>CM035836.1:30162835-30726886 GCA_020510985.1 Pholidichthys leucotaenia | reverse complement strand
GAGATAAGGAAGTGTATTTGATGAATGGAACAGTCATAAACGGTCGACAAATCCCCTTTGTGTACCCTATTGTAGTGGTCGACAAAAACCCGAAGCATATATCCCCAACGAACCTGGCACCCATACTGTCGACCTGTACAACGGTGGCCACACAAACCAGCCATATCACCGTCAATTGGATGGTAAGGATACCACCCATTCCCAAATGTTCAACCAAGAAGAAGAGAGCATGGTATGACACATTGCTGGGAGGATTTGGCACAGTTTTGGGAATCTCCAACACCATTAACAACGAGGTAACCAGATCAATGTTGGCAGATACTGGACATCAAACGTCTTTAGGCATTCAACAAGTTGGATTTTGGATGCCTACGGTGGTGGGGCCTCAAATGGAGGCCGCCAATCTGTTTCAAAAACGTCTGAATTGGGATTTGACCATGTGGAATGCTACGAGTGAATTGATGACGAACATCACTCGAGCTTTCAATTGGACTGTGTGCAACATTCAAGTTTTGGATATTCGCACGCAGTTGGAACGTTTCACTCGCATTGTCACTACCAATCACGCTCGACAATGGCGAGAAGTGTGTAACATTACTGAAGAATGGTGGTTAATTCCGCATCCTGAAAAAACCATCTGCAATAGCACGATGTGTAGCGGGCAATGGACTCAATTAAATGTCACAAGAGCTGTTGACGTGTGCAAATATCATGTGTTACCAGTAATTACTGCCACGGCATTTTGGTTTATTCAATTAAAAGGGGGATGGTTTGATCCAGGGCAAAATAATACATATGATTTATCAGAATGTGATTTGACTGACCAAGGATATGCATGCCTAAGTCGAGAAATATATACTGAACCATGCTTAACCATGACAGAGGCACTATGTGAATGGAGAATAGAAAAACCTCGTGACATGATGTGGCAAATAGGGCCCCATACTCTATGTGTAGCCACCTTAAACTCCCATCCAATGTTGCCTAGGGTACCTTTCACTGGGTGTCTGCATGGTGTTCACATGTGGCAATGGCATAATCGGACATATCGTCTTACCAACTTTTCCAGTGAGGTTCACCTGACCGCCCTGCAATGGCGGGTGCTGGAAGTTCCATGGCAGGTGTCCCTGGATCGATTCAGAGGCGCACTGAATGGATCCACGGAAATACAAAAGCTCATTGGTGATCATATGCCGGATGTGCGTGCTGCGGTGATATCCACTGTGGTGGCCCAAGGAAGGGTATTGCATGCAGCTCATCAGATAGAGCAAGCTTCTGCTCATCACTGGTGGGACATATTCTCAGGCATGTCAGTTACTGCTCGTACAACACTGGTGCCTCCCCTAGCTATATTACTTGCTGTTCTATCTGTCTTAACACTATGCAATTTCAGTGCTTTCTGCTATATTAGAAGAGTAAAAAAGGTTTTAAGTAAAAGAATATATAATTCTCTGGCAATATGAAAATCAAAGTTATCTTTCGAGATGGAGGATATGGTACCACATCTTGCAAAGTAGAGGTGAGTGCTGACCCTCCTGGTCACTGGATATGTTATGATTATGCTGTAGGTACGACTAATGGGTGGAATTACTACAATAGACATTTCAATACAAGAAGTGAGCTATTGTGGCATGTTGTAACATGCATTTGGGACATCAATTGGGTGGAATTATCTCACCATAATCATGTCGGCATACCTTATGAGGATGAAAGTATTCCCCAAGAAGACAGTAATTACCCAATGTTCTTCACCAACTGATAGAACAAATAAGGTCAAAGGGTGGAAAATGTGATATAAATATTTTTAATGTGTGCCCTGATTTGTTTTTCAGTTGGGGAAGAAAGCACTTAGTTGGGGAAGAAAGCAATTATCTTTACCAACTGATCACAAATAAGGTCAAAGGGTGGAATGTAATATAAATGTATTTTTAATGTGTGCCCTGATTTGTTTCTCAGTTGCTTTTAATATGTTTTGACAATCCAGTTCTCTTCTCATGGTGGATTTATCTTAAGGCACACCATGACCTGGGCAGTATGACCTAAGAAACTGTTACTCCTTAGCACAGCTGTTACTCCTTCCAACTATGCTTATGAAACAAAGGCACTCCTTTATTCCTCATGTGTATGTGTATGTGTGTGTGTGAAATGAAGCAGATGTTCGTGTATGTTTTGGGAGTCAGACAGAGCAGTCGCTTGGGAGCGAGGACTAGCCCTCCCCGCTCCCCACGCGATTCTATGATGGGAGGGGGAGGTTGCCTGACAACAGAGAGTGGCTAACTCTGTTGTGCACGTAACTTTGCCCTTTAAAAAGCTGGGATTTTCCTGACATTTTAGGGTCTGCTGTGGGTTTTGCGCAAGACGCCCAGCTAAGAGATTATACTACGCTCTTCCTGACTGTCGGCTCTCCAGTCTACCTGTATCATCGGTAAGAGCTGATGAAATGACATGAAATGCATTAATCCTTTTGTGAGTGATAATGTGTTACATGAAATGTATGATCTCTGTGTGTGTGTGCGGGAGATGTGTTCTGTGGGGAATAAAAGATACAGTTTATTCTAGCAGTCTGTCTCAGTGTGAATTCCTTTCCTGTGTGCCGACTCCTCACGAACCTGTCTAAATATTTTCATAAAACACCATCTGAGCTGGTTTTGGGCAATGGTGGCAGTGATGGTGGGAAGGTTAGCCTCCTCCAAGACGCTGGTGTTGGTGCGTCTATCCTCCCAACTAATCATGAGGATTTTTCGGAGGCATCTCTGATGGTGTGCCTCAAGTGCCTTTAAGTGCCTGCTGTATGTAGTCCAGGCTTCTGATCCATACAGGAGAGTGGGGAGCACCACCGCTTTATAAACCAGGATTTTGGTTTTCACTTGGAGATCACGGTTCTCAAAGACTCTCCTCCTTAGCCTTGAAAAAGCCCCACTGGCACTGCTGAGGCGGTGGTGTATTTCATCATCGATGACGGCTTTTGATGAGAGGAGGCTGCCAAGATATAAGAAGTGGTCCACATTTTCCAGTCGGATGTTATCAATGGAGATGTTTGGGGGTATGGCAAGTGTACTGCAGTTTGGTGATGGCTGGTGGAGTATTTGTGTCTTTTTTTTTTTCCACAATATCTTTATTGAACCTTTTTTTTTTAACAAACATGATACAAACAATCAAACACTAACACTAAAGTACTACAAAAAAAAAAAAATGCACTAAAAACACCAACAACCACCAACAAAATCAAGTCTTCAACAATGCTCCTCTGTTTAGTCTAGACAATCCAATACATAAGTATACATATTATGTTCACCAGTTTGGAATTTACAAGGTCCACACACATCATTCACCTTCTTCTTCAAGAGTTATGTTTAAATTTTTTACATAATCAATAAAAGGTCTCCATATATTCTCAAACACAATTTCCTTTGATTTCAGTATATATGTTATTCTTTCTAATGGAAGGTTTGTTAACATCTGTCTTAACCACTGAGTCACATCTGGTCTATGAGTCTTTTTCCATAATAGTGCAATACATTTTTTGGCATTAAGCAAACTGAGGTCTATGAATGTTCTTTCACTTTTATTAAAATTATGCTTTTCTGGGTACAGACCCAACAAAAACAGTTTAGGATTCAATATGATTTGTTTAGAGATTATTTTTTCAATTGTTACCCTCACCTCTTCCCAAAACATTCTTATTAATCTACATTCCCATAAACAATGAAATAGGGTTCCTTTACTTTCCATGCATTTTGTGCATGTATCTGGTATATTTTTGTTGTATCTATTTAACTCCTCCGGTGTAACATACATCCGCATTAACCATTTGAAATGTATCAATTTAAGGCGTGCATTTATTGATTTGGTTTGAGCTTCTGTAAAAGCCAATTCCCATTGTTCCTCTGAAATTTCAATTTGCAGATCTTCTTTCCAGTAGTTTAATCTTTTCAGTGAATTTTCACTTGAAGATAGTGTCAATGAGTTATAAAACTCTGAAATAATACCCTTTCTTTTACTATCTTTCATCATCATTTTTTCCAAGGATGAATAAATAGGTCGAGTGAGAGCTTTATTTTGATTTGATCGAATAAAGTTTCTAAGTTGAAGATATTTAAAAAAATGTGTTCTATTGAGATTAAATTTGATCCTCAGCTCTTCAAAAGACATTATGTTGTCTGCACATGGCAAATATAAATCCTGAATCTTTTGTATCCCTTTTAAATTCCATACTTTAAATACAGCGTCCGCTCTCCCTGGTTTAAAATATTGATTACCCCATATTGGACTAAATTGTGACAATAACTGTGGTTCTTTTAAATAGTTTTTAGCTTCACACCATATTTTGATCATATGCTTTACAAATGGATTTTTAACTTGTTTTTGTAATTTTTTTGCCGAATCTGAGTATATGAATATGGGAAGAGGTAAAGGTAAATTGTATGATTCCATTTCAGTCCAGTGAGGGAGATCATTTGATGAAAAATAATATGTCATAGACCTCAGTTGTGCCGACCAATAATACAACATAAAATTTGGACATTTCAGACCTCCACGATCAAATGGTAAATATAATAAAGACAGACGTAATCTAGCCCTCCTGTTGTTCCATATAAATTCCACTAACTTTTTTTTTATTCTTGAGAATAGATCTAAAGGTGGTGATAAGGGAATGTATTGAAATAAATAAAGTATTTTAGGTAAAATATTTCTTTTAAGTATATTGATTCTCCCGATCATCGACATTGGTAGTGACATCCATCTCTGAGTTAACTCATTGATATCTGACATTAAGGCTTCATAGTTGACACTGGCGACTGATTCTAGCTTAGGCATAATTTGGATTCCTAAATATTTAAACTGATTTACAACATTGAATTGATTTACCTCAGGGGCTGGGTAATTTCTCTGGGTCTCATTTAGCATTAATATTGAAGATTTAGTTTTATTTATTTTATATCCTGATATTTCCCCAAAATTCTTTATTAAATTCAACAAGGTTGGAATTGATTTTTTTAGATTCGACATAAACAAAATTATATCATCGGCGTACAGGGAGATTTTATGTTCTGTTGGTCCAACTTTAATTCCATATATTTGTGAATGTAAACGTATCGCTATCGCTAAAGGTTCAATTGCCATAGTAAACAGTAAAGGTGAAAGTGGACAGCCTTGTCGACATCCTCTATTGATTTTTATTGGTTTTGAAATATTGTTATTTGTTAGGATTTCTGCTGTAGCATTATTGTATATTATTTGAACCCATTTTATGAAATTATTTCCAAGTCCAAACCTTTGTAGGACTTCAAAAAGAAAGGGCCATTCAACTCTATCAAAGGCCTTTTCGGCGTCCAATGATAGGAGAGCTGTATCCGGTGCTTCTTTATTAAAATAAATAATATTAAATAGTCTTCTTACATTATGGAAGCCTTGTCTACCCTTTATAAAGCCATTCTGATCTCGATTAATAATATTTGGTAAAATTTCTTGTATTCGTCTTGCTAAAATTTTACAGATTATCTTAAGGTCGGCGTTTAATAGGCTTATTGGTCTCATATTTTCATATTTATTAGAGGGCTTACCTGGTTTTGGCAGCAGTATAATTAAGGCATTATTTATGTATGATGGTAAATTATTATTTTGAAATGCTTCTAAAACCATTTCCAAAAAAGGTTTTATTAATTTATTCTTAAATTTTTTATAAAGGTCAACTGGAAGACCATCTGGTCCTGCACTTTTTCCTGATTTCATATTATCAATGGCTAGCCCAACTTCTTCTTGACTAATTTTAGACTCCAATATCTCCCTGTTTTCATTTGGAATACACGGTATAGATAGTTTGTTCAAAAACCCATTTAGTTTTGTTAAATCAGGTTCATTTTTGGTATCATATAATTTTTCATAGTAATCTCTAAAGGCTCTATTAATTTCTAAAGGATCTATAACTACCTGTCCGTTACTTATAATACTGGTTATTGGTGTTTTAATTTCCAATTGTTTAATCTGCCATGCTAATAATTTTCCTGATTTTTCACCTTGTTCATAAAAAGATTGTTTCAATCTTAGAAGACTCGAGGCAGCTCTATTCGCTGATTTTTTGTCGTATTCAGCTCTCAAAATCAGTAATTCATTCTCCAACCTTGGATCTCTTCCTGCATACACTTTTTCCTGAAGACTTTTTATTTTATGTTCCAATTTAGCTCTCTCCTCTCGAGTCTTCTTAGATTTTGATCCTGTATAACTAATAATATGTCCCCTAATAAAAGCTTTGAAAGCCTCCCACTTTACACATGCTGATGTTTGTGTAGTATTGATGTCAAAGAACTCGTCTATCTGTTTTTCTATATACTTGACAAATTCCTCATCCTGAAGCCATTTATGCTGAAATTGCCATCTGCCTGATTCCTTTGTCAATTTTTTATCTACATATATTAGACAACAGGGTGCATGATCAGAGATCACGATGTTATCATAAAAGCAGTTTTGAATCTTGGACCTTAATTCTGTGGAAATCAAAAAATAATCAATACGTGAGAATGTCTTGTAGGTACTGGAATAACAAGAATAGGCTTTAACTTGTGGTTTCATTTCTCTCCATATATCTAACAATCTCAATTCTTTCATAAAATGATTAATAGTCATCCTACATCCAATGTGCGTACAATCCAGTCCTGTTGATCTATCCACACCTGGATTCAATGTACAATTAAAATCCCCTGCTATTATATGTTGCCATGTAAGTGATGATAAGATGAGAAATAAATTAGCAAAGAACTTCTGATCATCTATATTGGGACCATATAAGTTCACAAGATTTATATTTTCTAATAGCAAAGAACCTTGAATGATTACATATCTTCCAAATTTGTCTCCAATTACATTTTTCACTTGAAAAGGAACTGATTTATGTATGAGAGTCATAACTCCCCTGGCTCGGGATGAAAATGAAGAGGTGAATACACTTCCCTGCCATCTACTCCTAATTCTTTTAACATCCTCCTCTATCAGATGAGTTTCTTGTAAAAACACAATTCTTGAACCCATGTCCTTTATTTTATTCATAACTTGTTTAAGTTTTTTTAAATTTTGTAGACCTCTGCAATTCCATGAAGTTAAATTAAGATTAACACTTTGGTCCATGATCAATAGAGAGTTTGGGATTACCTTGCAGTGTAAACATGCTCATACAGAGAAGCAAAAACATGAGTGGTTGAACATTCATCCTACAAACTACACACAAACAAATTTCCCCTTCCCACACTTGTGGCAAACCCCCCAAAATCAAAAGAAAAATTCTGTCTCCCGATATAGCCATCGACCGTTCCACACCCACGGGGAACAGCCTAAGCCACTCCTTCTTCATCCTCCCAATCACCCTAACTCTACTGCTTTTAATGACGTAACATTAACTCTCCTCTGTAGTTTTCCAACTTAACTCCAAAATTTTTAACAACTTTGTACATCATAGTTTTTTTTTTGTTTGTTTGTTTTGTTTTTGTTTTGTTTTTTTAATATATAATACAATCTATATTTTGTAAACTTACTATTTACTTCAAGTCAGTCAGATGCCTGTGCAAATGCTTAATTATTCTACCTTATATTTTGTTCATGCTTAGCTCCCACCAGTCTCTTCTTCTTCTTTGATCTTCTTGATGAACTCCTGCGCCTCCTCTGGGGTCTTGAAGATGTGGGTTCTGCCCTCATACGTGGTCAGCAGTCTCGCAGGATAGATTACACCATGACGAATCCCAAGGTTGCGCAGCTCCTTACGTATGGGATCAAACTGCTTCCTCAATTGCTGGATTCCTGTGGCCAAATCTGGGTAGAACCGCACCTGCTGGTCCTGGTGTTTAATCTCTCCTTTAGCACGTGCAGCGTTGAAGATCTTCATCCTGTCTCTGTTGCTAAGAAACTTCATAATTAAGGTCCTCGGCGGTCCCTTATCTCTCCGTGGGCCAATACGATGTGCTTTTTCCAGAACCACTGCTGATTGCAACTCCTCGCTGCCCAGCACCTCCGGAATCCACTTTTCCAGAAAGGAACATACGTCCCGACCTTCTGATTCCTCTGGAAGACCCACCAGCCTCAAATTATTCTGTCTCGACCGAGATTCCAAATCCAAAATATTATCTTCCAGAGATTTTTTTTTTTTTTTCCAAAGTGCGCACCTTTAATTGAAGACGGGTGACGTCATCTTCAGCACTAGCGAGACGGAGCTCCATCTGCGCCGTTCGTTCTACACAGTCACCCAATTCCTTTCTTATTCCTTCCAACGCTGTCATAATCCCATCAAATCTAGAGGAAAAGTCCGCTCTCATTGAACTCATGGCAGCCATCAGCGCATCTGCGCCTCCCCGCGCAGACATCGCACCGTTGCCAGCCTCCTCCGCCATATATGGAGTTTTGTTTGCTGCGTCACAGACTTGAAAGTCCGTTAATTTGGACTGTTTCGGCGGCTCGCTTTTTCCTTTTCCTGGTTTTCCAGCCTTAGGCTTCGCCGACATATCCTCGCCCAAATGCTGAGATACGTTCTGTCCCAAATGAGAGAGTTATTTGCCGATTTTTTTTCTCCAGGAGCAGAGCAGAGCGAGACACGTCCGTCCTACGTGGCAGCCATAACCGGAAGTGATTTGTGTCTTTTTTATATTGACGGCCAAACCGAGCTGTTTGTATGCTTTGGCAAAGGTAGACAAGATGCACTGAAGGTCCTCTTCTGAGAGGGCTACGAGAGCGTTGTTGTCAGCATACTGCAGCTCCATAATGGATATGGTGGTGGTTTGACCTTTAGCTCTAAATCGGTTGATATTGAGAAGTTGACCGTCGATTCTGTACGTGATTTTGACTCCCGGGGGCAGATGTTGGTTCGTGAGATGGAGAATAGCAGCAATATAGATGGAGAATAATGTTGGAGCGATGACACATCCCTGTTTGACTCCTGTGTCAACCCTGAAGGGTTCTGTTTTGTCTCCACTGCCACTGAGTACCGTGGCAGACATATTGTCATGCAGCAGTCTCAGTATCCGGATGTATTTTACTGGGCAGCCAATCTTTGCCAGAACCAGCCAAAGGGCCTGACGGTTTACTGAGTCAAAGGCTTTGGTAAGGTCTATGAAGGCCATGTATAATGCTACATTTTGTTCCCGGCATTTTTCTTGCAATTGGCGAGCAATGAAAATCATGTCTGTGGTGCCTCTGTTTGGGCAAAAACCACTCTGGGACTCGGGAAGAATGCTCTCTGACAGGGGGGTGAGTCTATTGGCCAAGACCCGGGCAAAGGCTTTCCCTATGGTGGACAGGAGAGAAATGCCACGGTAATTCCCACAAACTGCCCTGTCCCCCTTTTTAAAGATGGAGACAATCAAGGCATCCCTGAGCTGTGCAGGGATTTCCTCTACTTCCCATATTTTCAGGAGCAGGGCATGGATGTGCTTCAGAAGATCAGGACCGCCTTTCTTCAGGACTTCTGCTGGGATCCCGTCAGATCCAGCAGCCTTGTTGTTTCTCATCTTCCTGATGGCGTCCTGTACCTCATCCAAGGTAGGTGGTTTTCCCATGCTTTCCTCTATGGGCTGTTGAGGGAGTTGATCAAGGGCCTCCATCTCAGGAGTGGTGTCCCTGTTTAAGAGGTCCTTATAATGCTCTTTCCACCTGTCTGCAATTGCCTCCTTGTCCTTCAGAAGCGAGAGCCCATCTCTGGAGTGAAGGGGGGTTAGGCAGCGGTGGCTGGGGCCATATACCGCTCTTGTGGCATCGAAGAATCCTCTCGTGTCTCCAGAGTCGACAAGCTGCTGGATCTCCAGGGCCTTCTTTGTCCACCACTGGTTCTTCAATTTCCTAACAAGTGTTTGTATGGCTGCCTTCGCTTTGGCATGGGCTGCTCTTTTAACCTTGCAGTGAATGTTGTTTTGCCAGGTGATAAAAGTTTGCCGCTTGATGTCGATGAGCTGTTGGATCTCACTGTCATTCTCGTCAAACCAGTCTTGATGTCTCCGCTTTTTATGACCGAGGATGCTTCTGCAGGAGTCCACGATGGCAGTGGAAAGTGTGCTCCAGTGTTTTTCAGTATCCTCTGGGTACTGTTTGGGCAAAGCTGCCCAAAGAGTATCCTGCAGCTGTTGTTGGTAGATAATGTCGTCCAGCAGCACGATGTTAAGCTTTGGCCGGCTCTGTCCTTTCTGCAACCTTCTTTTCCGCATTAAGCGGATAGACATGGTGGAGCGAATGAGGAGGTGGTCAGTCCAGCAGTCATCTGCACTGGTCATTGCTCTGGTGTTAAGGACATCGCGGCGGTCTTTGGAGCGGACTATGATGTAGTCAATGAGATGCCATAATTTGGAGCGAGGATGCATCCATGACGTTTTGAACTTGGTTTTCTGACGAAAAAGTGTGTTGGTGATGACCAGATTGTGCTCTGAGCACTTGGTTAGCAGTAGTATGCCATTGGAGTTTGTGTTTCCAACCCCTTCTCTCCCCAGCGTGCCGCTCCATAGATGATGGTTTCGTCCCACTCTGGCATTAAAGTCTCCAAGCAGGATTAACTTATCCTCCTTTGGGACTTCAGATAGTATTTTGTCCAGGTCAGCATAGAAGGCCTCCTTTACTTCATCCTGTGCATCAAGCGTTGGAGCGTAGGCACTAATAACGGTGGCCATTTGACTGCAGGCAAGCATCAGACGAATGGTCATTAGGTGCTCGTTGATGCCCACAGGGAGTTCATGGAGGTGGTTGATGAGGCAGTTCTTAATAGCAAATCCCACACCATGGATTCGTGGCTCATTTGCAGGCTTTCCCTTCCAAAAGAAAGTATACCCGCCTTTTTCCTCCTTCAGCTGCCCTTCATCAGCCAGTCGGGTCTCGGAGAGTGCTGCGATGTCGATCCGGAACTTCCTTAGCTCTCTGGAGATGATGGCAGTTCTCCTTTCAGGTCGATCACTGGCTTGGTTGTCCATAAGGGTTCGCACATTCCAGGCTCCAATATGTAGTTTTGTATGTTTCTGATTGCGTGGTGGTGATCCCTCTGGATGCGGTATTCCAGACAGGATTTTGTGAGGCAGGCTATGTTTGGGGTACCTTTTCTAACCCCCTCCCCTACTGGTGTGAACAGAGTGGATCCTGAATAGGGCTGCTCAGTCATGAGTGCAGCTGCCGAGAAGCTCTTTCTGCCTCAGTCCAAGAGCTTAACGACTGTATCACGCACCCATCGCCTGTGTGCCAGGTCGTGGCTAAGAACTCCCAGACTTCACTGTCCTGTCCCCGTTACCACTTCCTGATCGCCACAGGACTTTATCTTATCCAAGATGTAAAGTGGATGGGCTCCCTTCGGGAGGATGCCTGCGCATGACGTCTTTTATCGTGGGGAGACTGATGCGCCTGCAGCCACCACATGGTCCTTGGCAGAGAGGGGCCTGAATCCAGTGGCACGGAATCCAAAACGACTGGAGACCACTCTCTGTTGCAGCCTTCATCCGCCTTCAGTGCCGTTGTGACTCATGGTGTCATCCTCCGCCACTCCCACCGTTGAGGTCTTTCTTTCTTTCTTTGGATCGCTCTTGGTCTGGGACCTCCCCCTCGACCTTACCGCCATGGGTGACCCTACCAGGAGCCAAAAGGCCCCCGACGGCATCGCTCTCAGGATCATTGGAACACACAAGGTTCTCCACCGTGACAAGGTGGCGATCCATGGAGATCCAGATACCACTTAAGGGTCTGATGACACGATTTTGATATTTTTTAGGATGTTGTGTATACCCAAAAGTCATTTGCCGATGATCAATATAATATTTACAACCGCGCCTGCATAAACTAATTATCATCAAAAAACAGCAGCCACTGACCGGACAGTGGTGCTGCCACCGAATGAAGGGTGGCACCACCATGACGTCAGCAACAGAACGGACACCGGTGTTGTTGACTGGAATGACAGCAGCTTTGTAGCTCACAGTTTCTCTGGTTTCTTGTTTTAGTTTTATGGCTATGCCTTTGTGTTGTGTTGCAGGCTTAGATAAACAGCAAACCATGAAAGATCACATTACACGATTAAGCTCCAACTGTCAAAAGCTTTCTCGTGCGCTCCTCATGCACTTTTATGCAGCAGGAGCGGAGGAGGGGAAGGATTAATGGATTTACACACAGCTTTGACCTACTTTCTGTGATCCCATGACATCTCACCGGTCCAGTCACGTCCCCTCTCTCATCATCACCCACTGATTCAAACTCCCCCCCCCATCATCTTTACCGGTCCTCGTCCAGGTGCTTCTCATCACACCATCACCAGCAGTGCGCGTACTTCGGGGCCGTTTGCCAATCATGCACTGCTGGTCCATAGTATCGTCATTTGTGCTGTTTGTCTGCCAGTATTTTCAGCACTCTCACGACGCGCTAGTCACTCCATGTTCGCAGTGGCTCTTGTGCATACTTGGAGCAATGTCGGCTCTGGGGCGCACCTGTGGCAAACACGTCTCCTCTCATTCATTTGCTGGGCGATGCCGGCCCCCGAACGCCATCAGCAAGTGTGTCTATGTTTCTTGTGCGTCTTCACCTTTCAAGGAACTTTGTCTTTCTGTATTAAATGTGCTGTAGTGAACCCTGCACGCAAATCCTCGTTATTTCATCCTCCCTCTCTCTGCCCTGCGTAAGAGCGCACAGAGGGTCACGATGAATGGATTTATGCTCAGAATTCACCACAGCACATGTATTAAACATAAGAATGATGACAACAGTTCCCACAAAAATAAACAGAAACACCCACAGTTGGCGTTCGAGGCCAACATCGCCCAGCGAACACGGAGAGGAGATGTGTTAACTGCGGTTGCGTCCCAGGGCCGACATCTCTTCAAGGGGTGCAAAAGAACCACGGCTGTGTGGAGTAGCTAACATGTCATGAAAGTGTTGGCAACATTGGCCGGCTGACAACACAGCAGATGATGCACACAAACCATGAACAGCTGACTGTCAAAGAGAGAGAGCATGTGTGTTCGGACTGGCGAATCTTGGACAGTGCCCACCTGAAAGTGGCTCAAAACGCACATAATACACAGGTACAAAACAAAAACAACAAGAACTCAAAATATAATCCATAATAAACCCGATGCCTGAGACACAGAGAATACACTGCTATGATTTGATTGAAAAATAGGGTTTAAATAAATTATATTTATGAACAAACAATTTGTTGCAATATCTGCAAAAAAACAATAACACTGGTGTTCCCCTGCCGTGTGTTTGCCACTGCTGCTACGGCGGCCATGTGTGCCTCTCCACCGTCACTCTCCGAGTCTGACTCACGAGGCATGATGCCCACTTGGCACGGCTCAAACCTATACAGTCTGATGCCTCCAGATTCTTCATTGTCATCCCGTTCCGGTTCCACCGGACCGGCGGCGCCACACGAGTCGGCTGCCTGTTGCAACAGCCTTTTTTTTATCTTCCTTCTTCTTTCTACACCTTTCACTCTGTATATATATCACGGACGCACGGATCGCCCGGGGGTCTCCCGGGTCGGCGGACGGAGCCACGGTTTGCAGCGGGAGACGTTACAGCGGGGAGGAGCTAGTGCTAGCTAGCACTTGGCCGCCGCCCGGTGCTAATGGGAAACTCGACATACCGGGAGCTGTAGCGAAAACGACGCGGGTGCCGGGCTGGAGTTTAGGCGGCGTGAAAGAAATATAAGACAGAATAATAAAGAGCGATGGCAAGAACCAAGCAGACCGCCCGTAAAATCTACTGGAGGAAGAAGCCCCCCCCCCCCCCCCCCCCAGGAGACAGCTAGCCACCAGGGCTGCTCGGAGAGGCGCTCTGGCCACCGGCAGAGTGAAGAGGCCTCGCCGTCACAGGCCCGTGCTCTGAGAGAGATCCGTCGCTACCAGAAATCCACGGAGCTGCTCATCTGTAAGCTGCCCGTCCAGCGCCTGGTGAGGGAGATCGCTCAGGACTTCAAGACCGTCCTGCGTTTCCTGAGCTTCGCCGTCATGGCTCTGCAGGAGTCCAGCGAGGCCCACCTGGTGGTCTCTTCTTCGCTAAGGGGGTCACCATCATGCCCAAAGACTTCCAGCTGGCCCGCTGCATCCGCGGAGAGAGAGCTTAGACTTTCTGCTGCACATTCACCAGCCATAATGCTCTGCACTGTGTGTCTATATACAGTATATATACATTTATAGTAATATGGACATATGTTTACTAGATGTTGTTTTTTCTTGCCTTCTGATTGTTGCTCTGAGTGTTGCTATCCCTATGCTGTTGCAATCCTGGAATTTCCCCATTGTGGGACTAATAAAGGCTTATCTTATCTTATTCTTCTGAACTATCATCATCGTCTGAAGATTGGGCAACACAAACCAATTCCAGACTGCATGTGCTGGAACAATCGTCAATGTTTTCTACCGCATCCATCATGTGTGTACAATGAGCAGCCAAGCGCTGTGTTCTCCCGATGACGTGACTACATGGCAGTGGGGTTTTCCACCCACTGACGTAATTGGTGACATGGCACTCATGAATACGTCGGACATTTGCGTGAAAAAAAGCCTGTTTGACTTAGAACTGCACAGACCAACCTATTTTGTCATATTGTATTATGTGTTGAAAAATGAGAGGAAGTCAAAAATGTGTCATCAGACCTTTAAGGGTCTCAATTGTGTTGTCAGTCCACTAGATGGTGCAAAGAAAGCACACAGGTGAAGTCACAGTTTGTCGCTGAGAATTGCAGCCAGATGTTGCAAAAGCCCCCATTCTTGAGTGAAGTTATATCTTGTAAAGCAAGATTTGCAGCCAGCTGTGAAAGTTAGGGAGCAGTTGGATGCGCCAAAAAAGTTAGCTTAAGTGTTGGGTCTTTTGGAGATTTTATGACAAAAATGGAAGGAAAGACTGACATGACACAAAACCCACAAGGACTGCCATACGAAATGAAAAGAAAAAAGAAAAACATTCAGAGCACCCGAGTCCACACTCATCTCAGAGCCAACCAGCAACAGCACTGTTAGCAAAGACTAAGGCTAAAAACACTCCACCACGAGCAGTGCTGACCAGCCCACTCTGGACATCTCCTGCACAACGAGGTGGCTACCTTCAAGTCAGCACCAAGTCACTTGCAAACCCCACTCAGCAGTTTTACTGAAGTTCCTTTCCTGAGGCTGGGACTTCTTTTGGCCCGTGTGAGTTCTCCCAAATTTTCCTAAAGAGCACAGCTCATTTGATTGAAGTTAAACCTGAACTTCAGTTGATCTTTTCATCTGCATTTTACTGTTGTACATTAATGATCAAAATGGCGACAAGATCACTTTAACCTTTATTGTCAACAGAATCCCCAAAAAGGAGATTTAATCAATCTAATTTAGCCTAGCCTGAAACAAAATAATCATAAAGAAGAATCAAGATAATTTTACTGAGGAGAAATCTTGAAGAATTAAACTGGTACCTCCTCTGGTGATGTCATGCTTCTTCTTCACGAGCTCCTCACTGAATGTGTCTCGTCCACCACTGAACTCACCAGCTGTGATATCAACAAACACACAACAACATCCTTATTATTGACGAGACAGAGGTCTGGACCAGTTCTACGTTCCAAATGGCTCTATCTTACTAACCAAGAGTTTTACAGGAGTGAGCAGCCTCTACTGCAGAAAGAGACATTTGGAGCAACTAAACATGTGCAAATCTTAAAAAAGGAGCAAAAACAGCCAAGTTGGACAAATAAACTGGTCTGTAACATAGGAAATAGGAACATTGCTAATGGGTGAACAAGTCAAGTCAGACCGCAGATCCAATTTGTACATTTATAATCCAATGATTTACAAACGGATTCAGAGCTTTCTAAAGCCTGAGTCAGAGCACTGTAGTCCCACAGACCTGGTGTGGATTTTCATCTGGGGGCAGCCAGCTGTGATGAAGGAAAGTTGTTTGACAGCAGAAACAGCAAAAACCTTCTCCAGGTCAGCTGACAAATATTCCTTACATTTGTTGGTGACCGAGAAAAGTCTTTCACGGTTTTACAGAAATTCTTCTTCTCCTTTGTGGTTTAAACACCCGCTGTTATGGTGCACTACCACCGGCTGCCAGGGTGGAGAATTAATGCATTCATTAAAAAAAAAAACTAGGCCCACAGAGGGCAAACTCTGGGGCATGTGCAATGGTGTGAAAAAGTGTTAGCCCCCTTCCTGATTTCTCTTTTTTTTTTGCACGTTTATCACACTTAAATGTTTCAGATCATCAAACAAATTTAAATATCAAACAAAGATAACACAAGTAAACACAAAATGCAGTTTTTAAATGGTGTTTATTATTAAGGGTTAAAAAAAAAAAATTCCAAACTTACATGGTCCTGTGTGAAAAAGTGATTGTCCTCCTGTTAAAAGATAAATTAACTGTGGTTTATCACATCTTTGGAAAGCTGAGTTCAATTTCTCAAGCCACACCCATGCCTGATTACTGCCACACCTGTTCTCAATCAAGAAATCACTTCAATAGGATCTGCCTGAAAAAGTGAAGGCGGCCAAAAGATCCTCAAAAGCTACACATCATGCTACAATCCAAAGAAATTTAGAAACAAATGAGAAGCCAAGTAACTGAGATCTATTTTTTTTTTTTTGTACTTATTTTGTACCCATAGGTAGATTTGTTTTGCAGTCTGGTGACAAGCCACCAGCTGCCGGTCGCTGCGTGCGCAAGCGCCCCCTATCCCTAACCTGCATGTTTTTAGCATGTGGGAGGAAACCGGAGAAATCCCGGAGTAAACATGCAAACTCCACACAAATCACTGTTGGCAGGGGGCAGGGATCAAACCCACGATCTCATGATCCCCGCGATCCCCCGGCCGAGGGTAAAACTGTGCTGCCGCAGTGCTAACCACTGTGCCACCGTGCAGCCTGGAAAAGATTATAAAGCCATTTCTAAAGCTTTGGGACTCTAGTGAACCATAATGAGAGCCATTATCCACCAATGGTGAAAACATGGAACAGTGGTTAACCTTCCCAGGAGTGGCTGGCCGACCAAAATTACGCCAAGAGTGCAGCGACCACTCATCCAAGAGGTCACAAAAGACCCCACAACAACATCCAAACAACTGCAGGCCTCACTTGCCTCAGTTAAAGTCAGTGTTCATGACTCAACCAAAAGAAAGAGACTGGGCAAAAATGACCTGTATGGCAGAGTTCCAAGATAAAAACCACTGCTAAGCACAAACAACATAAAGGCTCGTCTCAGTTTTGCCAGAAAAAATCTTGATGATCCTCAAGACTTTTGGGAAAATACTCTGTGGACTGACGAGACAAAAGCTGAACTTTTTGGAAGGTGTGTGTCCCATTACACCTGGCATAAAAGTAACACAGCATTTCAGAAAAGGAACATTATACCAACAGCAAAATATGGTGGTGGTAGTGTGATGGTCTGGGGCTGTTTTGCTGCTTCAGGACCTGAAAGACTTGCTGTGGTAAATGGAACCACGAATTCTGTTGTCTACTAATAAATCCAGAAGGACAATGTCTAGGCATCTGTTTGTGACCTCAAGCTGAAGCACACTTGGGTTCTGCAGAAGGACAATGATCCAAAATACACCGGCAAGTCCACCTCTGAATGGCTTAAAAGACTTTGGAGTGGCCAAGTCAAAATCCTGACCTGAATCCGATTCAGATGCTGTGGCATGACCTTAAAAAGACGGTTCATGCTCCAAAACCCTCCAATGTGGCTGAATTACAACAATTCTACAAAGATGAGTGGGCCAAAATTCCTCCACAGTGCTGTAAAAAGACTCATTGCCAGTTATCGCAAACACTTGATTGCCGTTGTTGCTGCTAAGGGTGGCCAAACCAGTTATTAGATTTAGGGGTAATCACTTTTTCACACAGGGCCATGTAGGTTTGGATATTTTTCACCCCTAATAATGAACACCTTCATTTAAAAACTGCATTTTGTGCTTACTTGTGTTATCTTTGTCTAATACTTAAATTTGTTTGATGATCTGAAACATTTAAGGCAAACATATAAAAAAAAATGAGAAATCAGGAACAGGAGATCAGCACATCATCCCTGATCAGAAAGTGCAAGTTTGATGGCCCACAGCATGTAATCAGATTACAAAGAGTAAAGAGCTCATAACGGCTGGTTTATCAGAAGTAAAACATAATTTGTGCTTTTATGTTTTATGCTGGATGACAATTTTAATATTGTGCTTCTGCTTCTTCTTGTAAAACTATTTTTGTAGGTTGAGATCTACAAATCTCATTAATTTTAGGTTGGTTTTTTTTTAATTGCAAACATTTTTTATATTTACTTTTGATGCCTCTGGTTTTAACACGTTTAGTTTTTTTGCCTTGCTGTACATTTTTAAACTGATTTGATTTTTTTGTACTTTAACCATTTTTTAAATCAAATTATATAAACTCTGCATAACCACGTAGGCAGCGGTAGTACACAGCGATTTTCATTTCATTCATTCATCTTCTTCCGCTTAATCCTTTTCGGGTCGTGGGGGAGCTGGAGCCTATCCCAGCATCTTTGGGCAAGAGGCAGGGTCCACCCTGGACAGATCGCCAGTCCATCCCAGGGCCAACACAGAGAGACAGACAACCATTCACTCTCACAGTCATACCTAAGGACAATTCAGAATCCCATACCTGTCAAGTGATACGGTTTCGCCGTATTTTAATACGGGGAAAATGAAAATTTTGCAAATACGGGCGTATTGCCATTTCTGTACACCAAAAAGAAAAATATACGGGAAAAAAAATTATTGAGAGTGTGGAGGAACACCTCGTGTGTGACCCCCATAGCGTACGGGGCTGGCAGAGCGCTCAGCGTCCGCCTGCACTTATTTCGATCCTCCACAAGCGCACCTAAGCAGTGTTTTTGTGATTTTCAAAATGGCTTCTTGCAGCGCGCCGCCGGCAAAGAAAGCAAAGCATGAAGAAAAGGGAAATCGAGGGACTGGACGTCACCGTTCTCCTTTACCGTCACCATTTATTTATTTATTTTTAGATTGCACAATATTCCATGGGAGAATGTTGTGGGCTTTGCTTCGGACAATTGCAACACGATGGTGGGTCGAGACAATTCTGTCCTTTCCAGGCTGAAGGAGAAAACTCCAAATGTTTTCAGGTATGGGCAGTATTATTCACCTTCAAATATTACCTAAATATAACAAAAAAAATGCTTTAAAATCTTAAACATGCTTAGAGGTAGCCCAAATCCCCTATAGTGTACTGTTATTTTGTATCTTGGAACTTTGCTTTACATTCAATTCAACTTTATTTATATAGCGCCATTTCACAACAACAGTCATCTCATAGCACTATCAACTGTAGGGGGAACCCCCACAGTTGCAGAAAGACCCCAGCAATCAGGCGATCCCCTGTGAGCAAGCATTTGGCGACGGTGGAGAGGAAAAACTCCCTTTTAACAGGAAGAAACCCCCAGCAGAATGTACATCTGAATGTATAGCATTATATTGAAAGGGCTGAATAAGATTGATATTTTCATTGTTATTATTATTAACACAATTTCAAAGAGAATTATTTCTGATACTTAACTTATGAAACAAAAATCCATTCTGCTTTTGTTTCAGTATTGGCAGCATAAATGAATGAATTTGAAATAGTTCATGTTGCAGTTGCTGTTTGTTTGGTTTTTGTTTGGGTTTTTTTGCTTCAGTTTTCTTTCATCTGCCGATAAATACAGTTTTTAAGTACTCAGTACAGGCGTGAAAGCCCCCCCCCCCCAATACGGGAGGCATGAGGTCAGTACAGGTGTGAAGGCCCCCCCATAAGGGAGGCATGAGGTATGCCTTGACAGGTATGGAATCCCCAGTTAGATGCCAATTAACCTAATCTGCATGTTTTTGGCATGTGGGAGGAAACCGGAGAAATCCCGGAGTAAACCCACGCAGACACGGGGAGAACATGCAAACTCCACACAGATTCATTGTTGGTTGGGGGCTGGGATCGAACCCAGGATCCCCTGGCTAAGGGCAAGTTGCTGTGCTGCCGCAGTGCTAACCACTCCTCCACCGCGCCGCCATTTACTTACATACTTACTTACATGTACTTCAACCGTTTTTTTAAAATCAAATTATATCAACTCTGCATAACCTGGTAGGCAGCGGTAGTACACAGCAATTTTCAATTCAACTTTATTTATATAGTGCCATTTCACAACAGCAGTCATCTCTTGGCACTTTCTAACTGCAGGGGAAAACCTCACAATTGCAGAAAGATGCCAGAAATCAGGCGATCCCCTGTGAGCAGCACTTTGAGACAGTGGAGAGGAAAAACTCCTTTTAGCAGGAAGAAACCTCCAGCAGAACCAGGCTCATGGAGGGGCAGTCATCTGCTGTGACTGGCTGGGGGGTGAGGGGATAGCGAGGGAAGAAGAAAAGAACAGACATGTAGAGAGCAAACAGCACGACGGCGACTCCATCTGTGGGAGAAATCAAACAGCTGTTAATGACCGGCAAAAATATTTCACTGAGAGTGAAGAAAGAAATGAAGCCCGGTGCATTGTTGGTGGTCCCCCAGCTGTCTAAACCTATTCGCAGCATAACTAAGGGAGGGTTCAGGGTCACCTGATCCCATCCTAACTACAGGCTCTATCAAAAAGGAAGGTTTTAGCCCATTTCTTAAAAACAGAGACTGAGTCTGACTCCCAAATCCAGATTGGCAGCTGGTTCCAAAGGAGAGGAGCTTGATAACTGAAGGCTCTGCCTCCTATTAGAGAGTCTACGTACTACAGTAATTCTGAATTTTGTGAGCGTAGTGCTCTGTTAGGATGATAAGGTACTATCAGATCTTTTAAATAACAAGGGGCCTGATTATTTAGAGCTTTGTAAGTGAGAAGAAGGATTTTAAACTTAATTCTAGATTGTATGGGAAGCCAATAAAGGAAGACCAGAACCGGAGAGATGTGCTCTCTCTTTGTAGTACCTGTTAAAACTCTAGCTGCAGAATTTTGGATCAAGTGAAGGCCCACAACAGTGAGTGTAAACCATGAAGAAGAAGGATTTCTGTAAAAGTGTTAAAAAGATATTTTTTTTGCCACCAACAAATGCAAGATCAGCTGACCCGGAGAAGGTTTTGGCTCGGTTTCTGCTTTCAAACAACTTTTTTCATCACCACTGGCACCCCAGATGAAAATCCAAATGACCTCCCCCCCCCCCCCCGTGTTCTCCATGCCAAATTATCAATCACAGCAACATTATGGTATATATTTTGACAGAGCAACTCCATACTCGGGGATGCACACAGCAGCAAAGCACTTATAAAATCTTTGTTTGCAAAGCGCTGTGGTGACCGACAGGTTGTGATGGTGTGTGTTATCCAATCAGTGTGGTTGTGATGTCACAGACACACGACATGAAGACACAGAGAGCAGTCGCAGAGCACTGGCTACATCATTTATTGATAAAAATTACATATTTTGACTGACCAACTCCATATTCGGGGATGCACACCCTCGTAACCTCAGGAAACGACGTTTAATATCTGAGGCCTGTCTGACAAACAGTTCGAGAGCTATGCGTGGAACAGACACACAAACCAGAGATTTTGTGAATTTATAGATAGATTTGCACATACTAAGCCTGCCAACAAACAGATTCATGTTTCGGAAAACATGCGTTAGCATATCTGTGAAAATCAGCTACTCCCTGGATGGGGATCGATCAACTCAAAAACTACAGCAGATAGAGCCACTCGGCCCTCAATCTAATACTAGCATACTGTACAATACAATAATCTTTAACCTGCCATCTGAATTTCCATATTAAAATTTTAAAAATTATATAACTATATAGCCAGTGTACTGATGCGGCCCAGCTTTGTCCTCAAACAATCTCTGGATACTTTGCCCAACTTGTCACGAGCAGCTGCCATCATGCATTTGTGAAAAGGTCCATGGAAGCAGGTACCCTGCATACTGCTCTGATTGACTACTCTGGGTTTGTTTTGTGTGGGTTTTAATGCAAACCCCCAAATGCTGCCACTCATTTTTGCCACCCAGTATTTTTTTTTAACTGTCATGAGTTGTGATTGATGACGTCATCTGCATCCCCTCTAACTAGAACATCAGGCAGTGAAACCAAAGGAAAACTCCGCTAGTGTTGGCGCTCCAGTCACCGATGCAGCTGTCATGCAGGACTGTTTAAGTAACACAATTCCTCATCAACTCACACTCACACACTTGAATTTCACAGAACACAGAAAAGCCTGTTAGCCTTGTGGCTAACTAGCACCGAGCTAACGGTCTTCAGGAGCTGCTACCTCCACATCCAGACAGTTTTAAGGTTTAGCTGCAGCTCAAAACCTCCTTAAATCCACAAATATCTGAACTCACATGAGCAGGATTCCGGACAGCAGTTCAGCAGGAAACCGCCTCTTACTCCGTTTTCCCAGCAGTGCCTGTCGCCATGGAGAGCAGTGAGAGACTACCGTAAAGCAGATTCCGCTGTAAATCTTAAAGATACAGTACCCTACTAAAGTATACAAAAATACAGAACAACTGCAAACACCTAAAAACCATCATAGCTACATTTTTTTTTTTTTATTTAAGTTTTTGGAAAGGGTATACAGGTCGTTACAGCAATGCATTGTTTACATTTTCATCACATGTTCCCTTATTTTCTGATATCTGACAACATTGGAAGAATAATTCTTACAACACCCCTTTATTTTTTAAAGTGAAAGAAAAAGTGAAATTAAAGAGAATAAAAACAAACAAACAAACAAACAAACAAACCAGCAAAAAACAAACAAAAAGAAAAAGTAAGTAAATAAAGGTAAAAGAGCATCTGAGTAGCGTTGGAACAAAGAGCGGGACTGTGGGGAGACTTGAATAACGAAACTGAATTGCCTTTAATTCCAGTTTATTTCAAGTAACCATTCCACTGTCTGCTCTCATTCCTGAGCAGCGAACAAAGAGGGTGAACACACCAAAGTTCTCCCTTTTAAACATTCTCACATCAAACCATTTCCCTCGCAGGGGAAATCACACATCTATATCAAAATCTCTTTATTCACATTCATTAACCTTTTATTTACATAACTCCCCCTTCTCTCCTCTCGAGCCTCAGCGGTCAGGAAGTCTTCTGTCCCATGTCCTCCGCAGGGGGTCCAGTCTCTGCGGCTCCGCACCGCAGGGGGCTGCAGCTCTGTGGCTCTCCTTCATCGTGAGGATAAATCACATATGCAGTGTCCAACATATACATGTCTAACAACACAGCCATATAACCCCCCCCAAACGATGAAGAACAGACTAATTCCTAAAATTTAATAGCACCTTACTCACTACTGAATAATCAACACCAACATTCAGTCTGTGCGCCGCTTGGGCTTCAGCCGTCTGCCGAATCTGCTGTGAGTTGACCCCGCCTTGCCTGCGGCGCCTTTCTGCTTCGGCTCTGTTGACTGAGGAAGAGAGTGATTATTTGCTCTTTGCGGGGGCCTGCCTCGTCGAGGCGCCACTGCGACCGGTACAGACACGTCCTTCATGACAAAAGCAGGTTTTAGTCTGTCAATACTGACTGTCTCTTTTCTGTCTCCAAAATCTAGCACAAATTGCTTATCACCTGCCTCCAGCACTCGAAATGGCCCTTGGTAAGGTGGTTTGAGCGTTGCTTTTAGGGCTTCGCGCCTGACAAAAACGAAGTCGGCATTTTTCAAAGCTTGGGGACGAAAACTTGTGGAAAAGCGTGATGAACCGGACCCGGGAGCATGTCTGCTCCCGTGCCGACTAACGGTCCCAGAGCAGAGAGAGGTGGGGGCTCTGGGTGCTCTGGTAAAAACTCGCCCGGCAGCCTCAGAGTTTGTGCGAATACCAGCTCCGCTGGGGAGGCGTCTAAGTCCTCTTTAGGCGCAGAACGCAACCCTAATAAAACCCATGGCAGTTTATTTACCCAATCTGCATCCGTGAGCGACGCTCTGAGTGCTGCCTTCAAAGACCTATGAAAACGCTCGCATAAACCATTAGCCTGAGGGTGGTAAGCCGTAGTGCGGTGAATTTTGGCTCCTAAGCCGTTGGCCATCGCTGACCACAGCTCAGAGATGAATTGCGGTCCTCTATCGGACGTAATGTCCGACGGAACCCCGACGCGCGCCACCCAAGCCGTTAAAAAAACGCGAGCCACCTCCGCGGCCGTGGTCGTCGCAAGTGGGACCACTTCCGGCCAACGTGTGGTGCGGTCCACCATTGTCAAAAGATGCGTGAACCCCTGTGATGCCGGTAGGGGGCCCACCAGGTCGACGTGCACATGGTCGAACCTTCTGGCCGGAATGCGGAACGGTTCTAACGGGGCTCTTGTGTGCTTGTGAATTTTGGCCCGTTGACAGGAAATGCAGGTTTTTGCCCATTCCTTCACGTGCTTGCGCAGGCACGGCCAAACAAACTTTTCCGCCACTAATTTCACCGACGCGCGCACCCCCGGGTGCGCCAGTGAGTGGACCGAGTCAAAAACACGGCGGCGCCACGTGGCCGGGACCACCGGACGCGGGCGCCCCGTCGACATGTCGCAGATCAGGGTGGGCATACCGGTTTGTAAACACTTGCTCTCCAGCCTCAACCCTGTTGGTCCAGACTGGAGCGCGCGCACGTCTGCGTCCGCCCCCTGGTCCGCTGCCATGGCTGCGTAATCTATACCCACGTGCACCGGGGCTGCGCGCGCCACCGTGCCGCTCTCCTGCGGCGCGGTCACGGTGGCCCGTTCTGCCTCTGCGCGTGTTGGAGTCGTGAACGCGCGCGAGAGACAATCTGCTACTACATTGAATTTGCCCGCGACGTGCCTAATGTCAGTGGTAAATTCCGAAATTGCGGCCAGTTGCCTCTGCTGCCTGCCGGACCACGGATCTGAAATTTTGGCCATGGCATATGTGAGCGGCTTGTGGTCCACATAAGCGGTGAAGCACCGTCCTTCCAGCCAGAACTGGAAATGACGAATAGCCAAATGCAGCGCTAACAGTTCTCTGTCGAACGCGCTGTATTTTCGTTCAGCCGCGCTTAAAGATTTGCTAAAGAAAGCCAAAGGCTGCCAAACTCCGGCTACCTGTTGCTCAATAACGGCCCCTATGGCTAAATCTGAAGTGTCTGTCGTCAGCGCGATACGTGCTGCAGGGTCTGGGTGGGCCAGGAGCGCAGCGTCAGCCAAGGCTTTTTTAACCTCTGTGAACGCGCGCTCCCGCTCCGGGGACCATTCGACCGCCCGGGTCGGTTTTTGTTTTTTGAGCGCGGCATATAACGGTTGCATGATTTGAGCTGCGTGGGGCAGGAATCGGTTATAAAAATTCACCATCCCCAAGAATTCCTGTAGTGATTTGACCGTTTGTGGACGGGGAAAATCCGCTACCGCGCGTACTTTATCTGGTAACGGAACCGCTCCCTCCAGGGAGACGCGGTGACCCAAAAAATCGATCCGCTCGACGCCGAACTGGCACTTGGCTGGGTTAACTATTAAGCCGTGCTCTCCCAGCCTCCTAAAAACTGCTGTGAGGTGCATTTCATGTTCGTCCTCTGAAGTACTCGCGACCAAAATGTCGTCAAGGTACACAAACACGAAAGGGCGATCGCGTAACACGGCATCCATCATCCGCTGAAATGTTTGCGCCGCCCCTTTGAGACCAAACGGCATGCGTAAAAATTCGAAAAGTCCGAACGGGGTTATTACCGCTGTTTTAGGAATGTCCTCCGGTTGGACTGGGACTTGGTGATAGCCGCGAACTAGATCAATCTTTGAAAAAATGCTCGCCCCCGCCAGGTGCACCGAAAAATCCTGAATGTGCGGGATGGGATAACGATCGTGCGCCGTAGCGTTGTTTAGCCTGCGGTAATCCCCGCACGGTCTCCAGGAGCCATCGGCTTTCGGTACCATGTGCAGCGGCGAAGCCCACGGGCTCTTCGACCTACGAACGATGCCTAGCCTCTCCAGGCTGGCGAACTCCTCGCGCGCAATGGCGAGCTTAACTGCATCCAAGCGCCGAGCTTTTGCAAACACGGGAGGACCAGCCGTGGGGATAAAGTGTTTCACCCCGTGCTTCGTGACTGTCGCTGAAAAAGTGGGCACAGTGAGCGCTGGAAATTGGGTGAGGAGTGTGTGAAACTTACCACCTGCTGTAGCGACGTGGGTCGGTACTGGTGGCGGGGACACTCGAGCTGAACAGGGGAGAGAGTAAAAAGAGAGTGCTTTTACCAGCCGTCTATTAGCAAGATCAACTAACAGATTGTGTGAACACAAAAAATCCGCGCCCAACATGTTGAAACTCACCTCCGCTGTTACAAAAGTCCATTCATATGTGCGGCCATGTAAGCACAAAGGCAAGGTCCTTCTCCCGTAGGTGTTGATGTTCGAGCCATTTGCCGCCGTAGCTCCGCTACCGTGGGGTCCAGCCACCCGGTCCGCGTATGTTGGGGTGATGAAGCTCACTTGTGCTCCGGTGTCGATGAGGAACTCTCGTCCGGAGCGCGCATCCGTGATGTAGAGCAGGTTGCTGCGTTCTCCGAGGGTCGAAGCTGCTAGCGACCCCCGGTCTTGCCGTTTCCCGAACTCCTGAAGTTGCAGGGCGGCACACACCTGCGTGCCTTCTCTGCGAACCTCCGATGGTAAAAGCAGAGATCTTCTCCTCCGCTGTGTCGTGTCCGCGCGTCTGCCGCCGGACCATTGGCTCCACCTCGTCGCGGCCGTGCTGCCGCCGTCGTCGGCCAGTCTGGGTCTGCCGCCTCTGGCTCCCCGCTGTCTCGGGTCGCCGCTGTGGCTGCCTGCCCGCCGCAGGCGTCCAGGATCCCATCTGCTTCCTGGGCCAGCTCCCGGAACTCCTCCAGGGTGTGACACTTTTTGCTGGCCAGCGTGCTTCTCGCATGCGCCGGGAGGTTGGAGAGGAAGATGAACTGAAAAATGAAATCATCGTTGTCCAACCCACTCAGCTGTATCATCTCCTCCATCAGGGCGCTCGGCCTGTGTCCTCCTTGGTCTAGCAAAGACAGGATCCTCCTCGCCCTCACTTCGGCCGAGGGGGTGAAAAACTTGATGAGGGTGGATTTCAGCTTGCCGTACCTGTCGGTCGCGGGTGGCTGCTCCACCAAGCTCTGCATGCACCGAGCTGTGCTGTTGTCCAGTTTAGCGATGACATGGTGGAACTTAGTGTCATCCACCGTTACTCCTGCGAGCGCGAACTGCGACTCTGCTTGCAGAAACCATGACCGTGGGTTATCCTGCCAGAAGTCAGGCAGCTTAACGGCCACTGCGCTCGCCAGCTCTGAGCGCTGTGAGTCCGGGACCCTGAGACCTTCTTCGTTCATTCTCAACGTCGTCAGTCACCAATGTGGGGAGACTTGAATAACGAAACCGAATTGCCTTTAATTCCAGTTTATTTCAAGTAACCATTCCACTGTCTGCTCTCATTCCTGAGCAGCGAACAAAGAGGGTGAACACACCAAAGTTCTCCCTTTTAAACATTCTCACATCAAACCATTTCCCTCGCAGGGGAAATCACACATCTATATCAAAATCTCTTTATTCACATTCATTAACCTTTTATTTACATAACTCCCCCTTCTCTCCTCTCGAGCCTCAGCGGTCAGGAAGTCTTCTGTCCCATGTCCTCCGCAGGGGGTCCAGTCTCTGCGGCTCCGCACCGCAGGGGGCTGCAGCTCTGTGGCTGTCCTTCATCGTGAGGATAAATCACATATGCAGTGTCCAACATATACATGTCTAACAACACAGCCATAGGGACCATCATTGAAATGGTATTTGTCAAAGATTAGATCTAATGGAAGACACATATGCGATCCAGGGTTGCCAAAAGTTCATGAACCCATCCATGTCCTGTCTCAGTGCGAATGTCAACTTTTCCATCGAGTAAATGTCTTGGATCACGTTAATCCAATCTTCAGGTGTAGGACAGTCCTTCAACATCCATTTTTTAGTTAGACTTTTTTGCTTGCCAATATTAAAACACTGAATAAGTATTTTTCTCCTCGTCTTTCTAGTGAGTCCGGTAGTAAACCCAAATACAAAGTTACAAAAGAAAAGGGAACTGTTATTTTAAATATTTTCCCCAATATTGTCAACACATGAAAATGATTTGCAGTCTTTTCACCACACAAGCGCCAACAGTTCAATCCCTTATGGGTAAATTTGTTTTGTGCAAGTGTTCTGAAAAATCTTACCAAATTTTTCCATCCAAATTCTCCCCACTGCAGGGATGAGGTACTTTTCCATTGCTGTTTATTTATAGCTACATTTTTAACAGTATTTTTTTTTCAAGTTATGACAAAAACATAAATCAGTTAAAAGCAAATGTTTTAAAAAATTTTTGATTGAAAATGTAAATATCTCCCCACAAATTATTAGACATTTTCATTTCACCTCTAATTACAGCTAGAATATGACTGTATATGCACAAGACACAAAGCAATTAAAATAAAAAAAATACAAAAAACTGAAGTTAAAACACTCAGCATTAAAAGAAGGGAGTGTCTATTCATAGTTTCAAGATGACGTCACACGGCTGCCAATTACTATAAGGGCGGTGTTGTGTATGTAAATTGGCTGTATTACTAAGATTGCTACTGGGGTGGACATGGGCTAGACCGGGGTGGCTAACTATCGGTTTCTAGTGGTGATGCCACTCGGGGTATAAAGGAAGTGGGCGGAAGAGGCCCTGCGTCTTTCGTTGCGGGAGCCACCTGGCAAGCAGGCGAGTGCCGTAAGCCTCTTTATGTAAATAACTATTATTGTAATAAAGCTCCGTAAACTACATCAGTTGTGTATTTGCTTTTACCCAATTATGGACAACATTTGGCGAAGAGGTAAAAGAGGTAACGGATAAGTCTGTTGCTGAGTTTCGGTCGTTTCTGGAGGCCCCGGGCAGACTGCCCGTGCCGTGGCCTCGTTGGTTCTCTACCTTTACCAACTACCTCGTGGTTTTGAACCTCGGCGAGCATGAGAGGCTTCGCGCGAGGGCTGCGTTAGTCCATAATTTGGGTACTGAGGGGCAGAGAGTATTAAAGAGCCTGGGGGGAGCTGATTGCTTCAATGGCGTTGTGATGGCGTGCCATTTTCGAGCTCCAGAGAGCGCCATGGTCCGGCACATCCAGTTTTGACAGTGCCACCAATGGTTGGGAGAACCAGTGATGAGGTTCATTGAAGATCTCCAAAGGCTGGTGAGGGGATGTGATTTTGGACGCCTTTAAGATGAAATGATTCGGGACCAACTAGCGGAGCATGTTCGCTGTACAGCGGTCCAGTCCAGATTGTTGGAGTATCCAGGGAGGTTGACATTGACCACGGCTATCGAGCTCGATCAACAGTTCGAGGCAGCAGAGACCATCATGAGAGGCCTTCCTGAAGGGGCTTTTCTGGGTGAAGGTAAGTCTTGTGTTGAGGCACAGTTTTAGGACCCTGGTGATGGTGATGTTGGAGAGGATACGTATGACTCTGTTGTTAAAATACGGTCGGCCCCAGGTACGCCACGTTGTTACGGTTGTGGGTCCCCTGTTCACTGCTATAAGGCCAGTGTGTGCCCAGTGAAAGGAAACCATTGTGGCAAGTGTGGTTTAAGGGATCACTTTGTCAGGGCGTGCACTAACTTTGAATGCAGGAGCCATAGGAAGGAACCAGGTGCTGCGCAGAAGACTCCGACTATAGTACACACGGTCTCCCCGGAGACAACGGGGAGGATTGGGTGTGACGTCATGCTTGATGGTGTCGCGGTTCCACTGTTGGTGGACACTGCAGTTATCTCAGTGTTGAACCTGGCGACCGTGAACAGTTTGTTTCCCCACCGACAAATAAAACAACAAGGAAGAGAATGTTATGGCTATGGATGGAACAGACTGGCAGTTCGGGGGTTTGTGGAAATGGAAGCCCGTTATAAGTCTGTTGTTGTGCCCCGAGCCCGCATTCACGTCACCACTGGGAGGGTTAACATCACGGGGTGTAATTTCTTTTATAGCCTGGGTTTCTCGATTGGCAATGTGTCGGGTGAGGAGTGGTCGGGCTGCGGACTGCGGAGCCGACCGACTCCGTTGGTGGATGGCGTGGAGGTGAGGGAATCGGACTGGCTGGACATGTGTAGTGAGGGAGAGCATGTTCGGTGCCCCGCGACGCTGCCTCGGGTTGGACCCAATGCCGGTTTTTCTGGTACCCTGGATGTGGGTGCGGGACGGCACGACGGAACCCCAGAGGTGGGCTGTAAGTATGAGGTGCCCATGCCGGATCCTGAAGGGGCGAAACCAGAAAGCGTGTTGATAAATTGCTCGGGAAGATGGTCTACCATGGATGGCATAGACCGGCACTACGAGTCGACCGGATCGGTGGTGGAAACCAGTCAGACCCAAAATCACCAGAGGAAGAAGACACAGGCTTCCCTGCGAGTCGGAGACATGGTGCGGCCCAGGGTTGAGGCCCGGATGAGAGGAGATCATGGTTCGCTCGAGCAGCATGATGAGCGAGACGGTTCTGGGTGGAGGCTGCTCGGAGTGATGGGTATCTGCGCTTGTCTGACCAGACCTGGAGGAACCCGAACGAGTTACGTCGAGTGGAGGAGAAGAAGAGACGCAGTGGGAGCCCCGAGGTCAAGAGAGGGAAGGGGTTGGAGAAGGACCCGTCAATGGACTGAGAACGCTGTTCTGTCTTTATTTTCTGTTTGTTGTTTATATGTGCTTTTGCTCTAGTCCTGATGTGTTCGTTTTACTGCTGGTGTGGTACCCCGATTTAATTAAAAAAAAAGAGAGAGAGAGAGAGAAAACGAAGTGTGGAATGTAAGAAATGGGGTGTTTTATGACACCTAGAAGTTAAATTTTAATATTAAGGGGCCTGAATTGTAGATGTGGGATTTTATTGGCTCGATGACTGTAGTTGAATGGATATGTTGAAACTGGATTTTACTAATGTGTTAAGTTTTATGCCTAAGTTTGGGGTAATGGGGTGTGTTTACTCCGCTTAAGATGCCTATTTGTTCAGATTTACATACCCAATGTTTAAAATGTAGTATGATGTACCCATTGTAGGGGTGAATGTTGGGGGGGGGCAGTAGTCGTCTTGTGTTTTGTAATTTTGTATGTCTTCTTCGTGGAGCTGTTCTGGGATTATTTTAATTGAGAGACACGGCTTTGTTTGAATGTTTGGCAGCAGAATAATCTGCCCAGCCGTGTGGGGGTGCTGGTAGTCTACCTGGCCCCCCAGCCTTAGTTGTATGCATGGATAGGAAGTTTATTTGTTTCTGTGATTGTTTTGTTTTAGAGTGTGAGTCGGAAAACAAATTTGGGTGGGCTATTTGTGCGCTTGGTATTTGTGAAGGGGGGGGGGGGTGCTGTGTATGTAAATTGGCTGTATTACTAAGATGGCGGTCGGGTTGGACATGGGCTAGACCGGGGTGGCTAACTACCGGTTTCCGGTGGTGACGCCACTCGAGGTATAAAGGAAGTGGGTGGAAGTGGCTCTCCCTCTTTCCTCGCGGTAGCCACCTGGCAAGCAGGCGAGTGCTGTAAGCCTCTTTATGTAAATAACTATCATTGTAATAAAGCTCCGTAAACTACATCAGTTGTACATTTGCTTTTACCCAATTATGGACACAACATACAGCCATGTTGGCAGGAAGCTGCCGAGGGAATTCAATTTCATTTAAGTCAAAAATTATATAAAACTGATTCAAAACTGATGTAACTTTAGTTCCATATTCTGTATTGAAAGACCTTCAAAATGATACTTAATTTGTACAAAGTGCACAAAAACTGACCCAGAAAAAGACAATTTTGGCTAGGTTGAAAACTCGCGTTCGATCGGTCAGGAGTTACGTCTTCTGCAAAAACATAAGATGTTTTTAGAAAGTACAATTTCTAAGCTTTCCAATGACACAAGGCAATTCATGAATTAAGTACCACACTTTCAAGTTACAGGATAATATGATGATTCAAATTTCTATTTAGCCCTCCTTGCCTACTTCTTATCTGTGAACACAGCTGTGTCCACACAGGTGAGACAGAAAATGTCTCATGCTCAGCGACGCAGATGTTTCAAATCACTCTGGCTGATTTAAGATCTCCGTACAGACCACACTTGGATCCTGCTCACTGTTGTGTATGTAAATCGTGACCCAGTTATGAGACTGAGCGGTGAACTAGATAGGACTTTATTATAGACTCACATATAATACAGAGGTTCTCCCGTTAGGCTGAGAGGTGGTCAGAGAGACTGCCCCTCTTCCGCACAGCCCTTTTATACTCCGGGTGACGTCACCACCCGCGTTACAACATAATATGTCCTACGAACAGCACTACATTCCTCCCTCTTCAAAATGGTCCAAAACACACATAGTCGAGACCTTCCCCAATGTGGAACCTGAATCACGCACTAAAATAAACAGAAGTATATCAAAGCCGACAACAGTCACACAAAAAAACTAAAACTAGGGGGAAACAGGTGGACTACTGTTCCACCCCCACACAGCTAGATGGATTATTCAGCTGTCTTTGCTAAAACAGCCTTTTAAACCTAAAATTGCCGTGCTCCTAAAATAAATAACACAAAACAATCCCCATAACAGAACATATATATATAAACAAGTAAAACCATCATCAACAGATCCCATAAACAACTTAAATAATTCTTATCCCACATCATGTATAACTACCATAACCCGGGCAATTTACATACTAACAACATGCAGTGAACACACTGCCCCCCAAACTACCAGTCAATCCCAGTAGAGAAACCACCCCCCCCGGAGACCCGTCAGGCGGGTCTCGTCCAGAGCATCTTCTTCTCTTCGCGCCTGGAGATGGCCCACGCCAAAACCCAGAAACTTCCTTCTAATCATTGGCGCGCCGCAGCTCGTTGGGATGTCTCTATGAGCCGTCAGACAGCTGAAGGTAACCGTCCACCCGAACAAACCACCACCTGCAGCTGCCCCTGGTCTTCCTGTTGTTTGTGCTTACCACAAACTCCTCTCGACCAGGCCTCCTCCCTGGGTCGGACCACATCAGCGACCCCCTCAAGAGCCCGACTCGGCTTCCAGTGTACCTATGTGGCACGTTGTTTTATCGTGCCAGCTGGTCCTGCCCCGCTCGCTTTCATTTCACATGCCGGCAAAGCCGTTGTGACCCCTTGCTTCTCAGTACCACCCAGCCAAACTCCGGAAGCAGAGTGGGTCAGCCACTCGGCGTCACCCACCGTCACGGGCATCCCACCACGTCGTTCAGTTCCCTCAGCTCGGGTTACTTGGGTGCTGACACAGGAAACCTCCTGCGATTGCCCTGAGTATAATTGGTCCTGCTCATTGTCCAGATTACAAGGCAAAGGTTCGTCCCACACAGCTCCATCCACCATTTGCGGAACCAGGCAGTCCCACAGACCACAGCCTGACAGCTCTTCTCCAACCTGAGACTGTGAGAAGAAACTCCACATGGTTTCCCCATCAAACACCGATCTCACCGCTCCCGTGTAAACCAGCAACTACACCATCACTCCATCCAGTTCCACCATACAGAAAGAACAGCTGTTGCCACTTGGGGATACACTGCAAACAACTGTGGGAGGCGAAATGGGGAGATCCTCTATGTGTCTCGGATCCCCTCGCTCGAACCCGTAACATGCCCTGGCAAAATGATGCAAGAATCAACACGTGCCACAGCATCGTCTTCTCTCTCTCTAGCCTTATAGCAGTGCTTAGTGGACCCACAACCCAAACACCTGGGCGATTCTGGGGCAGGCCTTATCTTCACAGCCTCCTTCTCCTGTTCGCTATCATCGCTCTCCGGGTCCACAGTCTGCGTCATTGATTGTGATTCAGAGTGGTGCAGCGTAGCTCTCTCACCGAGGTCACGTGATAGTCTGTCCTCTGCTTCACACTGCTGAGCTATCTCGATGGACTTGGGTAACATCAGCTTGCCCGAGTATGTAAGGAGCTTTGACCTCGTAGCCAGGCAAACAGCATGTTCCATTAACTGGTAGCGGACCATCTCTTCCTCCAATGCTCCAAACTGACAGTCTCTGGCAAGCTGACGTAGGCCTGTTACAAACCACTACACAGACTTGCCAGTCCGCTGGCGGCGCTGTCGAAACTGGATCCTCCGGACGATGACGTTTTCCGGGGTGCGAAAATGTCACGCCATTAGCTCAACATCTTCAAAGCTATCGCTAGCACCCTAGGTCGTAACGATACGCTGTCCTTCCATACCCAAACTATGAACCAATATTGCCCGAGCCTGCATCTTCTTCACTTCACCAAGTTTCAGAGCCACCAAGTAACTTTGGAATGCGGCGAACCATCTCACCCAAGAGACCCGTGGCTCGCCGGGAAGATCCAGAAATGGCCGAATGATAGTGACTCCCACATCCATGTTTCTTCTTTCTTTTACCCTCGTCGCCAAATGTTATGTATGTAAATCGTGACCCAATGACGAGACTAGCACCTAGCGGCTGCCCCAGCCTTGGATGCGCTCTGCAGAGCGTGCCCAAATGCCAAGTTACGTTTCGTTACCTTGTATTCATACATGTGTAATGACAATAAAGTTGAATCTCATCTCATCTCACTATACAGAGGCACTGAGGTGGTCAAAGAGACTGCCCCTCTTCTGCACAGCCCTCTTATACTCTGGGTGATGTCACCACCCTTGTTACCTTGTTGAACTCTGTGACTTGCGTGGGCGGTCACGTCTCTGCGTCTTTAGTGCGTCTCGGTGCACACTGAAAAAAAAAAAGCTGTATTTCCGGTCTTCCAGTACAGACACAGCCGTAAACAGAAAGCCAAAGGAGTGTTTGATTGGTTTAGAATGAGATTGACATTTCATTCGACCAACAAGAGCCTTGATTTGGGTTTTTAAACCTTGAATAACCAATGATTGTAAACCTAGCAAGAAGCATCTGCCCATCAACGACCGCAAATACAACAAGCCAATTGAAGCCGAGTAATGTGACGATGGACATGTCGTTTAGCCAATCAATTTCTGACTTCAATGACATCCTACATGCCTAGTTCAGTGTTTATATTTCCGGTAAAATGCCATGCGTTCCTGTGCTTAAAATCTCTTTGACTCCACCGCTGTGTGACGCGCAGTCCTTTATGATACTGTGCAGAAGGGTCAGGGTAAGATTAGCCATTATTTTACTTGTTTTGAAAAATGGTTCACAAAATAAACCGAAAGGGCATGCATGAAAACGTAAATGGCTTGACCGGGTCGGGAATCACTAAACAATGGAGATTTCCATTGATCAACGGGATAGCTGACGATTGTGAAAGTCTTATAACCTAAATTATTCTTTATCGATAAAAATAGTAATAAAAATAACTTTTGACCAATTGGTAATTACAAGGGTCCCGCATGGCAACGTTTTTGTGTGCGCCGTGGGGGGGGGGGCATTATTTGTCCATCCATCCATCCATCCATCCATCTTCTACCATTTTTCCAGAGGTCCGGGTCGCGGAGGCAGCAGTTCAAGCAGAGAAGCCCAGACTTCCCTCTCCCCAGCCACCTGCTCCAGCTCTTCAGAGAGGATACCAAGGTGTTCCCAGACCAGCTGGGAGACATGGTCTATCCACCGAGTCCTGGGTCTGCCCCGGGGTCTCCTCCCAGTGGGATGTGCCTGAAACACCTCAAGTGGGAGGCGTCCAGGAGGCATCCTAATCGGATGTCCATACCACCTCAACTGACTCCTTTCAATGTGGAGGCGAAGCGGTTCTACACTGAGCCTCTCCCGGATGACTGAGCTCCTCACCCTATCTCTGAGGGTGAGTCCAGCAACCCTACGGAGAAAGCTCATTTCAGCCACTTGTATCCGCAATCTCATTCTTTCGGTCATTACCCAAAGCTCGTGAAGAGCTGGTCCGATGTGCCACGGCCAGGACAAAAACCACATTGCTCCTCCTGAATCCGAGGTTCGACCAACGGCCGGACTCTCCTCTCCAGCACCATGGCATAGACCTTCCCAGGGAGGCTGAGGAGTGTGATCCCTCTAAAGTTGGAGCACATCCTCCGGTCCCCTTTTTTGAAGAGAGGAACCACCACCCCAGTTTGCCATGCCAAAGGCACTGCCCCGGACCTCCACGCAATGTTGCAGAGGCGTGTCAGCCATGACAGCCAAACAACATCCAGGGCCTTGAGGTACTCAGGGTGAATCCTGTCCACCCCCCGGGGCCCGGCCACCAAGGAGATTTTTAACCACCTTGGCAACCTCAGCAACTGTGATAGGCGAGTCATCCCCCTCGTCCCCAAACCCTGCTTCCTCTGTGGAAGGCGTATCAGTGGGATTGAGGAGATCCTCCAAGTATTCCTTCCACCGCCCGATGATATCCCTAGTCGAAGTCAACAGCATCCCATCCGCACCATACACAGTGTGGACAGGGAGCTGCTTTCTCCTCCTGAGCCGCCGGACAGTTTGCCAGAATCTCTTCGAGGCCAACCGAAAGTCTTGTTCCATGGCCTCACCGAATTCCTCCCATACCCGGGTTTTTGCTTCAGCAACCACCCGAGCTGCACTCCGCTTGGCCTGCCGGTACACCTCAGCTGCTTCGAGAGTCCTACAAGCCAACCAAGCTTGATAGGACTCCTTCTTCAGCTTAGTGGCCCCTCTCACCACTGGTGTCCACCACTTGGTTTGAGGGTTGCCACCACGAGATGCACCGACCACCTTGCGGCCGCAGCTCTGGGCCGCCGCTTCAACAACAGAGGTGGAGAACATGGCCCATTCAGACTCCATGTCTCCAGACTCCCTCGGAATGTGGTTGAAGTTCTTCCGGAGGTGGGAGTTGAAGACCTCCCAGACAGGGGCCTCAGCCAGATGTTCCCAGCACACCCTCACTAAACGTTTGGGTCTACCAGGACTGAATGGCTTCCTCCCCTGCCATCGGATCCAACTCACCACCAGGTGGTGATCAGTTGACAGCTCTGAACCTCTCTTTACCCGGGTGTCCAAGACATACGGTCGCAGGTCTGATGACACGATAGCAAAATCGATCATAGACCTGCGACCTAGGGTGTCCTGGTGCACATATGGACACCCTTATGCTTGAACATGGTGTTCGTTATGGACAGACTGTGGTTAGCACAGAAGTCCAATAACTGTACTCCACTCGGGTTCAGATCGGGCAGGCCGTTCCTCCTAATCACCCCCCTCCAGGTTTCACTGTCATTGCCCACATGCGCATTGAAGTCCCCCAGTAGGACAATGGAGTCTTCAAGAGGAGCACCCTCCAAAACCCCAGTCAAAGACTCCAAAAAGGGTGGGTACTCTGAAACATCATTTGGTGCGTAAGCACAAATGATGGTCAGGACCCGTTTCCCAACCCGAAGGCGCAGGGAAGAAACCCTTTCGTCCACCGGGAAAAACTCCAATATAGAGGCAGCAAGATGGGGGGATACAAGAATACCCACCCCTGCTCGTCGCCTCTCGCCCGGGGCAACTCCAGAAAAGGCCAAGCTCCAGCCCCTCTCCAGGAGATTGGTTCCGGAACCGGAGCTGTGTGTTGAGGTGAGGCCGACTATATCTAGCCGGTATCTCTCAACCTCGTACACCAGCTCAGGCTCCTTCCCCACCAGAGAGGTGACATTCCACGTACCAAAAGCCAGTTTAGAAAGCTTGGGATCAGTCCGCCAATGTCTCCGCCTTTGACCGCCACCTAATCCACATAGCATCGGACCCCCATGATCCCTCCTGCAGATGGTGAGCCCACTGGGGCAGACCCATGTAACTCCTTCGGGCTGAGTCTGGCCCGGTCCCATGGGTGGAAGCCCGGCCACCAGACGCTAGCCTTCGAGCCCCTCCCCCAGGCCTGGCTCCAGGGTGGGGCCCCGGTAACCCCATACCGGGCGGGGTACACTGAATCCTTGATATACAATTTATCATGAGAGTCTGTTGGATCGTTCTTAGTCTGGCCCTTCACCAAGGACCAGTTTGTCTTGGGTGACCCTATCAGAGGCAAATTGCCCCAGACAAAATAGCTCCTGGGATCACTGGGGCACGCAACCCCCCACCACCACCACCACCACGATAAGGTGACGATCCATGGGGGGGGGGGGTATTTCTTACTGTGTATATTGCAGAAAAATTTAATAATTTTTTAGTATAATTTTTATTTCACTGTTAGCTATTTTTTCCTGTAAAAAAAAAGGAACTGTGCTGTGTATTTCTGGGTTATTGTGCCTTTGTTTTACTGTGTAAACGTGATCTGGTGAAATGGAGCCCTGACCACTGTGTAAACTGGTGAGATAGTGAACTCTGGAAAAAAATTGGCGGGGGGGGGGGATGTTTTTGTGTATATTTTACTTCAATTCAATTCAATTCAGCTTTATTTATAATGCGCCACATCACAACAAAAGCCGTCTCATGGCGCCACAGTGCAGAAAAAAAGTGAAATGTGAAATGTATTAATTTTTCGCATAATTTTTCTTACACTGTAGGCTATTTTTGCCTGAAAAAACAAAAAAACAAAAAAACAGGAACTGTGCTGTGTACGTCTGGGCTGTTACCCCTTGGTTTTACTGTGCAAACTGCTGAGATAGTGAACTCTGGAACACAGTTTTCCAAACTGTGCCATTTGGCACAGTTTGGCACAGTTCAAGAACGCCTTGTTACACCCTTAGAAAAAATCTGTGTAATATATTCATTTTTTGTGGTATTGTTACAAAATTTTGACCTGAGCTTGAAAACACTTGGTTCTACATTTCTGTTGTGTTTTCCAGCCAGTATCTGACAGATGTATGTTATTTGCAAGCATTTGTATCTAAAAAACACCCAGGCGAACTTTATTTTCTTCAAATTCAGTATGTTTACATGATTGTTACTCAGTGGCAGGAGCACTTAGAGAGATTATGACTGTTTTGCAAAAAAATTCAGAGTGTTTTCTTTTAAATGAGACCAACCCCATGAAGATGCTGCAAAGGGTTGAAGAACAGCTTTTGATTTACTTTGGGCATGTTATTTTTAGGCATTTTTTGGGAAGTTGAACAGAGTTCAACAGGTTACACCATAATATGTCCTACGAACAACCCTGCACTCACCACCTGTTTCCTTTCCAATGAAAGAAGTCTTCAAAGAAGAGAAAAACAACTAACTTTATATCCTTGAGGTAGATGGCAGAAAACCAGAAAAGCCAGTGTTCGTGTTGGAACAAGCAAGCTAGCTGATAAAGCTAACCTTAGCTCCGAAGGCTTTTCGAGAATGATGCTGAAATCGAGACTTCACCAACATTCAAGAGTATCACTCGCTTGGGAAGTCTTAATTCTTCTGAACTGAAGAAAATGACGGAGTAGTAACCTGAGGTTTGCTGTTCTGCTGCCAAAATGTCAGTACACCGGCTAATCAGTCTGTGGTTTTGAGGATTACAAGTAGCTGGGAATCTAAAAATCAACTGCTTATTGTTAACAATGAGGGATAACAATTAGACACCAAGACAATGATGTCTAACTTCATCTGAAAGCACCTGGACAGGTGAGTCCAGGTGCTTCCTTTAAGATTCCTTTATTGGTCCCACAGTGTGGAAATTACAGGGTATCCACATGAGTGGATGAGGCAAATTAGGTCAAATGTTTAAAAAAAAAAAATGAGCGCAAAAACAGAGAAAAACAAACAGGAGAAATTAAGTTGAGGGCTCTGCGAATAAGTCATGGGCCGATGTGGATAAACATGGATGATAAATGTTATGAAGATGAATATATTTGGCTTTGTACATGTCTGGATAGATCATGCTAGCCCACGTCTCCATGTCTTTTGGCCAATTTTGCTTTGGAATGAGATCGGGAGCCTGCTTCTCAGTTAAATCTAATTTGTCATCAAACCACTATCTGTCATTATCAAGAGTTTGATAATAAATGTTGGACGTTTTCACATTTTTTCACTGCATTATGCTCTACAGTTATTACAATTATCTTCCTCAACATGTCCGCCAATCTCCTTTCACCCTACCGGAAGTCACATGATCAAAAACTATGAATAGGTACAGCAGCTGTAGCCCTGTACCAGGGGTCTACAGATAAGGAAGAGCTGACCAATCCAACAAAACCTTTTCAGATCAACTCTCATTCACTGTGGTTGTGATGCAGGGGAAGAGTGTGGTCTACCTCTGATCAGAGGGTCGGTGGTTGGTTTCCTGCTCTCTGATTAGAAGTCCATAATATTATATATAGCTAGATTGATATGATGACATGCAGTACGCACAACTCACCCAAACTTTATGTCTCTATGGCAAAGTTTATGGTCTCCAGTCTCCATAGACCTTGTACGTTTGGCCCTACCCACAAAAATGAGGGGTGGGGGGGGCACATATGTTTTCCAGTTTATCGAATTTTTTGCTGGGTCTGAGGGGTTTGCCAAAAAAACAACAACAAAAAAAAAAATCGCATTTTGGTTAACGTTCAGAGGGTGAAAAGTAGGTGATTTGAAGGGGGATTAGGGGGGATGCCAAGATTGAAATATGACTGGATGATACAGTGAGGTGCCCAAGGCGGTGGATGATGCCACTAATAAATAATAAGGAATGAATTAGGACACCCCCATATTCATTCCCACTTAAAATTGCTAAAATAAATGTTAAAAAAGGCAAATAAAAACAAAAACAAGGCTGGCTATACAGTATGAACATTTATGAATAAAGAATTGAATATTTAATGGGGTGTTCTATTTTTTTCACGACTGTATATTCATCCACACATCAATGCATCAGCTGCTGCTCAGCTGATTGCTGATGTCACATAAGCTTGACACATTTTGCCCAGAGGAACCAAAATTTATACTTGGAGATTTTAACCACTGTAATTTGAATACGTCACTGAAAACATGAACAGGATGAGACTTGTGCTGCAACACAAAAAGCATCAGGATTGATCTTTGTTATGGGTCTGTAAAAGGGGCTTCTAAATCCCTGCCCATGCCTTCACTGGGAGCCTCCTTTCATAATAGTGTGTACCTAATGCCAGTGTACACACCTTCCTTCAGACGTCTAGAGAGGAAAGAGAGGGCAGTAAAAACCTGGAGAGAAGAGGGGATTTCTTCACTGTAGGCATGCTTGGACTGTATGAACTGGGAGTGTTTTCATGATGCCTGTGATGAAAGGCGTCATCAGTGTAAAATGTCTGGTGGTGATCCTCAGGAGAAAAAAAAAAAACTTGTCTCAAGGGAAGTAAGAAACGAGATAAGGAAAGCTAAAATGCACTACAGACAGAAAATAGAGGAGCAGTATAGTAGGGGTGATCTGAGAACAGCCTGGCAGGGACTCAAACGCATGGCCAGTGTGACAACATTCCTGTAATACCAGGCAGCCCATTTACGTAAATAACGTGGTTGTTTTTAATTTGCCAAATGCTTTCAACTCATCTTTTGCCCACTTTGTGAGGTCCAACTTTCTCAAGTATATTTCTTCACTAAATCTTAGTAAAGGTCTTAATCGCCGAGCCGTTCGCTGCTGACACCCGAGGACCACTGGAAGGCGCCACCCGGTCAGCATGGGAAGGTGTGATGAAACTCAGCTGGGAGCCTGTGTCCACGAGGAAATGCCTCCCCGATCGTGCGTCCTTCAGGTAGAGCAGCTTATTCTCCTCTCTGAGGGCCGCAGCTGCCGCCGAACCCCCGGTCTTGGGGTTTCCTGAGCGCTTGAAGTGGCACGGTGGAATGCAGTTGCGTGCCCTCTCTGCAAAGCGGCGATGGTAGAAGCAAATGATGTCGTCTGCTCCGTGTCTCCTGGCTCCTGCCGCCGCCGTCGTCAGTGAGTCTGGTGCTGCAGCCTCTGGCCCTCTGCTGTCTCCGGACGTTGTGCCTAGCTCCGCTGCCGCGGCCATAGCCGCCTGCCGTTTATGGGCGTCGATGAGTCGCTGCGCCTCTTGACCCAGCTCGTGGTAGTCTCGTCGGGCCAACAGCGGTGAACTTGCCAGGTTCACTCTCACCGCTGACGGTAGGGTCCTGAGGAAAAGGTGGGTGAAGATGAAGCTATCACCTTCGGAGTCTCTCAGCCTCAACATCTTCCCCATCAGGTCTGCAGGTCTGTCACTCTCACATTCAGTCAGTGTCAGGAGCCCCTCTGCTCGCTCTTGCACCGAGGGGGGGAAGTGACGGATAAGTGCAGCCTTCAACGTACTGTACTTGTCGCTGTCCGGCGGGTGGTTGACCAGGCTCTCCACCCTCTGGGTTGTGTGGTTGTCCAGCTTTGCAACCACATGGTAGAACTTTGTGGCGTCTACCGAAATCCTCCAGAGGTTGAACTGCGCCTCGACCGTGTTAAACCAGGAGCGCGGACTGTCCTGCCAGAAGTCCGGTAGCTGGACTGTGGCTGCATTCGTCTGGCTGGCTTCTGACGAGTCTGGCTCGGGAGAATTACTTCTGCTCATGATACGTCGTAGGGTCACCAGTGTGGAGAATGGTAAAGGACGAGGCTGAGTTTATTTCTCAAGTCAGTTTTATTGACATTCTCCAACAATCTTCCAACACAGCAAGAGGATGCATTTCACCACATCTGTCCCTTTTATACCCGGGACATCAACATACAGTCACCATCCATCCATCCATCCATCCATCTTCTACCGCTTTTCCGGAGGTCCGGGTCGCGGAGGCAGCAGTTCAAGCAGAGAAGCCCAGACTTCCCTCTCCCCAGCCACCTGCTCCAGCTCTTCAGAGGGGATACCAAGGCGTTCCCAGACCAGCTGGGAGATATAGTCTCTCCACCGAGTCCTGGGTCTGCCCCGGGGTCTCCTCCCAGTGGGACGTGCCTGAAACACCTCAAGTGGAAGGCGTCCAGGAGGCATCCTAATCAGATGCCCATACCACCTCAACTGACTCCTTTCAATGTGGAGGAGCAGCGGTTCTACTCTGAGCCTCTCCCGGATGACTGAGCTCCTCACCCTATCTCTGAGGGTGAGTCCAGCAATCCTACGGAGAAAGCTCATTTCAGCCGCTTGTATCCGCGATCTCGTTCTTTCGGTCATTAACCGAAATCACCCATGATCTCACCTATGGTCACCCAAAGCTCGTGACCATAGGTGAGAGTAGGAACGTAGATTGACTGGTAAATCGACAGCTTTGCCTTAGAACTAAGCTCCCTCTTCACCACAACAGACCGGTACAACGTCCGCATCACTGCAGATGCTGCTCCAATCCGCTCCATTTTCCCCTCACTCGTGAACAAAACCCCAAGATACTTAAACTCCTCCACTTGGGGCAGGAGCCTGTCCCCAACCCGGAGAGGACAATCCACCTTTTTCCGGCTGAGGACCATGGACTCGGACTTGGAGGTGCTGATTCTCATCCCAGCCGCTTCACACTCAGCGGCAAACCGTCCCAGTAAGAGCTGTAGGTCATTACAACAGAGATGAGATCCTGTGGTCACCAAGCATGACACCCTCCATTCCCTGGCTGCGCCTTGAAATCCTGTCCATAAAAATTATGAACAGGATCGGTGACAAAGGGCAGCCCTGGCGGAGTCCAACTCTCACTGGGAATGACTCCGACCGAGTGTTTGCAATACGAACCAAACTCTCACAACGGTCGTACAGAGACCGAATAGCTCGTAACAACAAGCCCGATACCCCATACTCCCGAAGCACCCCCCACAAAAATACACGAGGGACGCGGTCAAATGCCTTCTCCAAGTCCACAAAACACATGTAAACTGGTTGGGCAAACTCCCACGAACCCTCAAGAATTCTCGAGAGGATAAAGAGCTGGTCCGATGTGCCACGGCCAGGACGAAAATCACATTGCTCCTCCTGAATCCGAGGTTCGACCAACGGCCAGACTCTCCTCTCCAGTACCTTGGCATAGACCTTCCCAGGGAGGCTGAGGAGTGTGATCCCTCTAAAGTTGGAGCACACCCTCTGGTCCCCTTTTTTGAAGAGAGGAACCACCACCCCGGTTTGCCATGCCAAAGGCACTACCCCCGACCTCCACGCAATGTTGCAGAGGCGTGTCAACCATGACAACCCAACAACATCCAGGGCCTTGAGGTACTCAGGGCGAATCTCGTCCACCCCCGGGGCCCAGCCACCAAGGAGATCTTTAACCACCTTGGCGACCTCAGCCCCTGTGAGACCTCACCCTGTGACATACAGTCACATGGTACTTAATCCCAGAAACAATGTAACTTCCCCCCGATCTTAACACAATTCACCCACAGTCTCTGGTGGATATGAAATCCCTCAAGGCCGTCTCCTTGCAACAAAAGGCCCAATCTCGCATCCTCCTGTTACCCCTAGGAGGCTCAGTCCCTTTGTTCCCCTGAGACGTGAAGTACACAATAAGCATACAGCAATATATGTGTGAAGCATACGAAACCCACATATGTGCCCCACACTACTATAATAACAGTCTGTAAAACATGAAAGAAGATCTGAATGAATTCTGACCAGCTGCACTTACATCTCTTGTGATGAAAACCTTTGAGGGGATCCTGAAAGATAATTTGGTTTCCTTAATTAATGACCAGTTAGATCCACTGCACTTTGCATATCAAGTTGGCAAAGGGGTGGACAATGCAAAGCTTTTTGATTTTAGACTGAGCACACAAAAACCTTGAGCAGCCGAAATCTCATGTCGGGCTTTTATTTGCAGACTTTTCTTCTGCTTTTTATAAGATGCAGCCACATATTTTAATTGATTGATTGACTTGCTATTTTAGGTTACCTGATCAAATTTCATTATTGCTTTTAAACTTTTTAACTAACAGGGTTCAGCGGGTCTGTGTTAACGGTCTTATGTCCAATCTTACCATTTCAAATATGCGTTCCCCTCAGGGCTGTGTCCTTTCACCTCTGCTTTTTTTTTTTTATCATTCATAGTGACAGCTGCAGAGCCTCTCAACAGGACAGCTATCTGGTGAAGTTTTCTGACAACACAGCTCTGCTGTCTCTTCTTCAGGAATCACAGACTGATCAAGGTTCTGTCGTGTCTTCATTTGTGGAATGGTGTGACAAGGACTTCTTGGATTTAAAGGTCACTAAAACTAAAGCAATTATTATGTTCTTTCAGAAAGACACAGGAGAGCGTGAACCAAGTATTATACATGGAGAGGAAGTTCACTAGTGGAGACCTACAAATATCTGGGAACAGTGTTTGACGCTCAGATGAAGTTCATGGCCAACACAGAGGCAGCTGTTAAGCGTGGACAACAACATACTTGTTGCAGAAATTAAACTCTTTTCACGTTCCTAGGATAATTTTATGTAGTTTTTAATTGCTCCTTTACTGAGAGTCTAAACTTTTTCTTTTATCTGTTCGTATAATGGTATCTCTGTGAAGGACAAGAGCAGCCTTAATACAGTCATAAAGGTCTGCTCCAAGATCACTGAGTCCATCTGGATAATTTAAGCTCACTGTGGAGCAGACATGTGTTACACAAGGCTAGTGCTATCATTAGCCAGTCTGACCATGTTTTCAAAAGTGAATTTGTTTAAATGTCCTCAGGCCGACGCTACCTTGCACCGCGGAGGAGGTCAGGCCGTTATTCCAATTCCTTTAATCCTTCAGCTATGAAGCTGTTGAATACCCAGTGTTAAAGGCAGTTGTGTGTTTCCTCAAACACAAAGGACACAAACTTAAGACCAAAATGTCAAAATAAAGTTGCAACCGGGGGGGGGGGGGGGGGGAGAATCACACATTTACAAGAATAAAGATGAGATTAGATAAAGATCTTAATCCTACACTTGGTAAATCAGGAACTACATTTTGTCATACAGTTAGGCCCAGAAATATTTGCACAGTGACACAAGTTTTGTTATTTTAGCTGTTTACGAAAACATATTCAGGATACAATTATATAATCAATATGGGCTTAAAGTGCAGACTCTCAGCTGTAATTTGAGAGTATTCACATCCAAATTGGAGCAAGGGTTTAGGAATTACAGCTCTTTAATACGTAGCCGCCTCTTTTTCAAGGGACCAAAAGTAATTGGACAATTGACTCAGAAGGCTGCAAAAAAAAAAATAACAAGGCTGCATGAGCTCTTCCCTCGTTAACCTGTCATCAATTAAGCAGTTAAAAGGTCTGGAGTTGATTCCAGGTGTGGCATTTGCATTTGGAAGCTGTTGCTGTGAACACACAACATGTGGTCAAAGGAGCTCTCAATGGAGGTGAAACAGATCATCCTGAGGCTGGAAAAAAAAAGAAGAAATCCATCAGAGAGATAGCAGAAACGTTAGGAGTGGCCAAATCAACAGTTTGGTACATTCTGAGGAAAAAAAAGAGTGCACTGGTGAGCTTGGGAACTCAAAAAGGCCTGGATGTCCACAGAAGACAACAGTGGTGGATGATCGCAGAATCCTTTCCATGGCCCTTCACAACATCCACTCAAGTGAAGAACACTCTCCATGAAGTAGGTGTATCAGTATCTAAGTCTACCATAAAGAGAAAACTTCATGAGAGTAAATACAAAGGATTCACCACAAGGTGCAAACCATTAATCAGCCTCAAAAATAGAAAGGCCAGAATTGACTTTGCCAAAAAACACCTGAAGAAGCCAGCCCAGTTCTGGAACAGCATTCTTTGGGCAGATGAGACAAGATCAACCTGTACCAGAATGGTGGGAAGAAGAAAGTTTGGAGAAGAACTTGAACAGCTCATGATCCAAAGCACACCACATCTTCTGTAAAACATGGTGGAGGCAGTGTGATGGCATGGGCATGCATGGCTTCCAATGGCACTGGGTCACTTGTGTTTATTGATGATGTGACAAAAGACAGAAGCAGCCGGATGAATTCTGAAGTGTATAGGGATATACTTTCTGCTCAGATTCAGCCAAATGCAGCAAAGTTGATTGGACGGCGCTTCACAGTACAGATGGACAATGATCTAAAACATACTGCAAAAGCAACCCAGGAGTTTTTTAAAGCAAAGAAGTGGAATATTCTGCAATGGCCGAGTCAATCATCAGATCTCAACCCAATCGAGCATGCATTTCACTTGCTCAAGACAAAACTTAAGGCAGAAAGACCCACAAACAAGCAACAACTGAAGACAGCTGCAGTAAAGGTCTGTCAAAGCATCACAAAGGAGAAAACCCAGCGTTTGGTGATGTCCATGGGTTCCAGACTTCAGGCAGTCATTGCCTGCAAAGGATTCTCAACAAAATAATGAAAAGTAACATTTTACTTAGGGTTATGTTTATTTGTCCAATTACTTTTGAGCCCCTGAAATGAGGAGTGTTTGTATAAAAATAGCTACAATTCCTATATGTTTATTCATATATTTTTGTCCAACCCCTTGAATTAAACCTTAAAGTCTGCACTTCAATTCCGTTGTAGTTGTTTCATTTCAAATCCAATGTGGTGGCATGCAGAGCCCAAATCATGAAGATTGTGTCACTGTCCAAATATTTCTGGACCTAACTGTAATTTTATGACTTTTTTCTTGTAAATTTTAGGTTTTTTTTTAACACTCCAATTCTGCTGAAGTTGGGACATTGTGTAAAATACAATTAAAAGCAAAATAAGATGATTTGCAAATCCTTTTCAACCTATATTCAGTTGAACACTCTACAAAGTGGAGTGGGCGCATGCGCAGAGTGGGCGCATGCGCACGCAGCGACCAGCAGCTGGTAATATAGTGCGTGTGTGTGTTTTTTGTACTTTTTTTTTTACGTTTTTAGAAAATCCTCCGTGTCGTTTCTGCCCTGGAGCGTTTGTGGAATATATGGCGAAGAGCTCCCTGGTATCTGCAACATGGATTTCCTCTCCTCTCTCGCACTGCTGCTTTCTGTGCTGTGGCTCTTTGTCTCTGAGGTAAACGCGTTCAGCTCCATGGCAAGCAGAATAGCGGGCAGAATACAATATTCCAGGGACGTGTTGCTACGCTTAAACACAGCTGATGCAGCGTCTCTGATTGAGCCCAAACTGCAACTGCCGGACTTTATTTTGAGAGACGGACACAGCGGTGAAAAGAGGAGCGGCAGAAGGAAGCGTGGAAGACGTGGAGGTGTGAAATTGCGCCTTAGGAGACGTCAGTTTGGTAACATTCCTCTTCCTTCGATAATTTTTGGAAATGCACAGTCTGTGAGAAACAAGGTGGATGAAATTCAAGGCAATGTACGTTACCAGAAGGATTTTAAGAACTGCTGCGTCATGGCTTTCACTGAATCTTGGCTTACTGCGCATGATCGAGATGCAGACCTGTGGATTGACGGCTTTGGAGCCCCGCTGCGCTCGGATCGGCAGGAAGAGGTAACAGGGAAGCGTCAGGGGGGCGGCGTATGTTTATACATTAATAAGCAGTACTGCACATCTGTCACGGTCAGAGAGCGCATCTGTACACCCGATGTGGAGCTGCTGTCTGTGTCACTACGCCCCTTTTATTTGCCTCGTGAGTTTCCCCAACTTTTTATCACAACTGTGTACATTCACCCGAGGGCAGACGCTGACTCCGCCTCCAGCACCATCTCTGATGTGGTGCAGCGGCTGCAGTCAATTTCTCCAGAGGCGCCAAACTTCATTCTTGGGGATTTTAACCATGTTTTTAACCATGTTTCTTTAAAGAAGACACTTAAAAACTTTCATCAGTATGTCTCCTGCCCAACCAGGCGAAAAAAGACATTGGACTTGTGCTATGGATCCATAGAGAGGGCCTATAAATCACTCCCCCTTCCTCCTTTAGGATCATCAGATCACAACTGTGTTCATTTGCTGCCCACATATAAAACTGCTCTCAGAAGAGGCAAGGTGGAGACGAGAGACATTGATGTGTGGACAGAAGATTCAGAGCACAGCCTCCAGGAATGCCTTGACTGTACAGACTGGAAGATGTTCATAATGGCCTGCGGGGATGATTTGGACTCTCTGGCTGAGCTCACATGCTCATACATGGCTTACTGTCAAAATAAGATTGTTCCACGTAAACGTGTCAAAATATACCCCAACAACAAACCATGGGTTACTAAATCAGTTAAATCCTGCTTACAGAGGAAAGCACTTGCCTTTAAACAGGGGTCTGTTTCTGAGCTACAGGTTGCCACTAAGGAGCTGAAGGCCGAAATTTTAAGAGCAAAACAGAATTATAAATCAGAGTTGGAAAGCAAGATGGCAGCAAATAAACTTGGTTCAGCCTGGGCCAACTATTGCAGGCCTTCAGAGCACAGAGCGCAGTAATCGTGTGTTTTTAGATGGTTTTAGTTCAGACACAGAGCTGGCTAATGCTCTTAATTGTTTTTACGGTCGTTTTGACTCCTTTGATTTTAGCACAGAAATCCAAGATTTGAAACAGAAACACTTTAATATTGAGATGCAGGATGTTAAAAGGGAGTTCTGCGCTGTAAAAGTGAACAAAAGTCAGGGCCCTGATAATATATGTGGGCGCCTGGTAAAGTCCTGTGCACATGAACTGAGTCCTATATTTCATTACATTTTCAATAAGTCCTTACGGACACAACATGTGCCTAAGATCTGGAAAGATGCCGTGGTTGTTCCCGTTCCAAAATCCAGCTGTCCTAAAATGGTAAATGACTTTAGACCAGTTGCTTTGACTTCAATTTTAATGAAAATTTTTGAAAAACTGGTCAGATGTGAGGTCCTAAGGCAGACTGAACATGCATTGGATCCTCTGCAGTTTGCCTATAGGCCTCACAGAGGAGTGGAGGACGCCACTGTCACTCTGTTTAACATGCTTTTTAAACATCTGGATTTTAATGGGACACACGCCAGGCTTTTATTTGTGGACTTTTCTTCTGCCTTTAATACAATCCAACCACATATTTTAGTTGAAAGGCTCCTGCAACAATTTGATTTGAGCAATAATCTGGTGGGTTGGATTCTGGATTTCTTAACCAACAGGACGCAGAGAGTAAGGGTCAATGGCACATTGTCTGACCTAAAGTGCTCTTCTACTGGCTCTCCTCAGGGGTGTGTGTTGTCACCACTACTCTTCATCCTGTACACAAACATGTGTCGGAGCAGACATGACAACAGACACATTATAAAGTATGCTGATGACTCAGTCATTGTCAGTCTCCTCCAGGATGGTGAGAGTGGCCACGGCCCAGTAGTTGATGACTTTGTTCACTGGTGTGAGGATTCCTACCTGCAGCTGAATACAACAAAAACTAAAGATATGATTATTGAATTTAGGAGGAAAACTCCCAGGCACAAAGTCACCATACTAAAAGGCCAGACCACCGAATGTGTACAATCGTACAAATATCTTGGGACGATTATTGATAGTAAATTAAACTTTGAAGTGAACTGTGAAAAGGTGTGCAAAAAGGGTCAGCAAAATTTGCATTGTTTGAGGAAACTTGCACGCTTCCAAATTGACCGAACCATAATGACTATGTTTTATCGGGCTTTTATTGAATCTGTTTTATCCTTTTCTTTAATGTCATGGTTTGGTCAGATAAAACTGAAACAGAGGAAATCCTTGGATCAGGTAGTTAGATGGTCCAGTCGTTTGCTTGGTGAGTCACAGCTGAGCCTGACATCCCTGTACACCAGACAAGTACAGAGGATGGCCGACTCGATTTTAAATGATGACTCCCACCCTTTGCACTGCAACTTTCAGCTTCTTCCCTCCAGACGGAGGTTTGCTGTCCCAAAAAGCAAAACCCAGCGCTACAAAAGCAGCTTTGTCCCTGCTGCTGTCAAAGAGTTGAACAAGCTATAAAAATTATATTGTACATATTTTATATTTACCTATTTTGTAAGATGTGTGCCTGTGTTTGTGTCTATGTTGAATGTAATTAGTGGCTTGTAAATATGGATGTCACCAGACTGCAAAACAAATCTACCTACGGGTACAAATAAAGTAACCTGAACCTGAACCTGAAAGACAAAATATACAGTATAATGTTCACACTGATGAACTATTTTTAAAGGGATCATTGACTGAAAAATTGTGTTTGTAGGATTTAACAATCAGAAATGAGTCTACTGGTCAGCTAATTATCTGAAAATGTTCAAAACAGTCAATTCTCTTAAAAAACATATAGCCTTTCTCTCGTTTTATTCAACTAGAAATGTTTTATACTTTGTTGTGGAAATCGTTAACATCATGTTTAGAAAAATCCAACCCACTGCCGTCCTTGAGACCAGCGCCATATACGAGTTGCGACACTCTTTGATCTCGCCGCTGCCCAGTCACGTGGTTCATGAAGCGCCAAATGGTTCTAAACAGCGGCCTTTCTATAATGGTGTGTGAATGGCAGTTGTGACAATCTGCAGTATTAGCATTTTTTAGCCATATTAGGTAAATATTAAGAATACCCATCAGTAGGTAATTGTTTAAACTTATAATAAAAAGATTTAAATGGATTATGATATAAAGAGCAGCTTTAGAAAGACTGTCATTAAATCATCAAATTAAACTGAATCAATGTGCAGGCCCATTCAAAGATGGAGTAATTCACAAGAACCAAAACTGACTAACCCAGACCGAGGACTGATGCTGTCCTCCCAAACACAAGACGAGGAAGAGTTCAACAGTGACCATGGCTACATGTGTTACCTGTGGCCCTCGCAAGCCACACAATGAGAGCCGAGGGCGAGCCAGTGAGTTGCAATGTTTTATTAATAGTAGGGAAAAGGGGATAAGGAACACGGCCTCGTGGGCCAAAAGGCACAAATACTCAAACAGTAGTACACTCACAAGTAATGCAGACGATGAGTAGAGAGCTGGCACCGGGCGTAGGGGTTCCAGCCTTCAGTGTGCTAAGTCGCAGCCCCGAATGACCGGAGCCGCTCCTCTTTATGCTCATCAGCAGCGCCTCAGCTGATGAGGGTTAACTGGGCTCCAGCCGTCCCGTAACTGACAGCTGGGAGCCGGCTGAGACGCTGCCACAGAAAGGACAGGGCTGAGAGAACACGGTCTGAGTGCCGGATGGCACCTCGTCTCATCCACGTGACACAGCCCCCCCCCCCCACTGTCGGACTACAAACGACCTATACCATCCAAGACCCCCCCCCACCACCACCACCTAGGGTGGGCGGATGGGGCGCAGGTCAGGAGGGAGAGAATCAGAGGGGAAGAAGAAAAAAAACCCGACAATAACCCAATACAGAGTACCAATGGAAACCCAAACACAATACTTCGAAAAATAAGAGAAAAAAAAAAAACCAGAGAAAGGAAAAAAGAACAGACAATAAACCTATATAGAGTAAAAGGGAAAAACCCAAACAATATACTCCACAAAATACAACATGAGAAAAAAAAACCCAGAGAAGGGAAAGAAAACAGGCAAAAAAAAACAAAAAAACCCCAAAAAAACAATATAGAGTCCAAAGGAAAACCTAAACAATATACTCCATAAAAATACAACAAGAAAAAAAAAAACCCAGAGAAAGGAAAGAAAACAGGCAGTAACCAATATAGAGTACAAAGGGAAACCAAAACACAATACTCCATAAGGTACCAAGTAAGAGAAGAACCCATACAGGCAGAGAATAATTGCAGAGAAAATAGCCCAACACACAGGGAAGAAACAAAAAAAACCCCCACAATACCCCCATAAACCATGTACAGGTCAACCAATGAAAATCAACCCCGGGGCCCCCAAAATAAAAGGAGAACTCCCAAGGGTGAAAATAAACCATATGGCCATCCCTCACACAGGAGGGGAAACCCACACACACACACACACCCAAAAAAATCACGCTAAATGCGGAACAAAAATAATAACTTAGCTGTACCCACCCAAATATAAGCACAGCACAAGACATTCAGCTTGGGAGGTCTCCCCGCACCCAGCGTCCATACCGCCAACAGGGGTGAAGGGAAAAGTTCCGGCGGCCTACCCGAACCCCAGGCCAGAAAACACAGTTCCTCGGGAGGCCGAACCAGATCGCTGAACAGAACGTCTAGCGGGTCGGGCAGCCGCACCAGCGAGCCGAAAGGGCACGGCAAATCCTCCGGCGGCCGACCCGCATCGCTCAACCACCAGGCCCGTGGGGGAGGGGGGGGAGAGGTCCCAACGGACCCTAGTAGAAGGGGCTTGGGAAAAAAGCAATGACAAGGTGGTCCAACGTCCGACGGCAGGGAATCTGTCACTCCCTCACCGGACCTGGACGCCGCTGGCGCAGGACCCCCGTTGGACCCCGACTGGGGCTCTGTCGAACCCACGTCGGACCCCGATTGGGCCTCGGGCGAACCCACGTCGGACCCCGATTGGGTCTCCGTTGCCGCACCAGAACCGACCCCCGACGTCGAACGGTGCTGGACCCTCCAGCACCACGAGAGATGACAGCTCCTCGCCGGCGACCCTGGGAGAAGGCTCAGGAGAGAAAACAGAACCGGGATCAGGATTACCGGCAGCGCCAGAACCTGGTGAGATAAGCTCGGACGCAGCAGACGGCTGCACCCGGCTCATCTCCCCTAGAGACAGGCTAAAGTGGCTGCACGGTGGCGCAGTGGTTAGCACTGCGGCAGCACAGTTTACCCTTGGCCGGGGGATTGTGGGGATCGTGGGTTCGATCCCAGCCCCCGACCAACAGTGATCTGTGTGGAGTTTGCATGTTCTCCCCGTGTTGCGTGGGTTTACTCCGGGATTTCTCCGGTTTCCTCCCACATGCCAAAAACATGCATGTTAGGTTAATTGGCTGTTCTAAATTGTCCCTAGATATCTGTTTCCTATAGGCCCTTAGAATAGAGGGTTAGTATTAATGAAAGCGCTTTGAGTGGTCTTTGTGACTAGAAAAGCGCTATATAAGTGCAGGTTAGTAGTAGTTAGTTAAAGTGCTCAAAGATAAGGAGAAGAAAGATAAAGTAGAGCACTTGCCTGATCTCGGGTTCTGACGCCGTCCAGGACTGCGAAGATCCGGGATCCGGCATCAGGAGGTCGTCGTCGGGCTCCCACTCAGCTGCATCGGGCCCCGCAGCCGGCATGATGGACAGCGCAGCTTGTGATTCCTCCGGCACCGGTAACCACGCCGACAGCCCACACGGTGTGGTGGCAGGAGAACCTCATTCTGCTGGACCGGACCGCTCCTCCGTGGAGACCCAGGGACGCTTGGTCATCGGCGCAGACTCCACGTAACAATCGCTCTTCCTCCTCCGTCCACGGCGTAGCTGCGGAACCGGAACCAGGCTGACCGGAACCGCAGGCCCCCTCCTCATCCCACTACGTAGGCCTGGCGCTGGGGATCGCTCAGCGGAGGGAGACACAGAGGGTGCAGGATTAATGACAAAGGCTACAGCAGGTGGTGGGAGTTCGGGGAGCTGTGAACCCCGAACTCCACCTCCAGGAGTTTGACAGAGCAAATCACTAAGTAGATGTGAACAATCTGGGACTTGCCTGTCTCCTGGAGGCTGGATGGTGCCTGCTGCAGTGGACGTTGCTCCTCCCTTTCCCCGCCGGGCGATAACGGAGGACCCCCTGAGAAGACGTCGGGGAGCCACTCGTGTTAATTCCAGGAGGGGGCTCGCCAGGTCGGGATTCCAGGCGCACACAGCAGTCGGGGAGCGCGTCGAGGAGGAGGGGGTGACAGCCGAGATCAGCCGGCCCTGAAGTGCTGGCGTGACAGCGGAGGGGAGTGGCTCAGGAGATGAGGCTGCGGAATCTCCTCTCAGACGAGGCGTAGGAGTGACAGCTGCGTGGGAGGAAGAGACCTTACAGCAGCCCGGAACTGGATCCGGACGGGGCTCATGCTGAGACGGAGCGGCAATGTGACGACGGCTATTCCCAGGGGGCGAGGCGAAGGAGAGACCCAGAAATCGCCGCTCCTGAGCGGAGACCGAGGCAAGGAGGGTGTCAAACTCGGGGTAGTCTCGCAGCCCTGGACTCCTCTCCACCAATCTTACCGCCACCGCCACATGCTTCATGATGGTAGACGGGTGCACAGCGGAGCTAGCAGCAGCCACTCGGTCCCGGACCTTAACAGCTGTCAGCTGCAGAACTTCCGGGGGAATCCCGAGTGACGTCGTGCAGAACGGGGAAAGCCCTCTGGATGGCGCGAGCTCCTGGGCTGGAGTTGAGGCAGGAACGGGATCCCGAAGTGAAGGGCAACGTCTCCTCCTCTTCGGCTTCCTGCTGGGATTTCCTTCCAACCCACGGAGCTCCTCTCGCTGTGCAGCGATGGCGTCCCTCCTGGCACAGACCTCAGGATGGTTGGAATAGCGAGGGAGGCTGTCCAGGAGATTCTCAGCATAGTCCAGATGCCAGCATCTTTCGTTGGAGGTGTCGTACAGGGTGGCGGTGAAGAGCGTCCCGTCAACATCCTCCAAGATGGCCATCAGCTCGTCACCCTGGCACCGAACGTGACTCCTGGGAGACGGCATGCTAAAAGAGCTGACACCCGGACTGGAAGGTACAAGTCCAATAGCAAACTCATGGCCGCCGGCAACTCGTTCGGCTGCGACTTACTGTTACGTGTGGCCCTCGCAAGCCACACAATGAGAGCCGAGGGCGAGCCAGTGAGTTGCGATGTTTTATTAATAGTAGGGAACAGGGGATAAGGAACATGGCCTCATGGCCCAAAAGGCACAAATACTCAAACAGTAGTACACTCACAAGTAATGCAGACGATGAGTAGAGAGCTGGCACCGGGCGTAGGGGTTCCAGCCTTCAGTGTGCTAAGTCGCAGCCCCGAATGATCGGAGCTGCTCCTCTTTATGCTCATCAGCAGTGCCTCAGCTGATGAGGGTTAACTGGGCTCCAGCCGTTCCGTAACTGACAGCTGGGAGCCCACTGAGACGCTGCCACAGAAAGGATAGGGCTGAGAGAACACGGTCTGAGCGCCGGATGGCACGGCGTCTCATCCACGTGACAACATGTGCACAAATAAACTGGTTATGATTGGATTTCTGGAGTTATCTGATTATTAAAGTGGCCATGTAACTATGGTCATTAACTAAAGTGGTTAACCCTCCAATAATCCATTTAATCGGGGCATGGAAACACAACAAACCCGACTACTGCCATTATCAGTTTATTCCCAATAATCGGTTTATTGTGACCATGTAACCAGGGTCAGTGATGCGTGTTCCAGAACCTCTTCTGCATGTGATGACAGACCACATGTACTGTTCTCAAAATATCTTTGGTATGAATATGAGTCAAAAAAAATTAACCAAAATATCGGAATTCAATGAATTTGTCACACCCACCTGTCCTGTAACACCAACACATCCATGTTGTCATTTCAGAGGTCAAAACTTCTTTAGAATTAATTTAGTTTAGTCTCAGAGTCATTTAACTATTTCTACACAATACTGTGTTCCATTTTACTCTGACAGCTTAATCATCATCAAACCACAGCTCCTTCATCATTCCACTGTTCCAGCTGCCCCACAAACTCTTACTGTGATATCACTGCTCACAGTAGTGAAGACTCCACCAGCCCCGGTGGTCACTGCTCCAGTCTCCAACAGCCCTCGATCAGGTGCAGAGAAATGACAGAAAAAACATGTCACTGTACTTGATGATTCCTGCCCAAATAGGAGGGTTTTTCTCACAAATCTGTGCCTTTGGTCTTTTGATTCTACTACTTTTATTTATTCCTCCAAAATTTCAATATTTTTTGCATAAATTTGCTACTTTTGAGAAGGTTTTTATATTGAAATAAAAAAAATGTTTTAAAATAACATTACTTTTTTCTTATAAATAATTTTTATATTAATTGCACAACTTTTTCAAGCACATTTTTAGTTTTGATGCACACATTAGAGAACTGTTTGGAAAACTTTAGATTTTTCTGTTAAATGTGTTCACGAGGAAAAAAATAGATGTACCATCTCAAACAATTCAAATTATACGTATGTACATAAAAAGTGAACAGTCAAAATTAACTGTTTGCTGGATGACAAGAGAAGAAATTAGAAAAGAAAGCAGATATTCTTCCTCTATGTTAACAGTTCAGTTAGTTTTTTTAATTAATTTCAAGTGAGCTATTTGGTACAAGAGAGTATTTTACATTTAAAAATATGCCAGCTGTTTTCAAAATATTTTTGATTGGTTTTAACATTCAATTCTTGATTTACTGTTAAAATAAACACACATCAACACAACTTCCATTACTTCCATTCCATTAAATTGTGTAGATCTGAAATGTTTCCACTTTGTTTACAACTGCATTAAAAAAAATTAAACCAGTTTTCATGCCAAGTACCTTTCTTATCATGTTTCTCACAACAGTTTGTTAAAATAAGTATAGACTATTTCAGCAGAATCATAAAATATTAAGAGTCCTAATTTATGGATGTTAAAAATAACATTGCCATTATCAGTATTGACACAAATGATGAGGACTTTGGAGGATGTAAAGGACTGTATTTGGTAATTTCCCACCTTGTTCCACGTTTCCTCCTTGTAGAAAGCAGGTTTACTGGTAAACATGTCAGTCCTCTCATGGGTTCATGTTTTCCTCTATAAAAAAGTAGAACAATTTCCTTTTTGTAAGCCGTCTTAAATCCACCACCATAGTCCTGTTATACTGCTAATGCTACGTCAATACTATAAACAAGATAATGTCGCATCTGCTCTGTCATAGGTTTTCATTTCACGTTCCATCATGTACTAGTACCCATCTCTAATGTCTCTTAGACACTGTGCCTTCACCCAATAACTATACAAAAGATTTTTGAAATAAGGGCTGACCCGGCTACCTAGTTGAGCTAGGTAATAACAATTTTAAGTTTATGAGCTTTCACTGCACATAAACAAGTAAAAAAGCTCAGAAAATAAAACAAGATCACAGACGACAGAATCTACATGTTAAGTGGTAAAATGACCAAAGCAACGGCCATTCATTACCTTACCCAGGATTATTAAGCAGACACTCTGTGAAATGAATGATCTATGGAGAAAGATTCAGTGTTTGGAACTATTCGCAGCTTCATGACCAATGCAACTTCCGCCTTTCAGTTTCTACATAAGTCTACCAGAGTGTCACAACTCTCATATTATATGCTGCTGCTTGAGACCAGCCCACTGCTCTATTATTGGCCCACCTAGCTATCTGTCATGTATATGGCAGTGGTGCTAAAGGTAGCTTATTAGCCCCTGAGTTATTAGCCCCCAAGTTATTAGCCCCCAATCTAACACTGGTAACAGGAAGCTTCAACCAAGCGCGGCTTATATCATCTGACACCATCGTCTGCAGTACGGGGGCTCCCCAGGGAACAGTTCTGGCTCCCTTCCTGTTCACACTCTACACTGCTGACTTTTCACACAATACACCACACTGCCATCTACAGAAGTTCTCTGACGACTCTGCAATTGTCTGCCTCATCTCTGATGGGAATGATGCGGAGTACAGAGGACTTATCCAGGACTTTGTGGACTAGTGCCTGCAGAACTGCCTCCAGATCAATGCGAGGAAAACTAAGGAACTGGTGATGGACTGTCGCAGGTGAGGACAGATCCCCCACAGCACCAGTAAACATCTACAGAACAGACACTAAGATGGTGACATCTTACAAGTACCTGGGTGTTCACCTGAACAATAAAATGGACTGGTCACACAACACCAGCACACTCTACAAGAAGGGGCAGCATAGGCTGCACCTCCTGATGAGACTCAGGTCTTTTGGAGTGCAAGGGGCACTCCTCAAGACCTTCTACGATTCGGTGGTTGGATCAGCCATCACATTTGGAGTGATCTGCTGGAGCAGCAGCATCATGTAGCCAATAGGAAGAGACAGAACAGGCTGATCAAAAAAGTCAGCTCTGTTCTGGGGCGCCACCTCGACCCAGTGGAGGAGATAGGAGAGAGGAGGATGGTAGTTAAGCTGTCATCTCTGCTGAAGTCCAAGTCCCACCCCATGTGGGACATGTTGAACACACTGAGGAACTCATTTAGTAGTAGGCTATGCCATCCGAAGTGCTCGAGGGACCAGTTCCGCAGGTCCTTCTGACCTACGGCTGTCAGACTTTATAATCTAACCAGTGCTGAGCAGCACTGGAGTCTATATATTTATTTACTGCTTTGGCTAACCAATTCTTACCTTATCATCTTATTTACTGTTGTTCCAAGTGCTGCCATCCCTGTGCTGCTGCAATCCTGGTGGTGGGCCAGGATGACGCGAGATGCACAAATGAGTGTGAATCGGTGAACCAGCGCTGCTCATCAAAGATTGAAGGAGCCGTTTAGAAGCTACTCAGTTAATGGCTAACTGATGTAAGAGGGAGGGTAGAGTTGAACAGCTCAAATCGTTTTCTTAAAGTGACAGGCTTTAAATCAGAACATTTCATGAAAGCCAAGAAAAATAAAAAGCAAATTTGACTCATTAAGTAAAAACATTAAAGAAAATGTGAACAAAATGTCACAAGCACTTCATTAAGACACAAATGAGCTGATAAACTTAGAAAAAACTGCAGTCAATGACCCCTTTAAATATTCACTCATGTTGAATTTAATTCCTGTAACACTTTCCAAAAATGCTGGAACAGGGGTAACAAAAGCCTGGAAACTTGAGGAATGCTCAAAATACACCTTTCTGGAACATTCCACAGGTGAACAGGCGAGGGTCATGATTGGATCTAAAAGGAGCATCCCCGAAAGGCTGTCGTTCACAAGCAAGGGGTGGGGTGAGGTTCACCACTTGGTGAACAACTCTGGTGGGCAAACAGTCCCAACAGTTTAAGAACACTATTTCTCAACATACAGTTGCAAGGAATTTAGGAATTTCATCATTTACAGTTCATAATATTATCAAAAGATTCAGAGAATCTGAAGAAACTTCTGCACGTAAGCAAGGCTGAAAACGCATACTGAATGCCCGTGGCCTTCAATCCCCAGGGTGGCACTGCATTAAAAAACTGACATCATTTTAGAAAGGATGCTACCACGTGGGCTCAGGAACACTTCAGAAAACCATTGTCTGTTAACACAGTTTGCAGCTAAATATACAAGTGCAAGTTAAAATTCTACTATGCAAAACCAAAGCCATATATCAACAACACCCAGAAACACTGCCAGTTGTTCTGGGTCCGAGCTCATCTGAGATGGACCACACAACATTTCCAGATTGGCGCTGAGTGTTAACGTAAGCAAGCTGACATAAAAGTAGAAAACTATAAGAAAATTGCTATAAATTTTGGGGAAAAATCTCAAACCTTAAAGACTGAAGTCACTACTTAAGTTTTTAATTAAGTGCTCTTCGTATCCTTAACTCAACTAGAAATTTAGGGTTGTCTGCTTTTAAATATTAATTTCATAACACTGCTTTTACATGAGTAGAATTTATGGCTACTATACCCACCTCTAATTATATAATTTAAGTATGCATGAGTAAATTAATATTATGATTTTTGTTTCTCCCTTCTCTTTCCTACTCTTTCTCAATGGAAAAAAAAGAAACACTAGAATAAAAATACAAAAATACATGTATTTCTGTCATTAAAAACCATGACAAAGATATCCTGCAGGACAAAACATGACACTTGGTATTTTCTAACCTGTTTGTGTACCACCATAGACAGAGAGAGAACCTGAATTAGACAGGTCTCAGAGAAGGAAAGATGAGACAGAAGAGAGGAGCCAAGGACAGCAAAGTGTTCAGGCAGAGGGTCCAGGAGAGGTGAGAGCAGAGAAAAAAAAGAGAAAGCTGACACCACTTAAAAGCCTAGCACAGGACATGTGGGTGGGACCCCAACTGGCCCAATATTCCAACATTCAAGCCTTGGTTGTACAATAGTTCAAATGGTAAGTTCGATATGCAAAGTTACTGTACAAAATTAAGAAAAAGAAATAAATAGTATAAAATTAACATATTCCAGTTGCAACAGTGTCTTGTGTTTTCTGCCCCCCCCCCCAAAAAAAAATAAAAATAGAGAATGTGCATTGACGTCATGCCACACTGCATTCTGGGCCGTTGTCGCCATCACCCTTGTCAGGCTTCTTTGTTTACCTGTAGTCTGGGCAGCTGCTAACGTGAACAGACATGCGTTTGATGGAATGCAGCAAACAGAAAATTAAAATTCCTTGTTCAGAGAAACTGAATAAGGAAGCAAAGAGGCGCAACCTCTAAAAAACTGAAGAAATAAATGGGATAGCAGTGTTTCCTCTGGCTTAAAGATCTCGGTGCAGTGGCAACATATTTGGCAGAAAACACATGACACGATTGTAACCAGAATATGTTCATTTTACACTATTATTTTTTTTTTTAATTTTGCTCAGTAATATTGCATAATGGAACTTACCATTTGAAGTATTGTACAACCAAGGCTTGAATATTGGAATATTGGGCCAGTTCGGGTCCCACCCAGATGTTCTGTGTTTGGACTTTTTACTGGCGTTATCTCTCCTCTCCTCCCTCTGCTCTCACCTCTCCTGGACCCTCTGCCTGAACACTTTCCTCTCCTTGGCTCCTCTCTTCTGTCTCATCTTTCCCTCTCTGAGCCCTGCGTAATTCAGGTTCTTTCTCTGTCTATGGTGGTATACAAACAGGCTTGAAAACACCAAGTGTGATGTTTTGTCCTAAAGGATTTTTTTCATGGTTTACATGAATAACCAAAATGTGTATTTTTTGTATTTATTCTAGTGTTTGGTGACACTAAAAACAGCAGGGAGACATTCCTCTGGGACATTCTTCTGGAACTGGTCTCACACCCAGCAAGGGCTCGGAGGAAGCAGAGGACAATTGACACACAGCCAAAAGAACCACAGGAGACAGACGGGACTGAATGCATACATCTTTGTGCCAACCAATGTCATGCTAATCATGTGTATTGACAATGGTATTAGATGACAACTGATATGCGAATGTGCCATGCATTCTGTCTGTATGACGCTATAAAAGAGTGGCTCTTCCTCATCTCTCTCTCTTAACTCTTACACTCTCAAGACCATCCAAGAGGGCCCCAGCGGCAACGCTGGGATCAACAGGCTGTATTCATGTTAGAGGGTCAATAAAGAATCTGCGCCGACCTATGCTCATGGCTCGCTTCCACATCCTTTCCTTCACACCCTCTACATTGGTGACCTAACGTGAAATGGACTATCTCTCCCTCTCACCGCGCTGTGGATTCCAGAGACCGGGAATCGCCTACATCCTTCGCACCCACATGGGAGCGCGCGTGCCTTGTCCTCTCTCCACGATTGCGACCTCCAGGGCCGGACGGAGAGCGCAGTGCTGGGACCAAGACGCACGAGGATCAGCGACACGAGCAACGCACAGAAACAGCCTGAACAGGGAAGACCATCGGCGCCGACTGTGTTGATTTCCATCAAGCTCCCTAACCCTGACTCACCTCTCGGCAACGGACCTTCCGCACAGAAGCCACGTGCGCACACTGCAGGATTATGAGGACAGCACAACTGGAAGCTAAATAGAGACCTACGCTCATGCCTCGCCTCCACATCCTTTCCTTCACACCCTCTACAGTGTTTCTTTTTTCCATTGACGAAGTATAGGAAAGGGAAGGGGGAAAAAAAACATTCACAACAGCAATTTACGCATTCATATTTAAGTTAGATAGATAGATAGATTAGTTTATTTGACAGGGACAGTGCAATAAACATAGACAATTAATCAATGACAATCAATCTGATGTGTTGCACATAGAGTGTATAGCTATTAGCTAATTTGCAACTCTTGTCCCTGGATGGGCTTTAGAAAAGAGAATCAAGTAAAGAAAAGAAAAAAAAAATACACAATGATCAGAGGTGGGTATAGTAGCCAGAAGTTCTACTCATGTAAAAGCAGTACTATGAAACTAATAATTATAAGTAGACAACCAAAAATTTCTGGTTGATTTAAGGGTACAAAGAGCACCCACTTAAAAACTTGAGTAATGACTTCAGTCTTGAAGGTTTGAGGTTTTTCTCCAAAATTTATAACAATTTTCTTGTATTTCTCTACTTTTCTCTGTAAATTTATCTAAATTTGAAACCATTTTCCTAAAATTTGCAATTTCCTCTTGTAAAATTGACTTTTCTTGTCCATTTGAAACTTTATTATAAATCTTTGGATTATTTTATGGCTTATTTTTGTCTGTTTTTTTGAAATAATATCACTGTTTATTAAAATAAATTTGAAACAGACTGTGGTATTTTTTTTTTTTACTTTTTCCTTATAACAATTTATATTTTTGACCATAACTTTGCAGTCAGAACAATAATTTAACTCTCATTACAAAGAAAATATTATAAATAAAATTGTATTTAATGATTTGTGGAGAATGTGGAAATGACGAGGCTGAGTTCATCTCACGAGTCAGGTTTATTCACATTCTCCAACATCATCAAAACACAGAAAGAGGAAGAAACCAGACAGTCATCTCTTTTTATACCCCAGGAGCCTCAAAGCTCCAGTCACAATGCATTCAATCCCAAGTAACAATGCATCCCTTTCAGATCTTATCACCCCCACCCAAAGTTCACTGACAGCCAGGAAATCCCCCACGGCCATCTCTTTGCCTACCAAAGACCACATTTCACATCTTCCTGTTATCTCCCAGGAGGCTCAGTCCTTTGTTCATCTGAGACGTGAAGCCTACAGTAAGCATACAGTGATACACATATGAAGACATATGAAGCATAAGGTGATATACGTTTGTGCATATGAAACCCACATATGTGTCCCACATGACCCCCCCAAACGTCTAAGATGGAACAACATAATAACAGTTTGCATGTCATGATAAAAATCACTACACATCAGTCCACATGCTGCTTGGGCCTCAGTCTTCTCCCGTATCTGCTGTAAGCGGACTTTACCACCTCCGCGGCGCCATCCTGCTGGGGAGCTGCTGTCTGAGGATAAGAACTGTTAGTCAATCCCTGTGGGTGCTCTGGGGAATGCTCCCTAGAAGGACTGCCGCGCCGAGGAGCCCTGGCCAACTGCACACCTTCATCAGCCACCACAAAAGCGGGTTTGAACCTGTTTATGCCAATCTTTTCTTTCCTGCCCCCCAAATCTAGCAAAAAATGCTTATCCCCTGTTTCCAGCACTCTAAATGGTCCATCATAAGGTGGTCACAACGGTGGGCGATGGGCATCGTGTCTGACAAAAACAAACTCCGCATTTTTTCAAGCCTTAGGCACAAAAACGCGCGGAAAACTGTGGTGGACGGGGCCAGGTAGCGTGCTCGATTCCGTGCTACTCTGCAACCGCTGAGCTGGGGAGCACTCTGGCACAGGATTGTCTGGGAGAAATTCCCCAGGCAGCCGAAGTGGCTGCGCGAAAACTAGCTCAGCCGGGGAGGCTTCTAAATCCTCTTTAGGTGCAGAACGCAACCCCAATAAAACCCATGGTAGCCTGTCCACCCAATTTGCATCCATAAGCGACGCTCTGAGGGCCGCCTTCAATGACCTGTGAAAACGTTCGCATAACCCATTAGCCTGTGGATTGTACGCGGTTGTGCGGTGGATCGTTGCCCCCAGGCTGCGGGCCATCGCTGACCAAAGCTCGGAAACAAATTTAGGGCCTCTGTCGGACGTAATGTCCGACGGGACTCGAAAACGCGCTATGCCGTTAAAAACGCGCACGCCACCTCCTCGGCTGTGGTTGACGACAGTGGGACCACTTCCGGCCAGCGCGTGGTGCGGTCAACCATTGTCAGAAGATGTGTGCACCCCTGTGAGGGCGGGAGGGGGCCTACGAGGTCCACGTGAACATGATAAAACCTCTTAGCCGGGATGTGAAACGGCTCCAAGGGAGCTCTCGTGTGTCTGTGTACCTTGGCTCGTTGATAAGCCATGCAGGCTGCTGCCCATTCTCTAACTTGTTTGCGCAGGCCCGGCCATACAAATTTCTCTCCCACCATTTTGACCGACGCGCGCACTCCCGGGTGCGCCAGAGAATGGATCGAGTCAAAAACGCGGCGGCGCCACGCAGCCGGTACCACAGGACGCGGTCGCTCAGTGGAGACATCGCAGATTAGGGGGGGCATACCATCTTGCAGCACCCTGTTCTCCAGCCTTAACCCTGTTGGTCCAGACTGGAGCGCGTGCACGTCCGCGTCGCTAACCTGATCTGCGGCCATGACTACATAATCTATCCCTACGCGGACTGGGGCCGCGCGCACTTCCGCGTCGCTAACCCGATCCGCGGCCATGGCTGCAAAATCTACCCCTACGCGGGCTGGAGCCGCCACGGCGCGGGAGAGGCAGTCTGCCACTACATTAAGTTTACCCGCCACATGTTGGATATCGGTAGTAAACTCTGAGATCACGGCCAGCTGTCTCTGCTGCCGGCCCGACCACGGTTCTGAAATCTTGGCCATCGCGAAAGTCAGCAGCTTGTGGTCAACGAATGCGGTGAAACGGCGTCCCTCCAGCCAGAACTGGAAGTGACGGATGGCCAAGTGGAGAGCTAACAACTCCCTGTCGAATGCGCTGTATTTTCGTTCACTATCGCACAAGGTCCTGCTGAAAAAGGCGAGCGGTTGCCAAGCTCCGGCTACATATTGCTCCACGACCGCCCCTATGGCCACGTCTGATACATCAGTAGTGAGCGCTATGCGGGCTGTTGGGACTGAATGTGCCAACAACGCAGCGTTTGCCAGGACTGTTTTGACTTCCGCGAATGCGCGCTCTCGCTCCGGAGACCATTCGATTTTATTTGTGGGTTTTTGTTTTTTTAGTGCAGCATACAATGTTTGCATGAGCTGCGCTGCGCGGGGGAGGAAACGGTTATAAAAATTCACCATTCCCAAAAACTCCAGTAACGCTTTGACCGTTTGTGGCTGGGGAAAATTTGTTACCGTGCGCACTTTGTCAGGCAGAGGAACCGCCCCTTCTGGAGAGACGCGATGCCCCAAAAAAATCAATCTGCGTCACCCCGAACTGACACTTCGCTGGGTTGATTATTAACCCGTGCTCTCCCAACCTCTGGAAAACTGCCGTGAGGTGGTTTTGGTGTTCGTCTTCGGACGTGCTGGCTACCAATATGTCGTCCAGGTAGATGAACACGAAGGGGAGATCGCGCAACACCGCGTCCATCATGCGTTGGAACGTCTGCGCCGTGCCTTTAAGCCCAAACGGCATGCGCAAAAACTCGAATAGCCCGAACAGAGTTATTACCGCTGTTTTGGGTATGTCCTCAGCGCGCACTGGGACCTGGTGGTAACCGTGTACCAAGTCTATCTTAGAAAAACCGCGCGCCCCCACCAAATGAACTGAAAAATCCTGGATATACGGGATTGGGTAGCGGTCGTGCGCTGTAGCGTTGTTCAACTTGCGGAAATCACCGCAAGGTCGCCACGAGCCATCAGCTTTCGGGACCGGACCATGTGAAGCGGCGAAGCCCATGGGCTTTTCGAACTTCTGATGATGCCCAACTTTTCCAGGTTGGCGAACTCCTCGCGCGCTATGGTCAGTTTAGCTGAATCCAAGCGCCGGGCTTTTGCAAAAACGGGCGGTCCGGTGGCAGTAATAAAATGTTCCACCCCATGTTTAGCCACGGCTGCCGAAAACGTTGGGACCGTGAGTGCTGGGAACTGAGTGAGCAGTGTGTGGAACTTACCACCTGCACCTGTGACGTTGGCTTGTGCTGTTGGCGGGGCCACTCGAGCTGTACAGGGAATAGAATAAAAAGAGAGTGCATTAACAAGGCGCCTGTTAGCAAGATCAACCAACAAACCATGTGAGCACAGAAAATCAGCCCCTAACATATTGAAATTGACTGCAGCGATGACAAAAGTCCACTCAAATGTACGGCCGTGTAGGGACAGAAGCAGAGTCCTCTCTCCAAAGGTCTTAATCACTGAGCCGCTCGCTGCTGACACCCCGGGACCACTGGAAGGCGCCAGCCGGTCAGCATAGGAAGGTGTGATGAAGCTCAGCTGGGAGCCTGTGTCCACGAGGAAATGCCTCCCCGAGCGTGCATCCTTCAAGTAGAGCAGCTTGTTCTCCTCCCCGAGGGCCGCAGCTGCTACCGACCCCCGGTCTTGGCGTTTCCCGAGCGCTTGAAATGGCACGGTGGTATACATTTGCGTGCTCTCTCTGCGAAGCGGCGATGGTAGAAACAAAGGACGTCGTCTGATCCGTGTTTCTTGGCCCCTGCCGCCGCCGTCGTCGGTGAGTCTGGTACTGCTGCCTCTGGCCCCCTGCCATCTCTGGATGTCGCGCCGAGCTCCGCTGCCGTGTCCGCGCGCCGTTTGGTGGCGTTGACGAGTCGTTGCGCCTCCTGGCCCAGCTCGCAGTAGTCTCGTTGGGCCAACAGTGGCGAACTGGCCAGGGTCGTTCTCACCGCTGACGGTAGGGTCCTGAGGAAGAGGTGGGTGAAGATGAAGTGATCATCGTCAGAGTCTTTCAACCTCAACAGCTTCTCCATCAGGTCCGCAGGCCTGTCGCTTTCAAACTCAGTCAGCGCCAGGGGCCCCTCTGCTCGCTCCTCCACCTAGGGGGTGAAGTACCGGATGAATGCAGCCTTCAACGCGCCGTGCTTGTCGCTGTCCGGCGGCTGGTTGATCAGGCTCTCCACATGCTGGGCTGTGTGGTTGTCCAGTTTTGCAACCACATGGTAGAACTTTGTGGCCTCTACCGAAATCCTCCAGAGGTTGAACTGTGCTTCAACCGCGTTAAACCAGGAGCGCAGATTGCTCTGCCAGAAGTCCGGTAGCTGGACTGTGGCTGCATTCGCTTGGCTGGCTCCTGACGAGTCTGGCTCGGAGGAATTTCTTTCACTCATTACACGTCTTAGGGTCACCAGTGTGGAGAATGTGGAAATGATGAGGCTGAGTTCATCTCACGAGTCAGGTTTATTCACATTCTCCAACATCATCAAAACACAGAAAAAGGAAGAAACCAGACAGTCATCTCTTTTTATACCCCAGGAGCCTCAAAGCTCCAGTCACAATGCATTCAATCCCAAGTAACAATGCATCCCTTTCAGATCTTATCACCCCCACCCAAAGTTCACTGGCAGCCAGGAAATCCCCCACGGCCATCTCTTTGCCTACCAAAGACCACATTTCACATCTTCCTGTTATCTCCCAGGAGGCTCAGTCCTTTGTTCATCTGAGACGTGAAGCCTACAGTAAGCATACAGTGATATACATATGAAGCATAAGGTGATATACGTTTGTGCATATGAAACCCACATACAGTATGTGTCCCACAGATTTAAATTAACTCTCACTGATCATTGCTTTTTCACCCTATCCATTTCATGTAATATCAATACATTAGGGCTGCAGCTAACGACTATTTTACGGCTCGGGTAATCACCCACTCTAACAAAAGATTACTTGAGTATTCTGATATTTTTGAAGAAACTTGCACTGACCAACTTTTGTGGAACTTTCTTTCCTAAAGAGCAGTAGTAATTATACCATACACTCAATAAAACAGGTACACATTTATCACAATGGTTATTGCAATGTTTACTGCATAGATTGAAACTTTAAAGGTCTGATGAAACAATTTTGACTTCATCTAATTTCGCAGCACAATTTCAATATGACAAAATAGGTTGGTCTGTGCAGTTCTAAGTCAAACAGGCTTTTTTTCACACAAATATCTGACGTTTTCATGAGCGCCAAGTCACAAATTGCGTCAGTGGCTGGAAAACCCCACAGCCATGTTGTGACGTCAGTGACAGAACACAGCGCTTGACTGCCCATTGTACATGCAGGATGGAAGAGGCAGAAAACACCAACGATGGTTCCAGCACATGCAGTCTGGAATTGGTTTGTGTTGTCCAATCTTCAGACAATTATAGTTCAGAAGAATGGGATGATGATGAAAAATCTGGGGCATCAGAACTTATAGGTTTGAGCCGTGCCAAGTGGGCATCGTGCCGAGCGAGTCAGACTCAGAGAGTGACGGTGGAGAGGCACACATGGCCGCCGCAGCAGCAGTGACAAACATGGCAGGGGAACACCGAGTGGTATGCTTTTGTGACAAATATTGCAACAAATTTTTTTGTTCATATATATAATTTAGTTAAACCCAATTTTTCAATAAAACCATAATGTTTTTTTCCTCTGTGGCTCAGGCATCGGGTTTATTATGGATTATCTTTTGAGTTCTTGTTGTTTTTATGTTTTGTACATGTGGTTTATGTGCCATTTTGACCCACTTTCGGGTGAGCACTGTCCAAGATTTGCCGGTCTGACCACGCCCCCTCTCTCTGACAGTCAGCTGTTCATGTTTTGTGTGCATCATCAGCCATGTTGTCAGCCAGCCAATATTGCCACAACTATCACGATGTGTTAGCCACTCCACACAGCCATGGTTCTGTTGCAACCCTTAAAGTGATGTCGGCTCTGGGACGCAACCCTGGTTAACATGTCTCCTCTCCATTCGTTCACTGGACGATGTCTTCCCCGAACGCCAACTGTAAGTGTTTCTGTTTATTTTTGTAAGTCTTCACCTTTTTGGGAACTGTTGTCATCAGTCTTATGTTCAATACATGTGCTGTGGTGAATCTTGTGCATAAATCCATTCATCCTTCCCCTCCTCGTGCGTTTGTCATGACCCTCCGTGCGCTCTTATGCAGGGCATGGAGAGGAAGGACGAAATAACGAGGATTTAATTTTTTTTTGATTTTGTATACTTTATTGATCCCCAGAGGGGAAATTGAGGGCATCCACCTGGATGGATGAAGCAGCCACGGTATGGCGCTATCCCTTAACCATTCAAACACACATTCACACCTAGGGCCACTTTAGAGTCTCCAATTAACCTAACCTGCATGTTTTTGGCCTGTGGGAGGAAACTGGAGAAATCTCAGAGTAAACCCACGCAGATACGGGGAGAACATGCAAATTCCACACAGATCACTGTTGGTCAGGGGCTGGGATCGAACCAGGGATCCCAGGGCCAAGGATGAGTTGCTGTGCTGGTGCAGTGCTAACCACTGCGCCACCGCACTGGTTCACCACAGCACATTTATTACAGAAAGACAGACAATTCCCAAAAATGTGAAGACGTACAAAAAAAACCCCACACTTACTGATAGCGTTCGGGGCCGGCATCACCCAGCAAAGGTATGAGAGGAGACGTGCTAGCCACAGGTGCGCCCCAGAGCCAACTTCGCTTCAAGCACGCACGAGAACCACGGCGAACATGGAGTGACTAGCATGTCGTGACAGTGCTGAAAATACTGGCAGACTAACAGCACAGATGACAATACTATGGACCAGCAGTGCCTGACTGGCAAATGGCCGCTAAGTACATGCACTGCTGGCGATGGTGTGATGAGAAGCACCTGGGCGAGAACCGGGAAAGATGATCAGCAGGAGTGGAAATCAACTGGTGATAATGAGAGAGGGGATGTGGACGGACCAGTGAGATGTCAGCATGCGCTCACAGAAAGTAGGTCTAAGCTGCGTGTAAATCCATTCATCCGTCTCCTCCTCATGTGCTCGCCCTGCGTAAAAGCGCACAAGGAGGCTTATGACAGTTGGAGCTGAAGCATGTGATGTGGTCTTTCATGGCCTGCTGTTTATTTAAGCCTGCAACACAACACGAAGGCATAGCCGTAAAACTAAAACAAGAAACCAGAGTAAGTGTGAGCTACAAAGCTGTTGGCATTCCAGTCAACAACACCGGCATCCGTTCTGTTGCTTACATCATTTAAGCCTCCTCCTTCATTCGGTTGGCAGCACCACAGTCCAGTCAGTGGCTGCATTTTTTTGATGATAATTATGTTATGCAGGCACGGTTGTAAATATTATATTGATCACCGACAATGACTTTTGAGTTTACACAACATGCTCAAAAAATGTCAAAATCGTGTCATCAGACCTTTAAACGTTCCATTACCCCATAGAGTTCCTTTTGCTAGCTGCTAGCATCCACGTTAACATCTGATGCTAACAGTGGTGGTTATATGTTCTTTGGTAAAAAACAAGCACAATTAGCATAGCTGACTACATTCTATTCATCTTTATTTTAAATCTCAATCACGTACCTTGTCTCGGGTGCGCTGGCTGTGCATGATGTGGGATGATTTCTACCAAGACACTGTAACATCCAATGTTGCTGCATGCTAGTTTGTCGCTCAGCTTTACCATCTACAGTGTCTCACTAAAGTGAGTAAACCACTCACATTTTTGTAAACATTTGATTTTATTTTTTCATGGGACAATATTGAAGATATGACACTTTGATACAATGTAAAGTAGTCAGTGTATAGCTTGTATAACAGTGTAAATGGGCTGTCTCCTCAAAATAACTCAGCACACAGCCATTAATGTCTAAACCCCGGCAACAAAAGTGAGTACACCCCTAAGTGGAAAAAGTCCAAATTATGCCCAATTAGCCATTTTCCCTCCCCGGTGTCATGTGACTCGTTAGTGTTCCAAGGCCTCAGGTGTGAATGGGGAGCAGGTGTATTAAATCTGATGTCATCGCTCTCAAATTCTCTCAGACTGGTCACTGGAAGTTCAACATGGCACCTCATGGCAACGAACTCTCTGAGGATGTGAAAAAAGAATTGTTACTCTACATAAAGATGACCTAGGCTATAAGATGATTGTCAACACCCTGAAACTGAGCTGCAGCACAGTGGCCAAGACCATACAGTGATTCAACAGGACAGGTTCCACTCAGAACAGGCCTCGCCATGGTCGACCAAAGAAGTCAAGTGCACGTGGTCAGCGTTATATCCAGAGGTTGTCTTTTGAAAATAGATGTATGAGTGCTGCCAGCATTGCTACAGAGGTTGAAGGGGTGGGAGGGTCAGCCTGTAAGTGCTCAGACCATACGCCGCACACTATATCAAATTGTGGTCTGCTGGCTGTCGTCCCAGAAGGAAGCCCCTTTTAAAGATGATGCACAAGAAAGCCCACAAACAGTTTGCTGAAGACAAGCAGACTAAGGACATGGATTTCTGGAACCATGTCCTGTGATCTGATGAGACCAACATAAATTTACTTGGTTCAGATTATGTCAACCAGGTGAGGAATACAAAGACAAGGGTGTCTTGCCTACAGTCAAGCATGGTGGTGGGAGTGTCATGGTTTGGGGCTGCATGAGTGCTGCCAGCACTGGGGAGCCACAGTTCATTGAGGGAACCATGAATGTCAACATGTACTGTAACATACTGAAGACATACTGCAGGATCCCCTTCCTTCAGATACTGGGCCACAGGGCAGAATTCCAACATAACCACCCCAAACACACCTCCAAGATGACCATCGCCTTGCTAAAGAAACTGAGGGCAAAGCTGATGAACTGGCCAAGCCTGTCTCCGGACCAAAACACTATTGAGCATCTGTGGCACATCCTCAGACAAAAGGTGGAAGGGCGCAAGGTCTCGAACATCCACCAGCTCCATGATGTCATCATGGAGGAGTGGATGATGAGGATGATGATGATGATGAGGAAATAATGGTGGCCACACAAAATATTGACACTTTGGGCACAATTTGGACATTTTAACTTTGGGGTGGACTCACTTGTGTTGCCAGCAGTTTAGACATTAATGGCTGTCTGTTGAGTTATTTTGAGGGGACAGCAACTTTTCACTGTTATACAAGCTGTATAATGACTACTTTATGTATGACTCTGTTAGCATCAGCACCGGATCACCCCAGGGCTGTGTATTTTCCCCCCTACTCTTCTCCCTTTATACCAACTCCTGCACCTCCAGCCACCAGTCTGTTAAGCTGATCAAGTTTGCGGACGACACCACCCTCATCGGGCTCATCTCCAACGGCAACGAGTCCGTCTACAGGAGAGAGGTGGCCCAGCTGGCATCCTGGTGCAGCCACAACAACCTGCAGCTGAACGCTCTGAAGACCGTGGAGATGATTGTGGACTTCAGGAAAGTCACAACCCCTCTGCCCCCCCTCACCATCACAGGCTCTCCCATCACCACTGCAGATTCCTTCCGCTTCTTGGGCACCACCATCACCCGGGACCTCAAATGGGAGCCAACCATCAGCTCCCTCATCAAAAAGGCCCAGCAGAGGATGTTCTTTCTGCGGCAGCTGAGGAAGCTCAAGCTACCCACGAAGATGTTAGTGCAGTTCTAAACGGCCATCATCGAGTCCATCCTCACCACCTCCATAACCGTGTGGTACGCAGGAGCCACTGCCAGGGACAGACTAAGGCTGCAGCACGTTGTGCGCACTGCTGAGAAGGTGATCGGCTGCAAGCTCCCATCTCTCCAGGACCTGTACACCTCCAGGACTCGGAGGCGTGCTGGCCGGATCATAGCCGATCCTTCACACCCTGGTCACGTACTGTTTGCCCCCCTCCCCTCAGGCAGAAGACTTCGGTCCATTCAGACTAAAACCACCCGGCACATGAACAGCTTTTTCCCCTCTGCCATCAGACTGCTGAACACTAAGTGACTTAATGACTCTCGTGCACTATGTACAGCAGCTCAACCAGACTCATGTCAATCATCACTGTTTCTGTTGCATTATCGACTGCACTATGTGGTACTCCACAATATCTGCTGCTTGCTAATATATTTAAAACTGCTTTGACTAGTATTACTCATTCTTATTCTACACTTATTGCATGTTTAGTTTTTTAGTATTTTAGTTTTTATCTCTTTTATCTTATGTTTTAATGTTGCAGCATTGCACCGAGACAAATTCCTAATTTGTGTACTACATGAACAATGGCAATAAATCTGATTCTGATTCTGATTCTGGAAGAGGATTCCAGCGGCAACCTGAGAAGCTCTAGTGAACTCCATGCCCAAGAGAGTTAATGGAGTGCTGAAAAATAATGGTGGCCACACAAAATATTGACACTTTGGGAACAATTTGGACATTTTAACTTTGGGGTGGACTCACTTGTGTTGCCAGCAGTTTAGACATTAATGGCTGTGTGTTGAGTTATTTTGAGGGGACAGCAACTTTTCACTGTTATACAAGCTGTACACTGACTACTTTACACTGTATCAAAGTGTGACATCTTCAGTGTTGTCCCATGAAAAGATATAATAAAATATTTACAAAAATGTGAGGGGTGGACTCACTTTTGTGAGATACACTGCACAGTGTTTTCCTTTAATTTGAGATTGAAATGATTCCAGACTTGAGACACTTCTGTCATTTTTTAAAATTTTCTTATTCTTTGCCCGCCTGTCGCTATGCCACTCTGCCATGGCACCGTTAAACAAATCTGTGTTTTGTTTAGGTAGCATGACCGGAAGAAGGTCGCACCAGAAGAAGGCCATATAGACCTGAAGCGCTACATTAAACAACACGTCGACGCATAAATTTTGGATCAAGAATTTTTTTTAAGAATTTTTAATTAAAATTTAAATTAAGAATTTTTTTTACCAAATTAGTTGAGTAATCGTTACAGCCCTACAATACATTAAACTCAAAACCCTTAATTCTCTCATTAAACCAAATCATGCTAGACTGTAATTTATCCCATACAAGCAAATGGGAATGGTTTAAATACAATGTTAGAAGAATCGGCTTACAAGAAGGGAAAAAAATGGCCTACTTAAGGAAAAAAATCCACTAGAAATCATTTCTAAAATAAATGCAATATGTGACCAAACCCAACTAAATGATGGAAACAACTTCGAATTGCATCAGTTACAGTCATAGTTAGATGATCTCTACACAGAAAAAACCAAAGGTGCTTATATTAGTTCAAGGGCTAAATCAATCAAACTTTATTTGTATCGCACTTTCAAACTTACGCCATACATCCTCACCCTTTCCAACCCTCCCATAAACATGCCCACAAAACAAACAGACACATACAACCACCCCCAACTTCTCTTACACACATAAAAAATAAAGAGACATCACTAGGCACCGAGGCACCATGTGAAAGAGCAACCATCCTGTGGAGCCCCCAACGCCGGGAGGCCACACAGCCCAGAACCAGAGAGCGCACCACAGAGGCCACCCCAACCAGGACAGGCCGGGGATCACACCACAGCTGCAGGCAGGGGCATAAAGCCCCCACCCACCCAAGCTAGAGTGACCCACGAGACCAGCACCCCTGCAGATGGGCCAGGCAGCATCCGGCATGAGGGTCTCCACTGAGGAAACAGTGGAGCTACAACACGTAAAATACAAACTAAAACTAAGAACACACAGAACATTCATTCATTCATTCATCCTTTTCCACTTAATCCTTTTCGGGTCGCGGGGGGGCTGCAGCCTATCCCAACATCTTTGGGCGAGAGGCAGGGTATACCCTGGATAGACCGCCAGTCCATTGCAGGGCAAACACAGACAGACAACCATTCACTCTCACAGTCATACCTAAGGACAATTTAGAATCCCCAGTTTGATGCCAATTAACCACACTTACATGTTTTTGGCATGTGGGAGGAAACCGGAGAAATCCCAGAGTAAACCCACACAGACACGGGGAGAACATGCAAACTCCACACAGATCACTGTTGGTTGGGGGCTGGGATCGAACCCAGGATCCCCAGGCAAAGGGTGAGTTGCTGTGCTGCCGCAGTGCTAACCACTCTTCCACCGTGCCGCCCACACAGAACAAAGGGAACTAAAAACCCATACTTATAAACTGAGCTAAGAACACATCAAAATAAGACAATCTAAAAGCAAATGGAGCCATGAAGAACATAAAACATCCATCCATCCATCTTCTTCCACTTAATCCTTTAAGGGTCGCGGGGGGGTGGGGGGGTGGAGCCTATCCCAGCATCTTTGGGAGAGAGGCAGGGTCCACCCTGGACAGATCACCAATCCATAGCAGGGCCAACACAGAGAGACAGACAACCATTCACTCTCACAGTCATACCTAAGGACAATTTAGAATCCCCAGTTTGATGCCAATTAACCTAAACAATGGAAGATAAATGACTACAGGTGCATCTTAATTTTACACTATACGGGGAAGGAGAGAGCATTTGGAATGCAGCAGAAATCTGGACGTCGGGGAAAAAATTCTTCCAAAGCGGCTCTGCCATGCTAGGCTAGTTCAGTTAGCTGCTGTTAGCGCGGTTCACCGTTGTTTTAAATCCTCTTAAAGCAGAACCAGAACCTTCTCCGGGTCACATCAGTGTCGTCTCACAAACATTCCTCACTTTGTTGGTGACACACAAAAGTCTTTTCAACGTTTTACACACCAAATCTCGAATCCCCATGTGACAACATTATCTGGAGGCAGAACAGGCTTACAACGCATGCGCATTTCGACTTCACGGTCTGACGCTCGACACATACGCATGCCCAACGTGTGACGTATTTCCTGTTTACGACAATTTATAAAATAATAGTTAAAACTTTGGAGTGTAGGTTGATGTGGCTGAAGGCGGTAGATTTGGTTGATGTGATTTTGTAGATTTGGTTTAAAATGTCATCTTTCACTTTTTACCATTTGCTGCAAGACTCCTTCAAAAAGGAGAGATCAGGTCTGGTGTTGGACGCTCTGAGCGGAACAAACTACATCGGCTGTCCAGGAAAATTACCCTGAAAGCTCAGTTTTAGTTCATATACTCCTAAAGAAGTCGCTGCAATAGTTATGGATTTTTCATTGACAAGAATATGTGACTGTAAAATGTAGACCCTTCTATTTACCGAGAGAATTCAGCGTAGTCATGGTAACCGCTGTATATATTCCACCTGATGCTAGTGCTAACGCGGCTAACGGATATTTATATGACAGTCTGAGCAAACAGCAGAGTTTATATCCTGAGGCTGCGCATATTGTAGCTGGGGATTTTAACTATGTGGACTTGAAAAAGGTGCTCCCCAAGTTCCATCAGCACGTTAATTGTGCTACTAGGGGAGCAAATACACTTGATAAACTGTATTCCAATGTCAAGCAGGGTTTTAGGGTCATCCCACTTCCACATCTGGGCCAGTCTGACCACATGTCCCTGCGTGTAATCCCAGCATACGTACTGCTCAGGAAAACTGCTCCTATTATTACAAAAACAGGCCCGATGGTGCAACTCAGCAGATGCAGGACTGTTTCAGTAGGACAAATTGGGACGTTTTTGAACAACCAGACATGGATATATTTACAGATAGTGTGCTGTGTTATATTAAAACCTGCATGGACACTGTTGCAGTTGAGAAAGACATCAGGATTTATCCTAACAGAAAGCCCTGGATGACCCAGGAGGTCCAGAAACTGTTGAGGGAGAGGAGAGCTGCCTTCAGGTCAGGCGACACGGCTCATTATAGCTCAGACTGGGCTAACCTGAAAAGAGGCATCAGGAAGGCCAAGAGGGAATACAGGAGGAGGATTGAGGACCACCTGGATAGTAATAACAGCAGATAGGTGTGGGAGGGGGTGCAGCAACTCACTAATTTTAGAGCCAACCTTAGAGCGGCTGTAGGGAGCCCCTCGCTGGCAGAAGACCTGAATATTTTCTTTGCTCGTTCTGAGGTGGAACCTCCAGAGATAGAAACAACAACGGAGCCCACAGCTCCCAGTAGCCCAAGCCTCCTTGTCAAGGAGTATGAGGTGAGGAGAGTTCTGAGAGCGGTCAATCCGAGGAAGGCCACTGGACCTGACGGTGTCTCCAGGCGTGTGCTGAAGGACTGTGCGTACCAGCTGGCTGGAATTTTTACTAGGATTTTTAACCGGTCCCTGTCACAGTCCACTGTCCCACACTGTTTAAAATCCTCCACCTTAATTCATATACTCAAAAAACACAATGTTACCAGTCTTAATGATTACGGGCCAATGGCTCTGACTCCAGTGGTGATGAAGTGTTTTGAGAAGCTTGTCAGAGCCCACATTATATCACTTCTCCCACAGTGTTTGGACCCCCACCAGTTCGCTTATAGGGCCAACAGATCCACTGAGGATGCTGTGGCCACGGCCCTCCACACTACCCTGTTCCACCTGGAGCAGCCGGGGAGCTATGTGCGGATGCTATTTGTGGACTATAGCTCCGCCTTTAACACCATCCTCCCTGGCAGACTGGTGTCCAAACTTAGGGAATTAGGACTTGCATATTTCATTTGTACTTGGATCCAAAGTTTCCTCTCGAATCGCAGCCAGAGGGTCAAAGTGGGACCTCACATGTCCACCACCATTAGTCTCAGTACCGGCTCCCCACAAGGCTGTGTGCTGAGCCCCCTACTGTACAGCCTTTACACCTATGACTGCACCCCCATACACCACAGCAACAGCATCATCAAGTTTGCAGACGACACCACAGTGGTGGGGCTCATCTCGGGGGGAGATGAGGCCGGTTTTAGGGCCGAGGTGCAGCAGTTGATAGAGTAGTGTGGAGACAACAACCTTCTTTTAAATGTCACAAAAACAAAGGAGGTCATCATAGACTTCAGAAGAAATAAAACAGACATTCAACCTCTGACTATTAGTGGTACGGGTGTGGAGAGGGTCGAGGTTTTCCGCTTCCTGGGGGTCCAGATTCAGGAGGACATCCCAGCAGAGACTACATTTCCTCAGGGTGCTGAGAGGAAACAACATCTGTCAGAGGCTGCTGTTGTCTTTTTATCGTTGCTCTATTGAGAGCATTTTAACTTATTGTATTTGTATTTGGTTCAGCAACTGCACGGTAGCTCAGAAGAAAGCTCTTCAGACTGTCATCAAACAGCCCAAAAAATTGTTGGTTGCCCTCTCCTCAGCCTTGAAGAACTGCACCATGCCCGCTGCCTTTAAAAGGCACAAAAAATCTTGAAGGACCCCTTTCATCCCGGTCACTCTCTCTTCCAACTACCACCATCAGGAAGGCGGTTTAGAGCAATCAAAACAAGGACAAACAGATTTAAAAACAGTTTTTATCCGACCGCAATTACCTGTCTGAATTCTAGCAGAACATGAGGTTTGTAACTGTGAAATTGAGTGTGTGTGATATTTAAAAGTTAGTAATGTATATAATCTTTTTTAAGCTTCTTTTTACTTTTAATTCACAGATTGGTTTGCATTTTAATTTCGTTGTACTTGTTATAATGACAAATAAAGTCTATTCTATTCTATTCTATTCTAATAGATATGGTTTTGAAAAACCTTCAGATTTTCATGTCTGATTTTAAAACTTTTCTTTTTCTGATTTAACAAAATTATCATATTTTGAAAAGTGATCATATCTAACTTAGTTCTATCTCTATTCCACTTGCACTTGTATTTGTTTTACATTTCTGATTTATTTATTATTATTACTATGATTATTGTTATTATTATTATTATTATTATTGCACAGTAGGTTGCTCAAAAAAGACCTTGCCAAGATGGTCAGAATTCTCTGTAGTGGTTTAGACGCTGGGATAATCATCTCAGATTGGATGCAGAGGGTAAACAGATGAGGACAATAGGCATTGAGATGGGAGAGATTATGGTGATGTAGCAGGAAGGAGTAGCTGGGGGACAGTGGGGGAGAATGGTTAAATGTATTGTGATGCGAGATTTCATGCAGATGGGAGATGGAGGGATGATATAAAAGGAGAGACCCTGGTGTATTGTGAAAATTCTTTTCTATGTATGACTGAAGTGAGAATGAATAAAGTCGTCTGCTGCGCAAGTCTGGTTTCTTATTTGCACTCTCCGCAGTACTACAATTGTAAAGAATGGGCAAAATCTCATCAAAACAAGCATCAGTATTTCCAATGACAAAAGGAGTAACTGTATGGAACATCATGTGGTTTAGTCGACTTTTGATGTCTTTTGTTCCAACAGACAAGCGCCTCTTCCCCACGGGCCCAAGCAGGAGGTTTCTGGGCCTTGTTGTTCTGTCTGAGGAGGAGAAGAGAGCTGTCCTGGTCCAGTGTCACAATGATCCTGGTACAGAAAATCCCAATGGCATTAGAACCACAACTGACAGGATTTCTGCGGGATACTACTGGCCAACACAAGTTGAAGATGTCAAGGAATGGGCCATTAACATCCCTGACACTTCTTTGTTTGAAAGGCCATTCTCATGACAAATGGCTCATCAGTCCCATTGTGACAGTTACACTGGCGGATGTTGTTGATATCTGCTTGTCTATAAGTTGTTTGTTATTGTCCAATCCCAAATATAAAACTGAGATTTATCTCTCCAAGAAATTACATTGGTTCCTCTAATGTGACATTTTCTGCTACCGGTAACTTATTTTTTTGGTCAGATGCTGCCATCGCTGTCAAATGAATGATCCCATCAAAACTGTCCTCCCTGTTTTACATTCTATTAAGGTAATACTGTGGAGGAAAAAATAAGTGCAGGCGGACATGGCAAGCTGAAGGTTAAAGGTGTTTTATTCCTCCATCACGAGACTCACTCAGCGCTCTGTCTGTGCGCTGTGAGTGAGCCCTGAGTGCGTTATCAGTGTGTTTCGAGTGAGCACATTTATACAGACAAGAGAGAATGCATGGCACATTTACATAACAGTCAACACATATCAATTGCTTGATTACTGCGCCGGAATTCCTCTCTTTGCTCCAGGGATGTTTAACAATAGGACAAAAGAGAATGCAAGGCACATTTACATATTGATATCAGTCCATACATATCAATCGTATGATTAACTGGTTGACCCCGAGGGGCTCTCTGCCCGTATGCCAATTGTTCTGCTTCCAGCTCAAGCTGAGTGCTCTGAATATCCAAGTAGATTGTGGTGGGTCACCACAATACTATGACCTTTTCTTTGCCATAGTGAGCAGGGAATGCCAGTCAACCATGCTAATTATATATTGTCAATAGTAAAAGAAGGGCCGGGAGGTGCTTGGACTTGATTTAATTGGACCACTGCCTGAAACGGCAACGCCACAATAAATATGTCCTGACTATGACTGACCTCTACACCAAATGGAGGATTGCAGAGCCTCTGCAATCATCAACTGTGAATGAGGTTTCACAGCAGCTGTAACTGACATGATAACTGGCCCAGGAAACACGCACGCAGGCTCGGGTGAGATTAAGAGTTTTATTCAACAACAGGTGTGTGAATGCGTGAGTGAGGAATGTAAATGTCTTCTTGGGGATTGGAAAGCACCGAGGGCAGAACAGAACACCGTACAGCCAGGCAACCCTGAGGACAGAGCAGAGGACAGTGGATGAGCAATTATCACAGCGAAGTGATGACAGCTGTAATGTGGCTTACTTGCTGCCACAGCGCTGGGCGAGCCTCGTGATGAAGGATGAATAAAACACCCTTTTAACCTTCAGTTCGCCATGTCCGCCGTTACTTATTTTGATCCACCACAAGGTTAGGGATAAGGGGCGCTTGCGCACGCAGTGACCGGCAGCTGGTGGCTTGTCACCAGACTGCAAAACAAATCTACCTCCGGGTACAAAATAAGTAATAAAAAAAAATAATAATAAAAAAAAAAGCCTGTACAGCTGAATAGAGTGTGCAATGTACAAACCTTTAACACCACTTGGTGGGAGAGAGGTGTGGCTTTTCATTTACCGTGAGAACTGGAAATGGTCCAATGCAATAAGCGGGTCAAATCAGCGTTTGAAGCCCGCCCCCTTTCATGCTGCTGTTTGACAGGAGGAAACAGGATGGTGAAAAAATGCTCTGAGCTGAAGAGGTATTAGGAGTGGTATTCACCGCTCCTGGGTTAGAGTAAGAGCTTAGCCCTAGTTCGTCATCTGAGTTAGAGTCCAGCTCTGATTATGTGCCTTTGGACAATGGTGCAAGCCCGTGGGTGACGTTTGGCTGGGCAAGAGCGCACTGCCGGTGCGCATCGTCATGTGCCACGTGTGCACGGTGGCAGGACAATCGGTAGTGGCGATGCGGCGGGAGGTTTGGACATTGACGGCTGAGAGCTTCTTAGAGATGAAAAAGTTTATCAGCCGTAGCTGAAAGCATTTGAACAGCCAGTTGGAAATCGTGGAGAGAAGGACCTGTCATGTGCGCCCGCCACTGATTTTGTGTTGCTTTTTTGGACTCCGGAGTTCTGGATGCTTGTGACGGACAAAACAAACAGGTTGTAGGTTGAGGTTGAGGATGTGATAATGACAAGGCAGAGTTTATTTCTCAAGTCAGATTTATTCACATTCTCTAACATCAGCAGAACAGAAAGAGAATGAACTCCAGGACATTCGTCCCTTTTTATAACCCAGGACATCAAAGCACACAGTGACATTGTATTTTAATCCTACGTTGTGGACACATATGTGGGTTTCATATGCTTCACATGTATATTACTGTATGCTTATTATATGCTTCACGTCTCAGAGGAACAAAAGGACTGAACCTCCTAAGGGTAACAGGAGGACGTGAGATTGGGCCTTTTGTATGCAAAGAGATGGCCAGGAGGGATTTCCTGACCACCAGAGACTGGGGGGTAGAGTATGTTAAGATCGGGAGGAAGTTACATTGTGACTGGGATTAAGTACCATGTGACTGTAGGTTTGATGTCCTGGGTATAAAAGGGACAGATGTTGGAAGATTCATTCTCTTTCTGTTTTTGGATGTTGGAGAATGTGAAATAAACTGGACTTGTGAAATAAACTCAGCCTCGTCCTTCCACACTCTCCACACTGGTGACCCTAAGATGTATCATGAGCAGAAGTAATTCTCCCCAGCCAGACTCGTCAGGAGCCAGCCAAACGAATGCAGCCACAGTTCAGCTGCCGGACTTCTGGCAGAACAGTCCGCGCTCCTGGTTTAACGCGGTCGAGGCGCAGTTCAACCTCCGGAGGATCTCGGTAGACACCACAAAGTTCTACCATGTGGTTGCAAAGCTGGACAACCACACAGCCCAGAGGGTGGAGAGCCTGATCAACCACCCGCCGGACAGCGACAAGTACAGCACGTTGAAGGCTGCACTTATCCGTCACTTCACCCCCTCGGTGCAAGAGTAAGCAGAGGGGCTCCTGGCGCTGACTGAATTTGAGAGCAACAGACCTGTAGACCTGATGGAGAAGATGTTGAGGTTGAGAGACTCCGAAGATGATAACTTCATCTTCACCCACCTTTTCCTTAGGAACCTACCGTCAGCGGTGAGAGTGACCCTGGCCAGTTCACCACTGTTGGCCCGGCGAGAATACCACGAGCTGGGTCAGGAGGCGCAACGACTCGTCAACGCCCATAAACGGTGTGCGGCTATGGCCGCGGCAGCGGAGCTAGGCGCAATGTCCGGAGACAGCAGCGGGCCAGAGGCTGCAGCACCAGACTCACCGACAACGGCGGCGGCAGGGGCCAGGAGACACGGAGCAGACGACATCCTTTGCTTCTACCATCGCCACTTTGCAGAGAGGGCACGCAAGTGCATTCCACCGTGCCATTTCAAGTGCTCGGGAAATGCCAAGACCGGGGGTCGGTAGCAGCTGCGGCCCTCGGAGAGGAGAACAAGCTGCTCTACCTGAAGGATGCGCGCTCGCGGAGGGACTTCCTCGTGGAAACAGGCTCCCAGCTGAGTTTCATCACACCTTCCTACGCTGATTGGCTGGCGCCTTCCAGTGGCCCCGGGGTGTCAGCAGCGAACGGCTCGGCGATTAAGACCTTCGGTGAGAGGACTCTGCTTCTGTCTTTACACGGCCGTACATTCGAGTGGACTTTTGTCATAGCAGCAGTCAATTTCAACATGTTAGGGGCTGATTTTCTGTGCTCACATGGTTTGTTAGTTGATCTTGCTAACAGACGCTTGGTTAATGCACTCTCTTTTTATTCTATTCCCTGTACAGCTCGAGTGGCCCCGCCAACAGCACAAGCCAACGTCACAGCTGCAGGTGGTAAGTTCCACACACTCCTCATTCAGTTCCCAGCACTCACGGTCCCAACATTTTTGGCGACCGTGGCTAAACACGGGGTGGAACATTTTATTACTACCACCGGCCCACCCGTTTTTGCAAAAGCTCGGCGCTTGGATTCAGCTAAACTGACCATAGCACACGAGGAGTTCGCCAACCTAGAAAGGTTGGGCATCATCAGGCGTTTGAAGAGCCCATAGGCTTCATATGGTCCCAAAAGCTGATGGCTCGTGGCGACCTTGCGGTGATTTTCACAGGTTGAACAACGCTACAGCACACGACCGCTACCCGATCCCGCACATCCAAGATTTTTCAGTTCATTTGGCGGGGGCACGCGTTTTTTCTAAGATAGACTTGGTACGTGGTTACCACCAGGTCCCAGTGCGCGCTGAGGACATACCCAAAACAGCGGTAATAACTCCTTTCGGGCTTTTTGAGTTTTTGCGTATGGCGTTTGGGCTTAAAGGCGCGGCGCAGACGGTCCAACGCATGATGGATGCAGTTCTGCGCGACCTCCCCTTCGTGTTCGTCTACCTGGACGACATATTGGTAGCCAGCGTGTCCGAAGACGAACACGAAAACCACCTCACAGCAGTTTTCCGGAGGTTGGCAGAGCACGGGTTAATAATCAACCCAGCGAAGTGTCAGTTCGGGGTGGCGCAGATTGATTTTTTGGGGCATTGCGTCTCTCCAGAAGGAGCGGTTCCTCTGCCCGACAAAGTGCGCGCAGTAACAAATTTTCCCCAACCTCAAACGGTCAAAGTGTTACAGGAGTTTTTGGGAATGGTGAATTTTTATAACCGTTTCCTCCCCCACGCAGCGCAGCTCATGCAACCATTGTATGCTGCACTAAAAAAGCAAAAACCCACAAATAAAGTTGAATGGTCTCCCAAGCGGGAGCACGCATTCTCTGAAGTCAAAACAGCCCTGGCAAACGCTGCGTTGTTGGCACATCCAGTCCCAACGGCATGCATGGCGCTCACTACTGACGCGTCAGATGTGGCCATAGGGGCGGTCGTGGAACAATATGTAGCCGGAGCCTGGCAACCGCTCGCCTTTTTCAGCAAGACCTTGTGCGATAGCGAACGAAAATACAGCGCATTCGACAGGGAGTTGTTAGCTCTCCACTTGGCCATTCGCCTCTTCCAGTTCTGGCTGGAAGGACACCGTTTCACCGCATTCGTTGACCACAAACCGCTGACTTTCGTGATGGCCAAGATTTCAGAACCTTGGTCGGGCCGGCAGCAGAGGCAGCTGGCCACGATATCGGAGTTTACTACCGATATCCAGCATGTGGCGGGTAAACTTAATGTTAGTCGCTAACCTGGTCCGCGGCCATGGCTACAGAATCTACCCCTACGCGGGCTGGAGCCGCCACAGCGCACAAGAAGACCAGGTTAGCGACACGGATGTGCGCACGCTCCAGTCTGGACCAAAGGGGTTAAGGCTGGAGAACAGGGTGCTGCAAAACGGTATGCCCCCCCCCCAATCTGCGATATCTCCAACGGGCGACCGCGTCTGGTGGTACCAGCCGCGTGGCGCCGCCGCGTTTTTGACTCGATCCATTCTCTAGCGCACCCGGGAGTGCGCGCGTCGGTCAAAATGGTAGGAGAGAAATTTGTATGGCCGAGCCTGCGCAAACAAGTTAGGGAGTGGGCAGCAGCCTGCATGGCTTGTCAACGTGCTAAAGTTCATAGACACACGAGATCTCCTTTGGAGCCATTTCACATCCCAGCTAAAAGGTTTGATCATGTCCACGTGGACCTCGTAGGCCCCCTCCCGCCCTCACAAGGGTGCACACATCTTCTGACCATGTTTGACCGCACCACGCGCTGGCCGGAAGTGGTTCCACTGTCGTCAACCACAGCCGAGGAGGTGGCGCGCGCGTTTCTAACGGCATGGGTAGCACGTTTTGGAGTCCCGTCGGACATTACGTCTGACAGAGGCCCTCAATTTGTTTCCGAACTTTGGTCAGCGATGGCCTGCACCCTGGGGGCAACGATCCACCGCACGACCGCGTACAACACGCAGGCTAACGGGTTATGCGAACGTTTTCACAGGTCATTGAAGGCGGCTCTCAGAGCGTCGCTTACGGATGCAAATTGGGTGGACAAGCTACCATGGATTTTATTGGGGTTGCGTTCTTCACCTAAAGAGGATTTAGAAGCCTCCCCAGCTGAGCTAGTTTTCGCACAGCCACTTCGGCTGCCCGGGGAATTTCTCCCAGATAATCCAGCGCCAGAGTGCTCCCTGGCTCAGTGGTTACAGAGTAGCACAGGCCCGAGCACGCTACCGGGCCCCGTTCACCACAGTTTTCTGCGTGTTTTTGTGCCTAAGGCTTTAAAAAATGCAGAGTTTGTTTTTGTCAGACATGATGCTCATTGGCCACCTTTACGCCCACCTTATGATGGACCATATAGAGTGCTGGAAACAGGGGATAAGCATTTTTTGCTAGATTTGGGGGGTAAAGAAAAGATTGGCATAAACAGGCTCAAACCCGCTTTTGTGGTAGCTGACGAAGATGTGCAGTTGGCTAGGGCTCCTCGGCGTGGCAGACCCCCTAGAGAATATTCCCCAGAACACCCACAGAGATTGACTAACAGTTCTCATCCTCAGGCAGCAGCTCCACAGCAGGGAGGCACCGCGGAGGTGGTACGGCCTGTTTACAGCAAATACGGGAGAAGACTGAGGCCTAAGCGGCACGTGGACTGATGTGTAGTGATTTTATTGTGACATGCAATCTGTTATTATGTTGTTCCATCTTAGACGTTTGGGGGGCTCATGTGGGACACATATGTGGGTTTCATATGCTTCACATGTATATTACTGTATGCTTATTGTATGCTTCACGTCTCAGAGGAACAAAAGGACTGAACCTCCTAAGGGTAACAGGAGGATGTGATATCGGACCTTTTGTAGGCAAAGAGATGGCCTGGAGGGATTTCCTGACCACCAGAGACTGGGGGGTAGAGTATGTTAAGATCGGGAGGAAGTTACATTGTGACTGGGATTAAGTTCCATGTGACTGTAGGTTTGATGTCCTGGGTATAAAAGGGACAGATGTTGGAAGATTCATTCTCTTTCTGTTTTTGGATGTTGGAGAATGTGAAATAAACTGGACTTGTGAAATAAACTCAGCCTCGTCCTTCCACACTCTCCACAACGTAACAATGCATCCCTTTCAGCCTTTATCCCCTTCACCCAAAGTCACTAGGAGTCGGGAAATCTCCCCAAGGCCACCTCTTTGCTCCACATTTCACATCTCCTTGTTATCCCCCGGGAGGCTCAGCCCTTTGTTTATCTGAGACGTGAAGCACACAGTAAGCATATAGTGGTATACATATGAAGCATCAGGTTACATACATTTGTGCATACGGAACCCACATATGTGTCCAACATGACCCCCCCCAAAAACGTCTAAGATGGAACAACGTAATAACAGCCTGCACTTTATGATAGAAACATTACACATCAGTCCATGTGCTGCTTGGGTCGCAATCTCCTCCCGTATCTGCTGTAAGCAGGCTTCAACACTTCTGCGGCGCCACCCCGCTGGGGAGCTGCTGTCTGGGGATTAGAACTGTTAGTCAATCCCTGTGGGTGTTCAGGGAAATGATCTCTAGGGGGTCTGCCGCGCCAAGGAGCCTTAGCCAAGAGCACATCCTCGTCAGCCAACACAAAAGCGGGTTTGAGCCTGTTTATGCCGATCTTTTCTTTTCTGCCCCCCAAATCTAGCAAGAAATGCTTATCCCCTGTGTCCAGCACTCTAAATGGTCCATCGTACGGAGGTCGCAACGGTGGGCAATGGGTATCGTGTCTGACAAAAACAAACTCCGCATTTTTTAAAGCCTTAGGCACAAAAACGCGCGGAAAAGCGTGGTGAACGGGGCCAGGCAGCGTGCCCGATTCCGTGCCGCTCTGCAACCGCTGAACCGGGGAACATTCTGGCGCAGGATTGTCTGGGAGAAACTCCCCAGGCAGCTGAAGCGGCTGCACAAAAACTAACTCAGCCGGGGAGGCTTCTAAATCCTGTTTAGGTGCAGAACGCAACCCCAATAAAACCCATGGTAGCCTGTCCACCCAATTTGCATTTGTAAGCGACACTCTGAGAGCCGCCTTCAGTGACCTGGGAAAACGTTCGCATAACCCGTTAGCCTGCGGATTGTACACGGTTGTGCGGTGAATCGTCACTCCCAGGCTGCGGGCCATCGCTGACCAAAGTTCGGAAACAAATTGAGGACCTCTGTCGGACATAATGTCCGACGGGACTCCAAGGCGCGCTACCCATGCCGTTAAAAACGCGCGCGCCACCTCCTCGGCTGTGGTTGACGCCAGTGGGACCACTTCTGGCCAGCGGGTGGTGCGGTCCACCATTGTCAGAAGGTGTGTGCACCCCTGTGACGGCGGAAGGGGGCCTACGAGGTTCACATGAACATGATCAAACCTCTTAGCTGGGATGTGAAATGGCTCCAAGGGAGCTCTTGTGTGTCTGTGTATTTTGGCTCATTGGCAGGCCATGCAGGCTGCCACCCACTCTCTAACTTGTTTGCACAGACTCGGCCATACAAATTTCTCTCCCACCATTTTGACCAACGCGTGTATCCCCGGGTGCGCCAGAGAATGGATCGAGTCAAAAACGCGGCGGCGCCACGCGCCCGGTACCACAGGATGCAGTCGCCCAGTGGAGACATCGCAGATTAGGGGGGGCATGCCGTCTCGCAGCACCCTGCTCTCCAGCCTTAGCCCTGTTGGCCCAGACTGGAGTGCGTGCACGTCTGCGTCGCTAACTTGATCCGCGGCCATGGCTGCATAATCTATCCCTACGCGGACTGGGGCCGCGCGCACTTCCGCGTTGCTCACCTGATCCGCGGCCATGGCTGCAAAATCTACCCCTACGCGGACTGGAGCCACGGCGGCGTGCACGAGACAGTCTGCCACTACATTAAGTTTACCCGCCACATGCTGGATATCGGTAGTAAACTCTGAGATCGCGGCCAGCTGTCTCTGCTGCCGGCCTGACCACAGTTCTGAAACCTTGGCCATCACATAAGTCAGCGGTTTGTGGTCCACGAACGTGGTGAAACGGCGTCCCTCCAGCCAGAACTGGAAGTGGCGAATAGCTAAATGGAGAGCCAACAACTCCCTGTCAAATGCGCTGTATTTCCGTTCACTATCACGCAAGGTCCTGCTGAAAAAGGCTAGCGGTTGCCAAACCCCGGCTACCTGCTGCTCCACGACCGCCCCTATGACTACATCTGACGCGTCAGTAGTGAGAGCTATGCGGGCCATTGGGTCTGGATGTGCCAACAACGCAGCGTTCGCCAGGGCTGTTTTGACTTCCGCGAATGTGCGCTCCCGCTCCGGAGACCATTCGATTTTATTTGTGGGTTTTTGTTTTTTTAGTGCAGCATACAGTGGTTGCATGAGCTGCGCTGCGCGGGGGAGGAAACGGTTATAAAAATTCACCATTCCCAAAAACTCCTGTAACGCTTTGACCGTTTGTGGCTGGGGAAAATTTGTTACCGTGCGCACTTTGTCAGGCAGAGGAACCGCCCCTTCTGGAGAGACGCGATGCCCCAAAAAATCGATCTGCGCCACCCCGAACTGGCACTTCGCTGGGTTGATTATTAACCCGTGCTCGCCCAACCTCCGGAAAACTGCCGTGAGGTGGTTTTGGTGTTCGTCTTCGGACGCACTGGCTACCAATATGTCGTCCAGGTAGACGAACACGAAGGGGAGATCACGCAACACTGCGTCCATCATGCATTGGAAAGTCTGCGCCGTGCCTTTAAGCCCAAACGGCATGCGCAAAAACTCGAATAGCCCGAACGGAGTTATTACTGCTGTTTTGGGTATGTCCTCAGTGCGCACTGGGACCTGGTGGTAACCGCGAACCAAGTCTATCTTAGAAAAAACGCGCGCCCCCGCCAAATGAACTGAAAAATCTTGGATATGCGGGATTGGGTAGCGGTCGTGCGCTGTAGCGTTGTTCAACCTGCGGAAATCTCCGCGAGGTCGCCACGAGCCATCAGCTTTCAGGATTATGTGCAGCGGTGAAGCCCATGGGCTGTTCGAACGCCTGATGATGCCCAACTTTTCCAGGTTGGCGAACTCCTCGCGCACTATGGTCAGTTTAGCTGAATCCAAGCGCCGAGCTTTTGCAAAAACGGGCGGTCCGGTGGTAGTAATAAAATGTTCCACCCCGTGTTTAGCCACGGCCGCCGAAAATGTTGGGACCATGAGTGCTGGGAACTGAGTGAGCAGTGTGTGGAACTTACCGCCTGCGGCTGTGACGTTGGCTTGTGCTGTTGCCGGGGCCACTCGAGCTGTACAGGGGATAGAATAAAAAGAGAGTGCATTAACCAAGCACCTGTTAGCAAGATCAACCAACAACCCATGTGAGCACAGAAAATCAGCCCCTAACATATTGAAATTGACTGCTGCTATGATAAAAGTCCACTCAAATGAACGGCCCTGCAGAGACAGAAGCAGAGTCCTCTCACCAAAGGTCTTAATTTCCAAGCCGTTCGCTGCTACCACCCGGGGACCTTTGGAACCTGTCAGCCTGTCTGCGTAGGAAGGTGTGATGAAACTCAGCTGGGAGCCCATGTCCACGAGGAAGTGCCTCCCCGAGCGGGCGTCCGACAAATAAAGCAGCTTGTTCTCCCCGAGGGCCGCAGCTGCTACCGACTCCCGGTCTTGGCGTTTCCCGAATGCCCGAACTGGCACGGTGGTACACATTTGCGTGCCCTCTCTGCGAAACGGCGATGGTAGAAACAAAGGACGTCGTCTGATCCGTGTTTCTTGGCCCTTGCCGCTGCCATCGTCGATGAGTCTGGTACCGCTGTCTCCGGCTCCCTGCCATCTCTGGATGCCGCGCCGAGCTCCGCTGCTGCTGCCATGGCCACGCGACATTTGGTGGCGTTGACGAGTCGTTGCGCCTCCTGGCCCAGCGCGCGGTAGTCCCGTTGGGCCAACAGTGGCGAACTGGCCATGGTCGGTCTCACCGCTGACGGTAGGGTTCTGAGGAAGAGGTGGGCGAAGATGAAGTGATCATCGTCAGAGTCCTTCAACCTCAACAGCTTCTCCATAAGGTCTGCGGGCCTGTCGCTTTCAAATTCAGTCAGTGCCAGGAGCCCCTCTGCTCGCTCCTCCACCGTGGGAGTGAAGCGCCGGACGAGTGCAGCCTTCAACGTGTCGTATTTGTTGGTGTCCGGCGGCTGGTTGATCAGGCTCTCCACATGCTGGGCTGTGTGGTTGTCCAGTTTTGCAACCACATGGTAGAACTTTGTGGCGTCTACCGAAATCGCCCGGAGGACGAACTGTGCCTCCACCACGTTAAACCAGGAGAGTGGATTGTTCTGCCAGAAGTCTGGCAGCTGGACTGTGGCTCCATTAGCTCGGTTGGCTCCAGTCGAGTCTGGCTCGGGGGAATTACTTCTGCTCATGATACGTCTTAGGGTCACCAGTGTAGAGGATGTGATAATGATGAGGCAGAGTTTATTTCTCAAGTCAGATTTATTCACATTCTCTAACATCAGCAGAACAGAAAGAGAATGAACTCCAGACATTCGTCCCTTTTTATAACCCAGGACATCAAAGCACAGTGACATTGTATTTTAATCCTACGTACCAATGCATCCCTTTCAGCCTTTATCCCCTTCACCCAAAGTCACTGGGAGTCAGGAAATCTCCCCAAGGCCATCTCTTTGCTCCACATTTCACATCTCCTTGTTATCCCCCAGGAGGCTCAGCCCTTTGTTCATCTGAGACGTGAAGCACACAGTAAGCATATAGTGGTATACATATGAAGCATCTGTGGCTTATATTAATCATATATTCCATACCTACATATGTATAGACATATTAGAATGTTTAGTGATTACATATGTGGAATGACCTCACGCCTATGAACAGGACAAGAGGTCTCAACCGCCAGCGAGGCTCAAAGAGCAGACAGAGTCGCAGCGGTGGAGACCGGATCGATCTCCCTGACCACCCAGGGTCAGGTGGAGGAGACGGAGGACAATGGAGGGGGGATTATGTTAATGCGGGATGTCAGCTTTGATATGCAATGTCTTTTGTTGAGTGTGAGTATAAGTATGAAGGTCTGACTGCGCTCGACCTCTTATTCTGCTTCTGCACCGAGATGAGACATGTTAGGGAGGTGAAGCTGATATTAAACTTTGGTTTATAAAATCATATCGCTTCTTCATTTCAAGCTCCCTACACTGGTGACCAGACGTGAGGATGGAACAGAGACGTTCTCCCGCGATTAACTCATCGGAGGCGACCCAGGCAAGCGCCGGCGCCCATGCAGACAGGGGAACGGATGGAAGACGTTCCCCCACGGCAGAATCTACAGAGAGGGCTCAACCAAGCACCATCCCCAGCTCCGCCGTGAGAGCAGAAGAAAGGCGTTCTCACCCGGCGGACACATCAGGGACGGCCCACACAAGCGCTGTCACCGTCAAGCTGCCAGAATTCTGGCAAAACGACCCAAGCTCGTGGTTCCAGCAAGCTGAGGCTCAGTTTGCACTGGCGGGCATAACGGCGGACGAGACGAAATTTTACTACATCGTCGCCAAACTCGACGCCGCCACGTCAAGATGCGCGCGGAGCATAATTCGACAACTGCCCACCCACGACAAATACAGAGAACTAAAGGCGACCATCATTGAGAACTTCGTCCCCTCAGCCGAGGAGAGAGCAGAGAGGATTCTGGCGATCTACGGCCACAGAGGATGCAGACCCAAGGCCCTCATGGAGGACATGCTGCAGCTTAAGGAAGAGGACAACGACAACTTCCTTTTCCAATATATCTTCCTCAGCACTCTGCCGCCACACATGAGAGGGACGCTGGTCAACATGCGGTGGAGCACCCAGCAGGACTTCCGCGCACTGGCCTGAGAAGCGCAGCGGCTCATCAACGCCTGCGGCGAACAGATGGCCACGGCAGCATCTGCAGATCTCAGCGCGGAAGCCCAGAGCAGCGGAGAACCGCAGACAACGGAGCAGAGCCCGCCCACCATGGCAGCGACACGACCAAGGCGCAGCAGGCAGAACGACCTCTGCTATTTTCATCAGCGTTTCGCCGAGAGGGCGTACAAATTCGTGCCCACCTGCAATTTCAAAAACTCGGGAAACGCCAAAGCCCGGAAAACGTTGGCAGCTACGGCTCTCGGCGAGACGAATAAGCTGCTTTATGTGACTGCTGGACACACCGGGAGACAGTTCCTTATCGACACCGGAGCTCAGCTGAGCTTTATCACCCCTTCCCACGCAGACCGGGCCATGGGTCCCCGGGGAAATGGAGCGATGTCAGCCAACGGCTCGATCATCGACACTTTCGGTGAAAGGAACCTGCCTCTTTGCATCCACGGCCGCAACTATAGATGGACATTTATTGTAGCGGCGGTGAATTTTAACTTGTTGGGCGCTGATTTTTTGTGTGCACATGGGTTGTTAGTCGATCTAGCAAATAGGCGCTTGGTTAATGCACTGTCATTTGCTTCTATCCCCTGCTCAGCTCGAGTTTCTCCACCACCCGTGCAGGCCAGCGTCACAACAGCAGGAGGTAAGTTTGACCAACTCCTCACCCAATTTCCAGCACTCACAGTTCCCAAATTTTCAGCAACAGTAGCGAAACACGGGGTTGAACACTTCATCCCCACAGCAGGCCCACCCGTGTTCGCCAAAGCTCGGCGCTTAGACGCGACCAAGCTCGCCATAGCATGTGACGAGTTTGCCACCCTTGAAAAATTAGGCATTATTAGGCGCTCGAAAAGCCCCTGGGCATCGCCACTCCACATGGTCCCGAAAACCGACGGTTCTTGGAGACTTTTTTTTTTTTTTTTTTTTTTTTTTTTTTTTTTTTACTTATTTGTACCCGTAGGTAGACTTGGTTTGCAGTTTGGTGACAAGCCACCGGCTGCTGGTCGCTGCGTGCGCGAGCGCCCTTGACCTTGCGGCGATTACCACAGATTAAACAATGCGACAGCGCATGACCGCTACCCAATTCCTCACATCCAAGATTTTTCACTACATCTGGCGGGTGCGTGCATTTTTTCTAAAATAGACCTGGTCCGCGGCTATCACCAAGTCCCCGTTCGAGTGGAAGACATTCCTAAAACGGCTGTAATAACCCCTTTCGGTCTTTTTGAATTTTTGCGGATGCCGTTCGGCCTCAAAGGCGCTGCTCAAACCTTTCAGCGTATGATGGACGCGGTATTACGCGACCTCCCCTTCGTGTTCGTCTACCTCGACAATATGCTGGAAGCCAGCCCGTCATGTTCTCCCCGTGTTTGCGTGGGTTTACTCCGGGATTTCTCCGGTTTCCTCCCACATGCCAAAGACATGCAGGTTAGGTTAATTGGCATCAAACTGGGGATTCTAAATTGTCCTTAGGTATGACTGTGAGAGTGAATGGTTGTCTGTCTCTCTGTGTTGGCCCTGCGATGGACTGGCGATCTGTCCAGGGTGTACCCTGCCTCTCGCCCAAAGATGCTGGGATAGGATCCAGCACCCCAGCGACCCTAAAAGGATTAAGTGGAAGAAGATGAATGAATGAAATCTAAATCTAAAGGTTGGCTTTATTCAGCACACTCACCTGTCCAGGTGCTTTCAGATGAAGTTAGACATCGTTGTCTTGGTTGTCTTGGTGTCTAATTGTTATCCCTCATTGTTAACAATAAGCAGTTGATCTGTAGACTCCCAGCTTCTTGTAATCCTCAAAGCCACAGACTGATTAGCCCGTGTTCTGACATTTTGGCATCAGAACAGCAAACCTCGGGTTACTACTCCGTCATTTTCTTCAGTTGTTCAGAAGAATTAAAACTTCCCAAGTGAGTGAAACTCTTGAATGTTGGTGAAGTCTGGATCTCAGCGTTGTTCTCGAAAAGCCTTCGGAGATAAAGTTAACTTTATCAGCTAGCTTGCTTGCTCCAGCACAAACACTGGCTTTGCTGGTTTCCTGCCAGTTGCCTCAAGGATATAAAGGTGGTGGTTTTTCTCTTCTTTGGAGGCTTCTTTCATCAGAAAGGACACAGGAGGTGAGTGTAGTGTTGTCCGTAGGATATATTGTGGTGTAACACAGGTACTGACATCACCCAGAGTATAAGAGGGCTGTGCAGAAGAGGGGCGGTCTCTTTGACCACCTCAGTGACTCTGTATTATTTGTATCTATAATAAAGTCCTATCTAGTTCACCACTCAGTCTCGTCATTGGGTCACAATTTACATACATCACATTTGACAATGAGGGTAAAAGAAAGAAAGAAACAGGGACGTGGGAGTCACTATCATTCGGCCATTTCTGGAGCTTCCCGGTGATACACCGGCCCCTTGGGTGAGATGGTTCGCCGCATTCCAAAATTACTTGGTGGCTCTGAACCTTGGTGAAGTGAAGAAGATACGGGCTTGGGCAATATTGGTTCATAGTTTGGGTATGGAAGGACAGCGTATCCTTACTATCTTTGGTGCTAGCAACAGCTTTGAAGACGTTGAGCTGATGGCACGACATTTTCGCACCCCGGAAAACATCCTCGTCCGGAGGATCCAGTTTCAATAGCATCACCAGCGGACTGGCGAGTCGGTGCAGTGGTTTGTTAACAGACCTGCGTCAGCTGGCCAGAGGCTGTCAGTTTGGAGCATTGGAGGAAGAGATGGTCCACGATCAGCTGGCGGAACATGCTGTTTTCCCGGCTATGAGGTCAAAGCTCCTTACATACTAGGGCGGGCTGACATTACCCAAGTCCATTGAGATAGCTCAGCAGTGTGAAGTAGTGGACAGTCTATCACCTGACCTCGGTGAGTAAGTTACGCTGCACCGCTCTGAATCACAATCAGCAGCGCAGACTGTGGACCCGGACAGTGATGATAGTGAACAGGAGAAGGAGGAATGTGCTATAGCTGTGAAGATAAGGCCTGTCTCATGATCGCCCAGGTGTTTGGGTTGTGGGTCCACTATGCACTGCTATAAGGCTAGAGAGAAAAGACGATGCTGTGGCACGTGTAGATTCTTGCATCATTTCGCCAGGGCATGTTACAGGTTCGAGCGAGGGGATCCGAGACACACAGAGGATCTCCCCATTTCGCCTCCCACAGTTGTTTGCAGTATATCCCCAAGTGTCAACGGCTGTTCTTTCTGTATGGTGGAACTGGATGGAGTGACAGTGCTATTGCTGGTTGACACAGGAGCGGTGAGATCGGTGTTTGATTGGGAAACCATATGGAGTTCCTTCTCACAATCTCAGGTTGGAGAAGAGCAGCCAGGCTGTGGTCTGTGGGACTGGCTGGTTCTGCAAATGATGGAATGAGCTGTGTGGGATGAACCTTTGCCTAGTAATCTGGACAACGAGAAGGACCAATTCTACTCAGGGCCATTGCAGGATGGTTCCGGTGTCAGCGCCCAAGTAACCCTAGTTGAGGGAACTGAACGACGTGGTGGGACGCCTGTGATGGTGGGTGGCGCCGAGTGGCTGACCCACTCTGCTTCTGTAGTTCGGCTGGGTGGTACTGAGAAGCAAGGGTTTACAACGGCTTTGCCGGCGTCTGAAGAGAAAGCGAGCGGGGCAGGACCAGCTGGCATGGTAAAACGATGTGCCACACAGGGACACTGGAAGACGAGTCGGGCTCCTCGGGGGTCACTCATGTGGTCTGACCCAGGGAGGAGGCCTGGTCGAGAGGAGTTTGTGGCAAGCACAAATGATGGGAAGACCAGGGGTGGCTGCAGGTGGTTGCTGTTCGGGTGGACAGTTACCTTCAGCTGTCTGATGGCTCATGGAGACATCCCAACAAGCTGCGGTGCACCAATGACGAGAAGGAGATGTCTGTCTGGGTTTTGGCGTGGGTCATCTCCAGACGAGAAGACAAGAAGATGCTCTGGACAGGACCCGCCTGACGGGTCTCCGGGGGGGAGGGGGGGGGTCGCTATTGGGACTGACTGGTAGTTTGGGGGGCAATGTGTTCACTGCATGTTGTTAGTATGTAAGTTCAATTCAATTCAATTCAACTTTATTTATATAGCGCCATTTCACAACAACAGTCATCTCATAGCACTATCAACTGTAGGGAGGACCCCCACAGTTGCAGAAAGACCCCAGCAATCCGGCGATCCCCTGTGAGCAAGCACTTGGCGACGGTGGAGAGGAAAAACTCCCTTTTAACAGGAAGAAACCTCCAGCAGAACCAGGCTCAGGGAGGGGCAGTCATCTGCTGCGACTGGCTGGGGGGTGAGGGGATAGAGAAGAAGAAAAGAACAGACATGTAGAGAGCAAACAGCACGATGGGGACTCAATCTATGGGAGAGAACAAACAAATGTTAATGACCAACAAAAAAAAATATTTCATTGAGAGTGAGGAAAGGAGTGAGGTCCAGTGCATTACTGGAGGTCCCCCGGCTGACTAAACCTATTAGCAGCATAACTAAGGGAGGGTTCAGAAACACATGATCCCTCCCTAATTGTAGGCTATATCAAAAAGGTAGGTTTTAGCCCTATTCTTAAAAACAGAGATCGAGTCTGACTCCCGAATCCAGATTGGCAGCTGGTTCCACAGGAGAGGAGCTTGATAACTGAAGGCTCTGCCTCCCATTGTACTTTTGGAGATTCTAGGTGTTACAAGTAATCCTGCATTTTGGGAGCATAGTGCTCTGTTAGGATAATACGGTAGTATCAAATCTTTTAAATAAAAAGGAGCCTGATTGTTTAGAGCTTTGTAAGTAAGAAGAAGGATTTTAAACTTAATTCTAAACTCTATGGGAAGCCAATGAAGGGAGGCCAGAACCGGAGAGATATGATCTCTCTTTCTAGTACCTGTTAAAACTCTTGCTGCAGCATTTTGGATCAGCTGAAGACTTTTTAAAGATGTTTTAGGACAGCCTGATAATAAAGAATTACAATAATCTAATCTCGAGCTAACAAAAGCGTGGATCAGTTTCTCAGCATCACTCTGAGACAAGATGCTCCTAATCTTGGCAATATTACGCAAATGATAGAAGGCAGTCTTAGAAACAAATTTAATACAGTATGTGAATTGAAGGACAAATCTTGATCAAAAATAATTCCAAAGTTCCTCACAGAGCTATTAAGAGAAAGAGTAACTGCATCCAAACTGAAAGTTTGATTTGGAAAGGAATTTCTAAGGTTTTTTGGACCAACAAGAATAACTTCAGTCTTATCTGAATTTAATAGCAGGAAATTACAAGTCATCCAAGCTTTGATTTCCTTAAGACAGGCTTCTAACTTGGCTAATTGACTACTATCATCTGGCTTCATTGACAGGTATAATTGTGTGTCATCTGCATAACAATGAAAATGTATACAGTGCTTTCTAGTAATGTTGCCTAACTGAAGCATATATAAACTAAAAAGAGTAGGGCCTAGCACAGATCCCTGTGGAACTCCATGACTAAGCTTTGAGTTGAAAGAAAACTCATTATTTACATGAACAAATTGGAACCTATCAGATAAATAAGATCTAAACCACTGCAAGGAAGTTCCATAAGATAAGATAAGATAAGATAAGATAAGCCTTTATTAGTCCCACAATGGGGAAATTCCAGGATTGCAACAGCACAGGGATAGCAACACTCAGAGCAACAATCAGAAGGCAAGAAAAAACAAGAATATCTAGTAAACATATGTACATATTACTATAAATGTATATATATAGACACACAGTGCGGAGCATTATGGTTGGTTGGTGAATGTGCAGCAGAAAGTCTAAGCTCTCTCTCCGCGGATGCGGCGGGCCAGCTGGAAGTCTTTGGGCATGATGGTGACCCTCTTGGCGAAGAAGAGACCCACCAGGTAGGCCTCGCTGGTCTCCTGCAGAGCCATGACGGCGAAGCTCAGGAAGCGCAGGACGGTCTTGAAGTCCTGAGCGATCTCCCTCACCAGGCGTTGGATGGGCAGCTTACGGATGAGCAGCTCCGTGGATTTCTGGTAGCGACGGATCTCTCTCAGAGCCACGGGCCTGTGACGGCGAGGCCTCTTCACTCTGCCGGTGGCCGGAGCGCCTCTCCGAGCAGCCCTGGTGGCTAGCTGTCTCCTGGGGGGCTTCTTCCTCCAGTAGATTTTACGGGCGGTCTGCTTGGTTCTTGCCATCGCTCTTTATTATTCTGTCTTATATTTCTTGCACGCCGCCTAAACTCCAGCCCGGCACCCGCGTCGTTTTTTCGCTACAGCTCCCGGTATGTCGAGTTTCCCATTAGCACCGGGCGGCGGCCAAGTGCTAGCTAGCACTAGCTCCTCCCTGCTGTAACATCTCCCGCTGCAAACAGTGGCTCCGTCCACTGACCCGGGAGACCCCCGGGGCGATCCGTGCGTCCGTGATATATATACAGAGTGAAAGGTGTAGAAAGAAGAAGGAAGATAAAAAAAAAAAGGCTGTTGCAATGGGCAGCCGACTCGTGTGGCGCCACCGGTCCGGCGGAACCGGAACCGGAGTTCCAGTTAAGTCCAACATAGTGTTCTAATCTATCAAGTAGAATATTATGATTGATAGTATCAAAAGCTGCACTCAGTTCTGAAAGGACTAGTACAGAAACCAGTCCATTATCAGATGCGATGAGGAGGTCGTTAGTGACCATGTAAGTTGCCTGGGTGATGGTAGTTATGCATGATGTGGGATAAAGAATTATTTAAGTTGTTTATGGGATCTCTTGATGATGGTTTAACCTGTTTGTATATATGTTCTGTTATGGGGATTGTTTATGTTGAATGAATGAATGAATGAATAAATCTTTATTTCGGATAGACTAAAAGTAAAGATTAAAAAGAAACAGAATAATATAACAAAGGGGAAAAAAGAAAAAAAAATCCAACAAGGTAAAATTAAACAATAACTCCTCTGATTATACAGTTCAACATAAGTTATCCGAAATGGGTGATGGCTGAAGCTGCAGCTTATATTGCCCACCCATATTCCATCCAAGAATTCAAAAGAAAAACAAAACAAGAGGGATTACAATTCAGAACAAAGCTAAGATAAAATGTGACAAAAAAAACAAAACAAAAACAAAACAAAACTAAGCAACAACACAACACAGACTGGATATGACAATCCTTATGTGATTTTACATGTCATCTTGTATATATGTTTGGAGTATTTCTTCCTTTTGTTTTTGTTTAAATTGTCCAAGCGTTGTACATGATTTTAATTCAGGTCCAAAATCGTTCCATAATCTGACTCATTGCACTGAAACACAGTGTTGCTTTGTGGTAGTTCTCACTGAAGGTTTTTGAAATATACATGCTCCTCTGAAATGATACTGTTTCTCCCTTATTTGGAACAATTTTTGGATATTTGCGGGCAGTGATAGATTCTTCACTTTAAACATTATTACTGCAGTTTTAAAGTCAACCAGATCTTTCAACTTGAGAGCTTTTAATTTAAGAAAAAGTGGGTTTGTTTGTTCCCTGTAAGCAGCTTTGTTTATTATTCTAATAGCTCTCTTCTGAAGCATAAAGACTGGATATATGTTTGTTTTATATGTATTTCCCCATACTTCAGTGCAATATGTCATGTATGGGAGTATTATTGAATGATACAAAGTATATAGTGTGGGTTGATTTCACTTTGTGTAGTATTGCAATTGCTTTAGATATTTTACCTTTAATATAATTATTATGTGACTTTCAACACAGTTTATTATCAATTATTACTCCAAGAAATTTAGTTTCGGATACCCTTTCAATCTCTACACAATTTACACTGAGTTTAGATACTAAGTTGTTGTGATAGTTGTTAAAAACTATAAATTTTGTCTTACTTAAATTGAGCGTTAATTTGTTTGAATCAAACCACAGTTTAAGCTTTCCTAATTCCTTTCCGAGTGTATCCAAAAGTTGTTCCAAATTGCTTCCACTGCATAATAGATTAGTGTCATCGGCAAACAATATTAAATCCATTTTTTCCGAAACTTTACATATATCATTTACATACATATTGAATAATAGTGGCCCCAAAACTGAACCCTGTGGGACTCCACAAGTAAGCTTCAGTAACTGTAAGTTTTTGTTACCAACACATACATACTGATATCTGTTCTTTAAGTAACTACATAACCAGGACAGTGCTACCCTCCTAATACCACAATTATTATTTGTGGTCCTAAAATTGTTATTTTAGGACCACAGCGATTTTATGTTTAAAAGACTGTTTTAGCAAAGACAGCAAAATAATCCATCTGGCCGTGTGGGGGTGGAACAGTAGTCCACCTTTTTCCCCCTACTTTTAGTTGTTTTGTGTGACTGTTATAGGCTTTGATATACTTATGTTTATTTTAGTGCGTGGTTCAGGTTCCAAATTGGGGAAGGTCTCGACTGTATGTGTGTTTTGGACCATTTTGAAGGGGGGGAAGAATGTTGTGTTGTTCATAGGATATATTATGGTGTAACACGGGTGGTGATGTCATCTGGAGTATAAGAGGGCTTTGCAGAAGAGGGGTGGTCTCTTTGACCACCTCTCAGCCTAGCGGGAGCACCTCTGTATTATTTGTGAGTCTATAATAAAGTCCTATCTAGTTCACCCCTCGGTCTCATAACTGGGTCACGATTTACAAACATAACAGTGAGCAGGATCCAAGTGTGGTCTCTACGGAGATCTAATCAGCTGGAATGATTAGAAGCATCTGCGTCGCTGAGCATGATGCATTTTCTGTCTCGCCTGTGTGGACACAGCTGTGTTCATAGGTATGAAGTTGGCAAGGAGGGCTAAATAGTAATTTGAATCTTCATATTATCCTGTAGCTTGAAAGTGTGGTACTTAATGTGCACCGCATCATTAAGCACGAGAAGTCATAAATCATGACTCTTTTTTTGCTAGCGGCAAGTCCCGGAAAAACCACCATGAGTTCCTGGTGTCTTTGGAAAGCTTCGAAATCGTACTTTCTAAAAATACCTATGTTTTTGCAGAAGACGTAACTCCTGACCGATCAAACACGAGTTTTCAACCTAGCCAAAATAGTCTTTTTCTGGGTCAGTTTTTGTGCACTTGGTACAAATTCAGTATCATTTTACTGCCCTCCCATCAAGTTTCTTAATTATTGACTGGTAGACAGCAAGTTAACACGTGTGGTGCAGGTCTCAATGATGACAAGATGCTTCCTTTTATCTCGTTTATTGATGCTACACCTCAAGGAACTCAACGTGATGCACACTCGTCTTTTTCTGGTCTTACATCCGTTTACATTCGTTCCTACATCCGTATAAAACTGCAACAAAGTAGACATATACACGCCGTCAATGATATGGTCACCATGTCTAGCTTAGCAGATGTTAGCATTAGCTCTAACTTAGCTTGGTAACAATGTTAGCAACGGTCAAGACAGTCGCTTAAAATACACCAATGCAACCGTGCAGTTCTCATTGTAGCTGTTAACACTGTCAGACTACTGTATGTAGGATACTCATGGACTAATGATGTCCAAGGCGCCGATAATTAAACAACATTCACAGCGTTCGTACATCGGGTGAAGCTCTGGCCGGTCTCCTGTTACATCATTACTGCGCATGTGCAACACTTTGTGTATCAGTTCAAAACGATGCTTTCACTACACCACTAGAGGGAACCAAACTCACTTACATGAAATGCTGTAATGGGAACTGCTCTGTCATGACCCGAGCACTAGGTCATGGTGCTCGGGTTATTCCTGTCAGGGCTTGACAGCGGCGTTGTTATCCTAGCTCTCCGAGCTCTTATTGTGACAGTGCTCGGGGAGGCTTCCGCTCAGCTGTCAAACCCTGAACAGCTGTGCTGCATTTGTGGTTGTTAGCGCTCGGACTACTTTAACCCACGATGGCGACCGCATCCTCGCAGCAGTGTCTGTTTACTCTCCGTCATGCTACGGATGCTTTGGACTAATTCCTACCTTGTCTGCTTCTGGTTTGACCGTCATTCCTCTGGACCAGTAAGTGAGCTGTAGAGCCTTACCCCTCCCGGTGTGAATTGATCTCTGTGGGTCTCTGCCTTAGCAGCCTGTGTTTCGTTACTTCACCTACCTTGTCTGTCTGTGTTTGACCGTCTCCTCCTCTGGACCTGTAGTGAGCTGTTAGCCTTACGCCTCCTGTTGTGTGAAGACTTAAGTGTCATTGTCTCAGCAGCCTGTGTTATACCTTTTTTCACCGTAATAAAAACTCTCACTGAACTCTCTGGTGACTGTGTGGCGTCTTATGACATGCTCAACTTTAATTCATGAAGGCAGAATAATCATTTTGAAGGTCTTTCAATACAGAATATGGAAATACATCAGTTTTGAATCAGATTTATATAATTTTTGGCTTTAATGAAATAGAATTCCCCCGGCAGCTTCTCGCCAACATGGCCACCCATATAGTAACTGGCAGCCGTGTGACGTCATCTTGAAACTATGAATAGACACTCCCTTCTTTTTATGCTGAGTGTTTTAACTTCCGTTAATGTATTTTTTTTATTTTAATTGTTTGGTGTCTTGTGCATATACAGTAATATCCTAGCAGTAATTAGAGGTGAAATTTAAAATGTCTAATATTTTGTACGACGATATTTACATTTTCAATAAAATTTTTTAAAACATTTGCTTTTAACTGATTTACAGCCATGGATAAAATTGTTGGTACCCCTCTATTAATGAAAGAAAAACCCACAATGGTCATAGAAATAACTTGAATCTGACAAAAGTGGTAATAATTAAAAGTTCTATGAAAATTAACCAATGAAAATCAGACAATGCTTTTGAATTGTGGTTCAACAGAATTATTTTAAAAAACAAACTCATGAAACAGGCCTGGACAAAAATGATGCTACCCTTAACTTAATATTCTGTTGCACAACCTTTTGAGGCAATCACTGCAATCAAACGATTTCTGTAACTGTCAACGAGACTTCTGCACCTCTCAGCAGGTATTTTGGCCCACTCCTCATGAGCAAACTGCTCCAGTTGTCTCAGGTTTGAAGGGTGCCTTCTCCAGACGGCATGTTTCAGCTCCTTCCACAGATGTTCAATAGGATTTAGATCAGGGCTCATAGAAGGCCACTTTAGAATAGTCCAATGTTTGGCTCTTTGCCATTCTTGGGTGTTTTTAGTTGTGTGTTTTGGGTCATTATCCTGTTGCAAGACCCATGACCTGCGACTGAGACCAAGCTGTCTGACACTGGGCAGCACATTTCTCTCTAGAATACCTTGATAGACTTGAGATTTCATTGTACCCTGCACAGATTCAAGACACCCTGTGCCAGACACAGCAAAGCAGCCCCAGAACATAACAGAACCTCCTCCATGTTTCACAGTAGGGACAGTGTTGTTTTCTTGGTATGCTTCATTTTTGCATCTGTGAACACAGAGCTGATGTGCCTTGCAAAAAAGTTCCAATTTTGTCTCGTCTGTCCATAGGGCATTCTCCCAGAAGCTTTGTGGCTTGTCAACACGCAGTTTGGCAAATTCCAGTCTGGCTTTTTTATGATTTGTTTTCAACAGTGGTGTCCTCCTTGGTCGTCTCCTATGAAGTCCACTTTGGCTCAACGGATGGTGCGATCTGACACTGATGTATGTTGACCTTGGAGTTCAAATTGAATGTGTTTAGAGGTTGTTCTGGATTCTTTTGTTACCATTCATATTATCCGTCTCTCCCATTTTTCATCAAGTTTCCTCCTGCGGCCACATCCAGGGAAGTTGGCTACAGTCCCATGGATCTTAAATTTCTGAATAATATGTGCAACTGTAGTCACAGGAACATCAAGCTGCTTGGAGATGGTCTTATAGCCTTTACCTTTAACATGCTTCTCTATAATTTTCTTTCTAATCTCCTGAGACAACTCTCTCCTTTGCTTCCTCTGGTCCATGTTTAGTGTGGTACACACCATGTCACCAAACAGCACAGTGACTACTTGTCACCCTTTAAATAGGCTGACTGACTGATTACAAGTTTGTAGACACCTGTGATGTTAACTAGAGGACACATCTTGGTTGAACATGTCCCTATGGTCACATTATTTTCAATCTTTTCTAGGGGTACCATCATTTTTGTCCAGGCCTGTTTCATGAGTTTGCTTTTTAAAGTAATTCTGTTGAACCACAATTCAAAAGCACTGTCTGGTTTTCATTGGTTAATTTTCATGGAATTTTTATTTATTACCACTTTTGTCAGATTCAAGTTATTTCTGTGACCATTGTGGGTTTTTCTTTCATTAACAGAGGGGTACAAACAATTTTGTCCACGTGTGTGTATAGCTGGTTTACTGTAGAAAATTTGACTTATAAAGTCACTGAGCTGCTTTGCAGTATTGATGCCAAACACCGCAGCAAGTAAATGAAGGTCCCAGTCAGCATGATTTTCATTGACATATCTTCGGCATGCTCGCTTGATGTTTTGATTGATCCTTTCATCCTATAAATTTAAATTAATTAAGTCAATCAAAATGCATGTGTGATCCCACAATAACAGAGCTGAGTGATAAAACATCCCAAGAATTACCTGGTGTTGCTCCCCTGGGTAGTGGCTCAGGAGGAGGCAACGTGCATGTGGAAGTTAACTCTCCAACCTATGATAGAAGAATAGACAGAACACGTTTCGTGCCATTATTTTCACACATAGGAGTTTATTCTTCGTCCTCCGGTGCGTGAGTCTACTCTCTGTCATTGTGCGACATGCGCCATCTATTGGTCGGCGTATGGAACTGCACTCAACTCACGTGAGTTATAATGGAACCAGGTGGATTACAAATGCATTGTAGAAAAATAAAACAATTAAAGAATAAAATAAAATTGTTGGGGTGCCTGTTTTTTTTTTTTTTAATTTTCTTATCCAAATGTCTTTTTAGCACCTTTTACATAACTATTAACTATTTCCAAGCCTCTACACTCTCCCCCACTTCAAATAAATGTCTCCCGACATTTCATGTTCTAGGGTGACTTAATGCATGAGAGTGTACCAATTATAACCATGGGACTGAGGTTGGGTGGGGTATTGGATTGGCATATAGTTTTGAGTTAGCGGCACAGGGGTAGGGAGTAAGAGAGGTTTTACGTCTACAGTCCAGGGCTGGTACGATGGCTGTCCCTGGATGTCGTAGGTCAGTCTCTCTACTGGCCTTGCTCTCCGCTGTGACCTTCTCAGTTCCTCCTGTTCTCCATTATCTCCATCCATCACCTCCACTTGTCCTTGACGTTCTTCCTGCAGCAAAGCTGGTCCATCCATTTGCTCCTCAGCATCCAGCTGAACGGGGACTGGTTCCTGTCTTACTGGTGGGCAGAACTCTCTAGCTGTCGCACGAATCCTTTGCTGATTTTGAGGATTTTGCTCTGGCATGACAGGTACTGGTTGCTGAGTGTTTTGGTCTGGGAGATTTGAGGCATTTTGCTGAGGATTTACGAGTCTGTAACATGAGATTTGGCTACGGAGGTTGTAGCTGTAAGTATTTTCCTCTTCTTCCTCCGAGCTGTCATTGTCTGTGTTGTCACTGTTAGGATTTGTCTCTGTCCTCTTCTTCCGTTTCTGTTTTGTCTTTTCTTTTGCAGGCAGTTCTTCTTCTAAAGGCAAGTCATTTACAGGCAACAGCAGGTTTCCGTGTAACACTCGGAAACTTACACGGTTTCCGAGTGTTACACGGAAACCGTGTACACGGTTACACGTGTTACACGGTTACCGTGTTACACGGTTTCCGTGTAACACTCTAAAAGGAAAAATGGAGAATAACCTGTTGACTCGTGTCTTGTACAATTGTAAGCATGTACAATTTGGGGTAGGTGATCCTTCCATTCACTTTTTTTCTCCTCCTATAGGGTACGAAGCATTTGGAGTAGTGTATGATTCAGGCGCTCCACGGGGTTGCACTGCGGATGGTATGGAGTGGTTCGTGAGTGAGAAATTCCAGACAGTTGTTGTAATCTGTGGAAGAGACTGTTTTCAAACTCACGTCCCTGATCGTGATGCAACTTCTCAGGGTACCCAAAATGAGGAATAAAATCCTGAAATATCTTTTCTGCGGCTGTTTTGCCTGATTTATTCCTTGTAGGGTATGCCTGTGCGAAACGAGTGAAATGGTCCATTAGTACGAGGATGTACTCATACCCTCCTTTACTTGGCTCAAGGTGTAAGTAGTCGATGGAGATTAACTCAAAGGGAGCACTGGTTGTGATAGATCCCATTGGAGCTCTCTGGGGAACATTTGGGCGTTTTTGTTTGATGCACGGACATTTTTTTGTTACATAATCTTCACCATCTTGTTGCATACTATATGGCCAATAGAAACGCTCACGGGCCAGATGTATCACCTTATCACACCCTATGTGACCCATGTCATTGTGTAGACTCTTTAACACCATCGGCCTTAGCTGTTCAGGTAGGACAAGTTGTTTGCTGTGCTCTCTTTTTCTGTACAATAACCCATTGTCAACTTCCAGCTTGTTCCACTCATACAGTAGTCTCCGTGTCTGTTTACTCATTGTCCGTTTATCTTTATCGTTTGGTGTCCATCCCTAGAGTTTGAGTGAGATTACTTCTCTAATTGACTCATCGTCTTGTTGAGCAGCATTGATGTCTTTAGGTGTCATGCTCAAAACACTGTCAGTTGGCATATTGTTGTCATTAGAACTCAGTTGTAGCGCAGCTATCCATGGCACATCACTGTTTTGTGCTGCCTTGCTCCCTTGCCACACTGTGGACACTACTTCCGGTAAAACTGTCTCTGTGAACTCATTCATTTGCTCTTGCAGATCCAAGGGGTGTCTGGACAACATATCTGCATCTGCATTCCTTTTCCCTGGCCTATACTTGATATCAAAATGGAAGTCAGCCAACTCCCCAACCCACCTATGACCCACTGCATTCAACCTGGCTGAACTGAGGACATAGGTTAAAGGATTGTTATCTGTATAGACAGTAAAAGTCGGTGCATAATACAGATAGTCGTGGAATTTGTCGCAGATGGCCCACTTGAGAGCTAGAAACTCTAGTTTACCGGAATGTAAGTGATAATTCTTCTCGGCAAGTGTGAGAGTTCTGGATCTGTAGCCAATCACCTTAAGTTTGTTTTCTTGTTTTTGATATAAGACAGCTCCCAGGCCTTTGTTTGACGCATCTGTATGCAAAACAAATGGAAGGTTCAAATTGGGATAGGCTAGAATGGGACGATTAGTCAGAATGTCCACAAATCTTGACACAACTTCCTGATGTTCACTGGTCCATATTATTGGTTTGCGAGAAGGAAGCTGGTTTTTGTCTCCTTTCTTTGTTTGTCCTTTACTCCTTTTTGGTGCTGGTTTTTGTCATTGCTTGTTTCATTAGTGCTCTGAAGGAATTCGAACAAGGGTCTCGCCAGACGTGAAAAATCTTGAATAAATGATCGGTAATAACTGAGAAAACCCAGTAACGTTCTGAGTTCTCCGACTATGCAAGGTTTCTTGTCTTTCAGAGCGAACACAGCATCCAAGTCCATCCATCCATCCATCTTCTACCGCTTTTCCGGAGGTCCGGGTCGCAGAGGCAGCAGTTCAAGCAGAGAAGCCCAGACTTCCCTCTCCCCAGCCACCTGCTCCAGCTCTTCAGAGGGGATACCAAGGCGTTCCCAGACCAGCTGGGAGACATAGTCTCTCCACCGAGTCCTGGGTCTGCCCCGGGGTCTCCTCCCAGTGGGACGTGCCTGAAACACCTCAAGTGGGAGGCGTCCAGGAGGCATCCTAATCAGATGCCCATACCACCTCAACTGACTCCTTTCAATGTGGAGGAGCAGCGGTTCTACTCTGAGCCTATCCCGGATGACTGAGCTCCTCACCCTATCTCTGAGAGTGAGTCCAGCAATCCTACGGAGAAAGCTCATTTCAGCCGCTTGTATCCGCGATCTCATTCTTTCGGTCATTACCCAAAGCTCGTGACCATAGGTGAGAGTAGGAACGTAGATTGACTGGTAAATCGACAGCTTTGCCTTAGAACTAAGCTCCCTCTTCACCACAACAGACCGGTACAACATCCGCATCACTGCAGATGCTGCTCCAATCCATCTGTCGATCTCTCGCTCCATTTTCCCCTCACTCGTGAACAAGACCCCAAGATACTTAAACTCCTCCACTTGGGGCAGGAGCCTGTCCCCAGCCCAGAGAGGACAATCCACCTTTTTCCGGCTGAGGACCATGGACTCGGACTTGGAGGTGCTGATTCTCATCCCAGCCGCTTCACACTCAGTGGCAAACCGTCCCAGCAAGAGCTGTAGGTCATTGCTGGATGAAGCCAACAGGACAACATCATCTGCAAACAACAGAGATGAGATCCTGTGGTCACCAAGCATGACACCCTCCATTCCCTGGCTGCGCCTAGAAATCCTGTCCATAAAAATTATGAACAGGATCAGTGACAAAGGGCAGCCCTGGCGGAGTCCAACTCTCACTGGGAATGACTCCGACCGAGTGTTGGCAATACGAACTAAACTCTCACAACGGTCGTACAGAGACCGAATAGCTCGTAACAACAAGCCCGATACCCCATACTCCCGAAGCACCCCCCACAAAAATCCACGAGGGACGCGGTCAAATGCCTTCTCCAAGTCCGGACTCCTTTCAATGTGGAGGCGCAGCGGTTCTACACTGAGCCTCTCCCGGATGACTGAGCTCCTCACCCTATCTCTGAGGGTGAGTCCAGCAACCCTACGGAGAAAGCTCATTTCAGCCACTTGTATCCGCAATCTCGTTCTTTCGGTCATTACCTAAAGCTCGTGAAGAGCTGGTCCGATGTGCCACGGCCAGGACGAAAACCACATTGCTCCTCCTGAATCTGAGGTTCGACCAACGGCCGGACTCTCCACTCCAGTACCTTGGCATGGACCTTCCCAGGGAGGCTGAGGAGTGTGATCCCTCTAAAGTTGGAGCACACCCTCCGGTCCCCTTTTTTGAAGAGAGGAACCACCACCCCGGTTTGCCATGCCAAAGGCACTGCCCCCGACCTCCACGCAATGTTGCAGAGGCGTGTCAACCATGACAACCCAACAACATCCAGGGCCTTGAGGTACTCGGGACGAATCTCGTCCACCCCCGGGGCCCGGCCACCAAGGAGACTTTTAACCACCTTGGCGACCTCAGCCCCTGTGATAGGCGAGTCATCTCCCTCATCCCCAAACCCTGCTTCCTCTGTGGAAGGCGTATCAGTGGGATTGAGGAGATCCTCGAAGTATTCCTTCCACCGCCCGACGATATCCCCAGTTGAAGTCAACAGTGTCCCATCCGCACCATACACAGTGTGGACGGGGGGCTGCTTTCCCCTCCTGAGCCGCCGAACAGTTTGCCAGAATCTCTTTGAAGCCGACCGAAAGTCTTGTTCCATGGCCTCACCAAACTCCTCCCATACCCGGGTTTTTGCTTCAGCAGCCACCCGAGCTGCACTCCGCTTGGCCTGCCGGTACACCTCAGCTGCTTCAGGAGTCCCACAAGCCAACCAAGCTTGATAGGACTCCTTCTTCAGCTTAATGGCCCCCCTCACCACTGGTGTCCACCACTTGGTTCGGGGGTTGCCACCACGAGATGCACCGACCACCTTGCGGCCGCAGCTCTGGGCCACCGCTTCAACAACAGAGGTGGAGAACATGGCCCATTCAGACTCCATGTCTCCAGACATTGAGACATGTCTCCAGACAGCATCCAAGTCTTTTGGGTCAATCTGGACTCCTTCTCCCGACACTAGCCTACCTAGGTAGCGTACTTGGTTTTTGAACAGTTCACATTTGGCTGGCCGAAGTTTTATGCCGTGTTGTCGCATTTTGCACAAAACCAGTTTAAGGTGTTCTACGTGCTCATCAAAGGTTTTGGAGTAACACAGTACATCGTCCAAGTAAGGCACGCAACATTCGTCTCTGATCCCTTCTAACACCTCCTCCATACGCCTTTGGAATGCGGCCGGTGCGTTTGACAACCCGAATGGAACCCGCACCCATTCGTATAGTCCCCAGGGTGTGCTAAAAACAGTTAAATGTCTTGACTCCTCACTTACAAAACCCTGATGGTAGGCACTTCACTGATCCAATATGAAAAACCAGGAGTTACCCCCAAGACTGTCCAGTAGATCTTGTATCCGTGGTAACGGATGCCTGTCAGGTATGGTTTTTCGGTTCAGCTCGCGAAAATCAACACACAAGCGCAAAGTATTGTCCTTTTTACGCACACACACTACTGGCGACGAGTTGTTTGACACTGATTTCCTGATCCAGCCCCTGCTTAAAAGGTTTTGAACATACTCCTTCACCTCTTTATACAGTGGTCTTGGAATGGAGTTGTAACTTTTCTGCACGGGTGTGTTGTCAGTGGTGTTGATTTTTAGCTGTAGTCTAGGAATACATCCAATGTCTCCTTCATCATGAGCAAACACATCAGACTGTTCATAGAGCATCTGCCGAACCACCTCCCGATCACCCTCTGAGAGATGGTCTAAATTGACATTAGGGTGCCATCTCAGGTGTGAGGGAGCAGTGCTTAATGTTTCTTCACCCTCACCTTGACTGTCACGTCACTTGAGCAGAGTGACAACATGGCTTGTCTGTAGTTTTGGTTGCATTTTCAGCACTGGAACAAACATTTACAGGTTTGTATTCAGTGATCTCTGAAATAAGTCCTAAAACAGTCTTTGGATTTAGAAAAATGTTGTGCTTTGTTGAGTTTTGGATTGGGATTTTGACAGTTTTTGAAGCACCAGCGGGTACATCAATAAGAGCTGGGCATAACTCTAATCCATTCGGTAAGTTACATTCCACAGCTGGCTCACACAACATTTCTCCTCCTCCAGGAAATGCTCTGATGTGACATTTTACCATACAGATTTGGTTACTGTGAACAGTGAGTCCTTTTTTTCCAACTCTCACCACTGGACTTTCTGGTTCATTTTCTATTGACTTGGCGTGGACAACAGAGATGAGTGATTCAACATTACCTTTCTGGACCTTTAAGGTCTTTGACAGTAAGCTCACTAAGCTAATATCGTCACTTTGTTCACTGTTTGCCATTATTATCTCTTGGATCACATTAAAGCCCAGCAGCGGAGTGCTTAAACGCTGCTGACTGACAAGCATTGGAACATACAAGGATACAGAACCATACTGTGAACTTGTGATCTCGAGCAGGACATCTATCCATCCCTCAAACGGAACATCCATTCCATTGGCTGCGGTGATTTCGAGTGAATGGTCTGGGAGTAGGCTCTCGAGTGGCTGTATTTTCACATTTGGTAAGGCTGCTTGTACCCATGACTTTTCAACAATGCTTACTTGTGCCCCACTGTCCAGTAACATCTGTAGGTTTACTCCATTTAACTGGCAACTGATCATACACCTACCGCCAATGAGCTGTGCCACACGCTTTGTGTTGGGTAACTTTTGGGACTTGGCAGTAGTCTGTTCGGAGTTCCGTCTTTTAGTGTTGTGGGACTCTGCTGGTGGTTCAGTCACTGGTGGTCCCTCCCCAGCGACCTCCTCCAGTTTCCCGACACATTGCTTTTCTGAAGGCAACCTATAGCTCTGTGCCCCTCCTCTCCACATCGAAAACAGTGTGCGCAGCGCTCAGTCTCTTGGGCGGTACACTTTTGGCACTTTCCTTTCACTGCAGGTTTCAGTGCTGGCTGTTTAGGGACAGGTGCTGTGGTACTGGTGTTTACCATATTTACCACTGGGGTTAGGGCCTTTTCTAAACTCTTGGTTAGGGAGGAGACCTGTGCTGTCAGCTCCTGGATAGCTACACGATTAGCTTGGACTTCAGTGTGCGTTTTAATAGAGCTTTTATCTGTCTCTACCTGTGCCGCATTAACACTGGTGACTTTCCGTTTGTGACTTTGTCCCAACCTACTTAATCTCTCTGTCGCTTCACGAACAGAATTTGCTATGAGCTCCAGGATGGAGTCATCTGTGACACTGGTGTTTGAGATGTGAGGTTTAAGGTCTCTCCTGACATAAGAGTATTTTTCATTCAAACCCTGATACAGTGAATGGATAAACACACCTTGTACCAACTTGTTGTCATAATGAAGCCCACTACTGTTTTTAGATGCAATCAATACACGCTGTTTTAGCCCCATTAGTCTATACATAAACTGTTGTGGTATTTCTTTGTCATTTTGCTTAGCATGATTCAGCTCCTGAAATAATTCAGTGCTGCTTTTCTCGCGTAGATGTGTCCTTAAGAAACGTTTTAACTCTCCTACAGTAAGGCTATCTTTGGTTACAAGCAAATCTTTAAAGGTACCAGGCTTAATTATCTTAAACACCGTTCTGATAATCTCAGCCTCTGTGAACCCTTCATTTAGCCCCTCATCAAGCTGTTTGCACAAGTTATTGTAACTCAAATCAGAATTAAAATCAGAGATTTGACCACCATGAATCTTGTACTCTCTACGTGGCAACAGTGATGTAAGTTCAGTCAGTCTGACTAACCCTGGGTCAGCAACTACAGATGGTGATGTTGGATGGTTCTTCCCTGATGGTGCTGCAGCTCCAGTGGTCACAGGAACTACTATGGATCATCATTGGGTGGCACCTCTGCATCCACTTCTCCAGCTGCTGTGGACGATTGCAGTTCAATGATGAGGTCACGGAAAGCAAGCAGGCGAGACATCCCCTGGTCCTCAAGGCTCTTCAGTTGTGGACTTCTCAGCGAGTCAACAATGAAGTCCAAGAGTTCCACTTCGGTTGATTCTGCACCTGGCAAATCTTCTCCCGCCTCATCCTTGAACGACCCGGCCAGCTTGTAAAGAACGTTTCTGCAGCGGGCAATGGTCAGCTGGTGAAGCTCTTGCTGGATTTCCCATCTCAGGTCATGTAGAGCAGACATGGCTGTGGTTTCCTGTAGTCAGTCGCTTAGGTCGATGGCTCAGGAACAGGTGGTCAGCATCCCTTGGTTCTTCAATGATTAGTGCCAGACCGGTAGGTGGCGCTAATCCCGGACGAGCCCCCAAAGTTGTTGAGATGAGATGAGATGAGATGAGATTCAACTTTATTGTCATTACAACATATATGAATACAAGGTAACGAAACGTGACTTGGCACTTGGGCACGCTCTGCAGAGCGCATCCAAGGCTGGGGCAGCCGCTAGGCGCCAGTCATATTGTGCTCCCCTGGGTAGCGGCCCAGGAGGAGGCAGCGTGCATGTGGAAGTTAACTCTCCAACCTGTGATAGAAGAATAGACAGAACACGTTTCGTGCCGTTATTTTCACACAGAGGAGTTTATTCTTCGTCCTCCGGTGCATGAGTCTACTCTCTATCATTGTGCGACATGCGCCATCTATTGGTCAGCATACGGAGCTGCACTCAACTCACGTGAGTTATAATGGAACCAGGTGGATTACAAATGCATTGTAGAAAAATAAAACAATTAAAGAATAAAATAAAATTGTAGGGGTGCCTGTTTTTTTGTTTTTTTTTTAATTTTCTTATCCAAATGTCTTTTTAGCATCTATTAACTATTAACTATTTCCAAGCCTCTACACTGGCCGTTGGTCTGAGGATGGTAGTAGCTGGATACAGCGAGCTTGATTTTCAGCAACCTGAAAATACTGTCATTGAGCTGCAGAAGGAGGAGCCACATTATTTCCAACATTTTGAAATGGTCAAAGCTTTGAAATATAATGCACAGAGTTGAATAAACTGAAAATTCTGTCATCAGGTCCAAGTTTTAAAAACATCACCTCATTGATAAATTCCCTTCCTTGGTCTGTCATGATTTTCCAGACCATCCCAAATGTATCCAGCTTCCTTGTTACTGTCACAACTCGCTCCCGCCTGTCATCTGCTCCAGCCATGCGCACACCTGTGCTTCATTAGGCTGCCTCTATTTAACCTGCTCTGCCCGCAGCCTCGGCCTGGAGCCATCAGGTCATCTCCATGCTCAAGCTCCGCGTTTGCCTTCTCCTCTCGGCCGACGCCGCAACTCGTCATTCTCACGTAAGGTTATTACTCACCTGCTCTCCAAAGATCTTCCCCTGTGCACAGGTGGATCCTCCTGGCGGTGGAAGTATCCCTTCATCGCCTCACCTCTTCAGCCTTTCTCCATCGAGCACAGCAGGGCGCTGTCTCCCAGGCGGGAGCATCTCTTGCCAACGCCAGCCACCAAAACATCTGCAAGTAAGCCACATTACATCTGTCATCACTCCGCTGTGATAATTGCTCTTCCACTGTCCTCTGCTCTGTCCTCAGGGTTGCCTGGCTGTACGGTGTTCTGTTCTGCCCTCGGTGCTTTCCAGTCCCCAAGAAGACATTTACATTCCTCACTCACGCATTCATACACCTGTTGTTGAATAAAACTCTTAAATCTCACCCGAGCCTGCGTGCGTGTTTCCTGGGCCAGTTATCATGTCAGTACAGCTCCAGCACAGCGGCCCAGTGAACAGCAGGTTCGTACGCCGACTCTCCAACCTCGAGGCTCGGGTGGACTTAATTGTTCATCAACAGCAGGTCATCCTTAGTCAGCTAACCACCATAACTAACCGGTTGGACCGCCTCGATCCTCCGCTGGCGCTCCCTCCGTCCCAGCTCGGCGGGTCAGTTCCTCCCGCTCCCCAAGCCAGCTCCTCTGCCCCGAGTCCGCCGACCCGTCTCACTCCTATTCCTACCCCCGCGCGCTTCAGCGGAAAGCTCGGCGGAGCGCGTGGGTTTATTCTACAGTGTGAGACAGTGTTCCAGTGCATGCCCGGGGACTTCCCGTCAGACCAAAGCCAAATTGGGTACGTTTCTAATCTTCTGGAAGGGCGAGCGTTAGCCTTGGCTTACGCCGTTATGGCAAAGCCCAGCTACGCAACCTTGACCTATGCCCAGTTCGTGCAAGATTTTTTTGAGGTCTTTGATCACTCAGATCGCGATAGCGTATTGGCCGAGCGGCTACTTAGCCTTCGTCAGGGTAGCCGCTTAGCGGCTGACTACGCTGTCGACTTCCGGGTGGCGGCAGAAGAGGTTGGTTGGTGCGATGCCGCCCTTTGCAGCTTATTCATCCGCAGTTTAAACTCTAATTTGCGGGATGAACTGGCCAGCTGGGACCAGCCGGATCGGCTGCCAGAATTAATTTCTTTGGCCATTAGTTTGGATAGCAGGCTGAGGGAGCGGGCCGCCGAGCGGAAATCATTCAGCTGCTAGCGCGGAGCTCTTACCCGTGCTCCTCAGTCTCACCCCCTGGCGTTGCCTCTTCCAGAGGTCGCCGACGATTCCAATGCTATGATCATCAGGCAGGCTAGACTTCCTTTAGCAGAGAAACAGCGCCGCCGGGAACTGGGTCTCTGCATTTATTGCGGAGACGACCAGCATCTCTTGGAAGCCTGCCCGGTGAAGCCAAAAGGGGAAGTCCGCGAGTCGCTGTAGGGGGTTTCGCGGACGTAACCCAGTCTAATCCCCTCTCAAAGTGTCAGGTCCCAATTAGACTTTGCCACAACTCCATTGGTCACGCATCTCACGCATTGGTGGACTCGGGGGCTGAACAAAGTTTTATTGCTAAGAGTCTGGCAACCCGCCTGGGCATCCATTGCCAAGCCTTGCCCACTCCTCTTCATCTCGTCGCTCTCACTAGTCTTCCCCTTGAAAAGGTCACTCATAAAACCAAGCCCATTCCCGTCATCATCTCCGGCAATCATTGTGAGGACCTTAGCTTCTATGTCCTTCCCACCTCTACGGCGCCCATCATCTTAGGCTACCCATGGCTACGCCTCCACAACCCTGTTTTTGATTGGCAGACCAGTTGCATCCTAGCTTGGAGCACCTTTTTTTGGGGAACCTGTCTCCAGTCTGTGGCCTGTGCCCCGTCTGTGCCCCTCCCCACCCTTGACCCCGCCCCACCAGACCTCTCTGCAGTCCCGCCGGAGTTTCACGACCTGGGGCCTGTGTTCAGCAAGTCTAAGGCACTGTCCCTCCCACCCCATCGCCCTTATGACTGTGCCATCGATCTCCTGCAGGGGGCGCCTCTCCTATCTGGCCGCCTTTACAGCCTGTCTGCCCCGGAACGGGAGGCCATGGACACCTATATTCAGGAATCCCTCAGCGCCGGCATCATTCGCCCCTCTTCATCCCCCCTGAGTGCTGGGTTCTTTTTTGTGGCGAAGAAGGACGGATCCTTAAGGCCATGTATTGACTTTAGAGCCCTTAATGACATCACAGTGAAGGACCATTATACTCTGCCCCTGATGGACTCGGCCTTCGACTCCCTCCAGGGGGCGTCCTGGTTCTCCAAGTTGGACCTTCGCAGCGCTTATCACCTCGTCCGGATCCGGGAGGGTGACGAGTGGAAGATGGCCTTCCGAACGCCCAGCGGCCACTTTGAATACCTTGTCATGCCGTTTGGGCTCACCAACACTCCCGCCGTTTTCCAACGTTTGATCAATGATGTTCTTCGTGATTTTCTAGGGGTCTTCGTTTTCGTCTACCTGAATGATAGTCTGATCTTCTCCTGATCTGGGGAGGAGCATCTTGTCAATGTAAGGCGGGTCCTTCAACGCCTTTTGGAGAATAAGCTGTACGTTAAGGCTGAAAAGTGCGAATTCTTCTCTAATACCACCTCCTTCCTGGGCTTTATTGTCTCTCACAATCGGCTCCTCCCCGACCCGGCCAAGGTTAAAGCAGTGGTCGAGTGGCCCACCCCCTCCTCGAGGAAGCAGGTTGAGCAATTCTTGGGGTTCGCTAATTTTTACCGAAGCTTTGTTCCAGGGTACAGCTCCATCACTCCCCCTCTGACCCGCCTCACCTCGCCTAAGGTGCGCTTCCAGTGGACGACGGCCTTTGAGACCCTAAAAAAGGAGTTTGCATCCTCCCGGGTCCTCACTCTTGTGGATCCAGCGCTGCAGTGTATTGTCGAGGTGGATGCGTCTGACACTGGGGTCGGGGCGGTTTTGTCTCAGCGCTCCCTGACGGACGGGGCGCTGCGCCCCTGCGCTTACTTCTCCAAGCGCCTTTCCTCGGCCGAGCGTAATTATGATATTGGCGACAGGGAGCTCCTGGCTGTGAAGCTCGCTCTGCAGGAGTGGCGCCACTGGTTGGAAGGGGCAGCTCAGCCTTTCGTGGTCTGGACCAACCATAAGAACTTGGAATACATCAGGACGACCAAGCGCCTGAATGCCCGCCAGGCGCGCTAGTCGCTGCTCTTTGCTAGGATCAGATTCACTATCACTTACTGCCCGGCGTCCAAGAATAAGAAGTCAGACGCGTTGTCCAGACAGTTCTTCCCAGAAGCACCGGAAAAGGAGGCTCATTCCGTTGTTCCTGCTTCGTGCGTTGTGGGGGCTGTTTCCTGGTCCATCAGGGACAAGGTCGTGAAGGCGTTGGAATCCGAACCCGACCCTGGCGGCGGGCCAGTGGGCAAACTGTTTGTGCCTTCATCGGTCCGTGGTGACGTCATTCACTGGGCCCATACCTCTAAGCTCGCTTGCCATCCTGGTGCCTCCCGGTCGGTGGATCTCCTCCAGCGGTCCTTTTGGTGGCCCAAGCTCCGGGAGGACGTCTCCAACTACGTACGCGCTTGCCCTCAGTGTGCCATGAATAAGTCATCCAACTCTCCCCCTGCAGGTCTCCACCCCTTGCCGGTCCCCGGTAGGCCCTGGTCACACATTGCCTTGGACTTTGTCACCGGCCTGCCCATCTCCAACTCATATAGTGCCATCTTGACCATTGTCTGACGTTCCACACCGGGTGTCCATCAATCATTCTAGGAGGGGGCGGCGCCCTGGGGGGAGGACAGAGAGGATTAGACACCACAGGTTTGACTTGAGAGATGTGGAAAGTGGGATGAACATGGGGGGGGGGGGTGGGAGCCAGACGCACAACCACTGGATTGACCACTTTCTGTAACATGAGATTTGGCTACGGAGGTTGTAGCGGTAAGTATTTTCCTCTTCTTCCTCCGAGCTGTCATTGTCTGTGTTGTCACTGTTAGGATTTGTCTCTGTCCTCTTCTTCCGTTTCTGTTTTGTCTTTTCTTTTGCAGGCAGTTCTTCTTCTAAAGGCAAGTCATTTACAGGCAACAGCAGGTTTCTGTGTAACACTCGCATCACTTTGCTGCCTCTCTCTGCTTGTACTTTATAGACTGGTCCATCTCCCACTCTCTCAACTATGCGATGTACTGCTGACTCCCAGTAAGCGCGCAGTTTCCCTGGGCCTCCTCTTTCAGAGAGGTTTCTGACCAACACCCTGTGGCCTGGTTGGAGTGTGACACCTTTTAAGCATTTGTCGTACTGCTTTTTGCCTTTATCTGAAGACTTTTGACTGTTGTCTGCAGCGATTTTGTAAGCAACACGCATCCTATCAGCCCATTTTTTAGCGTAGGTTTGATGGTTGTGTGTGTCAGTGTCTTTTGTCTGGTTCAATAGTAGATCTACAGGCAACCTTGGGACTCTGCCATATAAAAGGAAAAATGGAGAATAACCTGTTGACTCATGTCTTGTACAATTGTAAGCATGTACAATTTGGGGTAGGTGATCCTTCCATTCACTTTTTTTCTCCTCCTGTAGGGTACAAAGCATTTGGAGTAGGGTACGATTCAGGCGCTCCACGGGGTTGCACTGCGGATGGTATGGAGTGGTTCATGAGTGAGAAATTCCAGACAGTTGTTGTAATCTGTGGAAGAGACTGTTTTCAAACTCACGTCCCTGATCGTGATGCAACTTCTCAGGGTACCCAAAATGAGGAATAAAATCCTGAAATATCTTTTCTGCGGCTGTTTTGCCTGATTTATTCCTTGTAGGGTATGCCTGTGCGAAACGAGTGAAATGGTCCATTAGTACGAGGATGTACTCATACCCTCCTTTACTTGGCTCAAGGTGTAAGTAGTCGATGGAGATTAACTCAAAGGGAGCACTGGTTGTGATAGATCCCATTGGAGCTCTCTGGGGAACATTTGGGCGTTTTTGTTTGATGCACGGACATTTTTTTGTTACATAATCTTCAACATCTTGTTGCATACTATATAGCCAATAGAAACGCTCACGGGCCAGATGTATCACCTTATCACACCCTATGTGACCCATGTCATTGTGTAGACTCTTTAACACCATCGGCCTTAGCTGTTCAGGTAGGACAAGTTGTTTGCTGTGCTTTCTTTTTCTGTACAATAACCCATTGTCAACTTCCAGCTTGTTCCACTCATACAGTAGTCTCCGTGTCTGTTTACTCATTGTCCGTTTATCTTTATCAAAAACCTGTGGCAAGAATCAAGATAAACGGTAGCTTAACAGACAAAGTAAATATACAAAGATCAACTAGGCAGGGATGCTGCCCATCGCCCACCTTGTTTGCTCTGTTCATAGAGCCACTGGCTCAAGCGATGCGACAAAATAAGAAATTAAAAGGTGTAACAATAAAGGGAGCGGAACACAAGATTGGGATATTTGCAGACGATATTATAGTTTACCTTGAACAACCAGATGAATCAATAATGGAAATGATGGACTTGATAGAAAATTTTGGAAAATTATCAGGATACAAGATAAACATAACAAAAACACAAATACTGACATTCCACTATAACCCTTTAAACCAGATAACTGATAAGATCAAACTAAACTGGAAACAAAAAGAAATAAAATACCTTGGAGTGAACGTACCTAAAGATTTAAGTAAAATCTATAAAGCAAACTATGATAGGTTAGAACAAGAAATAAAAAAAAGATATTGATAGATGGTCAATCTTAAATATGGATCTGAATCCAAAAATTAAGACAGTCAAAATCAGCATACAACCTAGACTGCTTTACCTCTTCCAGGCTCTACCAACAGAGATTCCTGGTGCCCAGTTCTCAAAGTGGGACAGGATGATATCGAGATTTGTTTGGGGAGGTAAAAAGCCAAGAGTGAAATATAAAACTCTCCAATTACCAAAAGAGAAAGGAGGCATGGGTCTACCGAGTCTAAAGGAATATTACTACTCAGCACAAATAAGATATATCATATGTTGGTGCGACGGAGGATATGAGGCAAAATGGAAAGAAATGGAAAAGGAAATTGAGGGACTGCCAGTACAAAGCATAATAGGAGATAAGGATGCATATAAGCAAATCAAACAAATAGACCCATCCATCCATCCATCCATCTTCTACCGCTTTTCCGGAGGTCCGGGTCGCGGAGGCAGCAGTTCAAGCAGAGAAGCCCAGACTTCCCTCTCCCCAGCCACCTGCTCCCGCTCTTCAGAGGGGATACCAAGGCGTTCCCAGACCAGCTGGGAGACATAGTCTCTCCACCGAGTCCTGGGTCTGCCCCGGGGTCTCCTCCCAGTGGGACGTACCTGAAACACCTCAAGTGGGAGGCGTCCAGGAGGCATCCTAATCAGATGCCCATACCACCTCAACTGACTCCTTTCAATGTGGAGGAGCAGCGGTTCCACTCTGAGCCTCTCCCGGATGACTGAGCTCCTCACCCTATCTCTGAGGGTGAGTCCAGCAATCCTACGGAGAAAGCTCATTTCAGCCGCATGTATCCGCGATCTCGTTCTTTCGGTCATTACCCAAAGCTCGTGACCATAGGTGAGAGTAGGAACGTAGATTGACTGGTAAATCGACAGCTTTGCCTTAGAACTAAGCTCCCTCTTCACCACAACAGACCGGTACAACGTCCGCATCACTGCAGATGCTGCTCCAATCCGTCTGTCGATCTCTCGCTCCATTTTCCCCTCACTCGTGAACAAGACCACAAATAGACCCAATCACTAAATTTACTTTGGAACTGTGGAATAAAATAGTACAAAAGTATAATATAAAGGAGGACATAAAACTATTGAAATGGGTAGCATTTGACAGTCAGTTTGAACCGGCAAAGCAAGATAGGGGATTCAAAAATCTGGTGAACAAGGGAATCACAGCGTGGGGCAATATCGGAAAAAAAGATTTCGGGAGTTTTGTAAACATGAGAAGAAAATTTAAACTAGAAAAATCTGAATTCTTTAGATATCTGCAGATGAGAGATGATTATATGAGGAAGATTAGGCATAACCTCCACACAGATGTGAGCGAGATTATACTGTACAATTCATTTTAAGCTCATATGCAGGAAATAAAATAAGAATTATCTCAAAGCTATATCAGAAATCTTGGTGGCTGGCGTTGGCAAGAGATGCTCCCACCTTGGAGACAGCGCCCTGCTGTGCTCGACGGAGAAAGGCTGAAGAGGTGAGGTGATGAAGGGATACTTCCGCCGCTGGGAGGATCCACCTGTGCACAGGGGAAGATCTTTGGAGAGCAGGTGAGTAATAACCTTATGTGAGAATGACGAGTTGCGGCGTCGGCCGAGAGGAGAAGGCAAACGCGGAGCTTGAGCGTGGAGATGAGCTGACGGCTCCAGGCCGAGGCTGCAGGCAGAGCAGGTTAAATAGAGGCAGCCTAATGAAGCACAGGTGTGCACACGGCTGGAGCAGATGACAGGCGGGAGCGAGTTGTGACAGTACTCCCCCCCCCCCCCCCCCCCGAGCAGCGCCTCCTGGCGCTGGCTTGTCCGGGTGCGCCCGGTGGAACTCCTCAACGAGTTGCTTGTCCAACACGAAGGAGGGGCGCACCCAGGATCTCTGCTCCGGGCCATAACCCTCCCAGTCCACCAAATACTGCTACCCCCGGCCCCAACGTCGGGAGTCCAAGATAGCGGTGACTTTATGGACTGCTGAATAATGTGTATAGTCTTTTTCGAGTGGGTGCAGGTCCCTCCATATGTCTACCATACCCATTTCTGCCAGTGAGGTTCTTATGAATTTTGTTACATGTTTTTTTGTCTTCTTAACACTTGTGTCAACTTCATGATCCATGATGGCATTTAAGTCTCCTCCACAAATTAGGACTCCTTCACTGTGTGTTGCTATAAGATCAAACAGTTGTTGAAAAAAACCCTTGTCACTTTCTGGTGAGGCATAGATGTTCACTAATGTGATCTGCATACCATCTATTCTTCCCTTTATTATTACATATCTGCCTTCTTTATCCTGGATTTCTTGTTCACATTCAAATTGTATTTTATTTGAAATTAGTATCATAACCCCCCTTTTAGTTCCTCCCTTAAATGAACTGTAGTAGGAGTTCTTATAGCCAAATCTCTTTAGTTTCTCATGTTCTGTCCTGTTCACATGTGTCTCTTGTATAAATATAATTTTGGCTTTTTCCTTCTTGAATTTTCTTATTATTCTTTCCCTTTTAACAGGTGAGTTCAGACCATTCACGTTTAATGTCATTATCTTAAGATTTTTAACCATATTCATGTTTTTCCATTTTTTTAACTTGTGCTCCTAACCCCTTTAACAACAAAACTAACACATATTTGTACAAAAACACATTAACGAATCTCGACCTCCGTACTTTGGGCCTTTCTTCTGCCCACTGGTCCCTGTTGGTGGGTGGGGGGGATTGTCCTCACCGAGTGAGGGGCCCTCCCTAGACCTGTATTTACTATCCAAGTAATAGTCATTAGTCTAGAAATGTCTAACAAAAATCACTTAAACCTCTCCTAGCCATTTGTTTCTCTTTTACCTTGTCTTCTTGGCCTTCATTTCTTCTGTGTCCTTCTTAATCTTTGTTATAATCTAGGCTTTCCATTGAAAGCCTTGCAGTTTTTCTTGGGCCCGGTGCGCCACATCCGTCTCCCGCCTTTTGCCGCTCACTCGCCTCCACTCCGGTCGTCTCGGTGCGCTCCGTGCCGCCACTGCTCCAGCCGCTTCCTCCGGTACGCTCACCACAAAGCCTCGCTCCATCATGTCCCGCGCTGCCTCTCTGGCCGTGCTGTAGGTTTTCACGCCGTCCTCCCAATGAATTCTCATCTTCGTTAGCGGCGTTTGGAATCTATTTTTTTTCTCTTTCAGCGTTTTTTTAATGTTGGCATATTTCTTTCGCTGCTGCACAATTTCTGTCGGGTAATCATGGTCAAAGAATATCTGTTTGTTGCCGACTCGTATCTTTTTTTTTCCACGCTTGTGTCAGGATTCTTTCCTTTACGTCGTATTTTAGCAAGTTTACCACAACTGACCTGGGTGTAAAGTTTGGATTCGGGTTCTGTGCCAAGGCTCTGTGCGCTCGTTGGATCTGCAGGTCTGTTTCATCGGGCAGCTCAAGCTCTTTTTTTAAGAATTGATCCATGAATTTCGTCATCGAGTTGCCTTCAATGCCCTCCGGAATCCCGAAGATGCGTATATTGCTCCGTCTGGACCTGCTCTCCAGGTCGGTTATTTTTTCCTGCATCCTCTGTGTTTGTGCCGTCAGGGTCTGCAGCCGCTCGCTTGCCTCGGTCCTCCAGTCTTCCAACTCTGATATTCGAGCCTGTGCTTCTGTCAAACACGTCCGTTGAGTGCGCAGTTCCTCCATGTTTTCAGCTAGCTTGCGTTCCATTTCTTTTCGGAGACCCATAATTTCCTCCTTCATCTCTTTTTTCAGTTCTTCCTTAAGAGCCGCTAAATCCTGTTGGAGTTGTCGCTTGAAGTCTTTTATGTCTTTACTTATATTGGCGATGCCAGTGTTCATAATATCGAGTTTGGCGTCCTCCATTTTCTCTGCTGTAGTCACCTCGTTTTTTTGGGCCTCATGTTCAGCGATTTCTCCTGCATTGTTGAAGAGGGATTCTTTAGTTTTACCCTGCTTTTGTCCGTGTGCTCGGCTTCTTCGTGTTTTCATCCCTTGGTTTATTGTTCCATTTATGTCGAGTTGGCCATTTATCGAAGATTTTAAATCCGACTAGGGAGAGCTCTCTGTTTAAGCGTTGTCTCTCCGCCATCTTCCCGGAAGTTCCTGTAGCCACAATTTTGAGATGTTTCTGTTTTGAACAGTGTTCAACTAAGGCAACACAACAACGAGATCCATAACTCAAGAAATCGTTGCAATAAACACATCCCTGGTACTTCGCATTTCGCTATGAAGTCGGCCATTTTTTCAATCACAACTTCGGTATTTTTACCAATCTTTACAGTCATTGACAGTTTTTTCGAGCCATTCCCAACGAAACTTGTTCCTTATCCCTTTGTCGATTTCTAAAATTCTTGCTTTGTTGTCTTTTGTGAGTTTTAGGTTCACCATTTTCACGAAATCGGGAAAACTTGGTTGATTGAACTGATTGAACTGTCCGCCATTTGCATTTCGCTCCGCGTGTTGGATATGACAAAGGAAATCTAACAAAATCGCCGATTGGTTGCTTCAATAAGTATCAGCCAATCAGTGGCCTTGTTACATTACATTACTGATCTCGCTGAGTAGCGCGTTCTGCACGGTGGAGTTTAGCAGCCGATCGAAAATACGACTTGCCACTCATAACATACCTCACCCCCCCCCCTAAAATTTTCTCCTCAAATTTAGACGATTCACCAGAACGACCCTACACATGATCAAATCCGCGGAAGGATTCTCATCCCTGAAGAGTGCACAGCTCCACCAAGGGCTTTTTTTTTCATTTGTGCAGCAGGATTACACAAAAACTACTGGATGGATTTAGATGAAATTTTCACCACAGTTGGTTCTTGGGCTAGAGGGGAAGCAACTACATTTTTGGAGATGACCTGAGAATGCATACCTCCACCAAGTCTCTTATATCCTCACACACTCTTAGCAACAATACTCAAAAACTACTGGATGGATTTGGATGGAATTTTCACCAGAAGTGGTTCTTGGCCTACAGACGAACCCATTACATTTTGGGGGTGATCTGTGAGCGCATACCTCTACCAAGGCCCAATCTTGCAATGTATGGTGGGATGGAGGTGGGGAGATACAAACAGATGGATGGACAAAGTGAGGGAAAGAAGGAGCCTTGGTGGAGGTATGAACTCTCTGAGTGCTTTTCCAGCTCCTGTTATTTTATCTTTGGTTGATTTTCACATATTCTATATTGCTTCTTAGTATGATTTATTTTACTGTGTATGGTCATATAGTTTTGTTATTTACATATTTGAGGTACTTGTCTTTATGTTGTGACCCGAGCACTGTGTTATTTGCACTCGGGCTATTCCTGTCAGGTCTTGACAGCGGCGTTGTTATCCTGGCAGTCCGAGCTCTTATTGTGACAGCGCTTGGGGAGGCTTCCGCTCAGGTGTCAAGCCCTGAACAGCTGTTCTGCATTTGCGGTCATTAGCGGCTGACTTCTTAAACCAACGCTAGCGGTTGCATCCTTGCAGCAGTGTCCGTCGCTGATCGTCGGAGCGATCGTATGCTTTGGACTAATTCTACATTGCCTGTCTGTGGTGTGACCGTCTCTTCCCATGGACCCATGAGTGAGCTTTTAGCCTTACGCCTCCCTGTGTGTGTAGACTTGTTGGTGTCATTGCTTCAGCAGCTTGTATCATTATAACTTCACCGTAAATAAAGATTCTTGCACAACTCTCTGGTGACGGTGTGGCGTCTTATGGTGGCTCGCGAGGGCCAACGCTTGACAGTACACTGCTGCCAAAAACGGCATTTACGGTGACGCCAACCCGAGACGCCTTTCACCAGTGAGTTAGTGTTTTTGGACATCGCTTTTCCTATCTGGGTACGGTGTGCGGGAGGAATGCCGTCGCGGAGGGGCCGCGCTCGGAGTCCGAGCCACGAGCTGACGGACGTCCTAGAATACATGGATGAGATGCTCATCTCCACTTCCCTCCTGGATTACGATCACGGCATACACTGGTACCTGGACTCCGCTGAGGACGCTCTTAGTCATCTCTCTCCCCACTACGCCGACCACCCAAAAGTCGACGCGAGGAGGGTTGATATCGCCGCACAACGCAAGATATTCCTTATGCTGGAGGAGGAGAACGGCAAGAAAGAGAGGAGGAGGCACGCCTGCTCTTTGCCTTGGGATCCCGATCCTGTCCTCGATCCATTCCTGGAGTTCGCATCATCTGGGGGCCGGCGTAGACGTCGGCGCCGCGGCTGAGCACATCTTCAACAAGCTCCGGTTCCGGATCCAGTTCTGGTCCGCCGGAATGACCCTGCCAACCAGTCAGCTGTCTCTTCGGCGTCACATCAGGAGGGAATTCCTGCAGCCCCTCTTCTCGGGCCACCGCCCCCTGATGTCCAGTCAGCATGTTGTGCCTGGCCCGCTTCGGCTGCCGCTCCCTCGTCCTCGACGCCCTCTCCAGCTGCTGTGTGTGATCAGAGTCCTGCGCCGGCGAGCTCCGTCCATGGGTCCTTTCCTACCACCCAGCGAGTGAAGGAAGGAGAAATGTCCTCTACAGCTGGCACCATCCTTCCTCCAGGAGACAGGCAAGTTCAAACTCACTCCCCTACTTATCATGGTGATCTGTTTTGTCTGACTCCTGGGGGTGAGGCTCGGGGTTTGCAGCACCCTGAGTTTCCACCTCTAGCTGTAGTTACCTGTACTGAACCCGCTGCCTCTGTGTTTCCTCCTGCTGAGCGGACCTCGGCGTTAGGTCCACACCGTCGAACGAGGGGGAGGCCTGCGACTTGGGGAATAATCCCGGCCCCGCAGCCTTGTTTTGGGCAGAGGAGGAGAGCGCACTGCCGTGTGGAGCCTGAGCCGACGAGCAAACGTCCCCGGGTCTCCACAGAGGAGCAGCCCGAGCCAGCGGGTCGAGGGTCCCCTGCCACCACGCCGTGCGGGTTATCGGTGTGGACATCAGCGCGAGTGGATCCGGCTGCAGAGACCATCAGGCTGGCTGTGGAACCCGACGCAGCTGAGTGGGAGCCCGACGACGAGCTTCTACCTGAACCTGGATCGACGAAGTCCTGGACGGCTCCAGAGCCCGAGTGCAGGCAAGTGCTCTTCTTTGTTTTTCTTTGTGTTGTGTTAGAGCATTTTTGCCTGCCTCGCGGGGAGGCGAGCGAGGGGCAGCCGTCTGCTGCGCCCGAGCTCGTCTCGCTGGGCTCTGGCGCTGCCGGTGATACTGATCCCGGTCCTCTCCTATCCTCTGAGCCTCTCCACAGCGTAACCGGTTTGGAGTCTGTCGAGGTCGCGGGGCTGGAGGTCCCAGGTTCGGGGATGGAGGTCGTCGCCGGTGCAGTACCGACCCAGTCGGGGTCCGTCCAGGCCCAGTCGGGGTCCGACGCGTGGGCTGAGGTGACCCAATCGGGGCCCGACACGGGTGCAGCGGTGACCCAATCGGGGCCTGACGAGATCCAGTGGGGGTCCAACACAGGTGCTGCTGTGATCCAATCGGGGTCCGACGTGGGTGCAGCGGTGACCCAATCAGGGCCTGACGAGATCCAGCGGGGGTCCCGCGCAGGTGTGGCTGTGACCCAATCTGGGTCCGAAGAGGTCCAATCGGGGTCTGACACAGGTGCGGCTGTGACCCAATCGGGATCCGACGAGGTCCAGTGGGGGTCCAACATGGGTGCAGCTGCGACACAACTGGGGTCTGACGAGGTCCAATTGGGGTCCGACACGGGTGCAGCTGTGATCCAATCGGGATCCGATGCAGGTGGAGCTACGACGATCGCATCGGTCTGGACCGAGATCGGTGGAGGAGCCGCAGACCCTTCGCCGCCTGATGTGATGTGGACCCATTATCACGATTATTCCCCTCTCAGGAGCCACCAGCTGGGGTCGTCAGTGCTGGGGGCCGTTGGAGGTCTTTTTCCTGCGGGTGGGCATTCCCACGTAATTTCTCCATCAGGGAGGCCACCGCATGCTGTTTCTCCACGATTCTGGTGGCTGAGGGATGCGGGGCGGCCGCCCGAGGAGCTGTCTTGCCTGTTCGGCGCTTTGGGCCGGCCACCCGATGAACTGTGTCTGCTACTGGGTGGCCTGGTATGGCCACCGGAGGACTTGACTCTTGGGGCCTGGGACTGGGGCAGGCCACCTGACCATGTACTATTTTTTGTGACTATCCGTGGGCCATCAGATGCAGGGAGGCCGCCGGAGCTCTGCCTGGGGCGTTTGGTCTCCGCCGATCATCTTCTGTTTGGACCATACGGTGTAAGGTTATCTGGAACGATTAAAATTGCCTCGTGTATGTTTGTAGCATGCGTTTGTTTTTTTTGTTTTTTTGTTCTTCTCCCCTCTCCTACCTGAGGGGCAATAGCATGTATTCCTTGTTTTTTCACAGATACCTTTGTGTTTGAGGCTGATGTTTTTTGGGTTTAATTGTGGCTGAGTTTCATGCACTTGGGTGACTTGGGAGTATAATTGTGGCATTTCGAAGTTTGTGTGTGAACAGTGTGGAAAGATCTTTACTCTGTTGAGTTCTAAACCACATGAGGTTATGTACTCTGGAGTTAGACAGATTGTCCGTGGTCACTGTGGGAAAACTTTTGGTGTTGGGTAAATTATGCTCTGTATGGTTTGTACCCCATGTGTTGGAACTCTTGCCTTGTTTTTTTTTTTTTCATTGTCTCTGTGGGAATGTGATGGATATGTCAGGGGATGTATTTTTCTTTTCCTTTTTCGGGGGGGCCTTGTTGGGTTTTGTTTTGGCTCCCTCCTTGCCTGTTCCTCCATTCACTCACCCTGTGGTTGGGGGGGGGGGGGGGGCTGGGTGTTACAAGGCGTTCGGAGCCCGCCTTGTGAGAGAGGGCTACTGTTGTGGCCCGAGCACTGTGTTATTTGTGCTCGGGCTATTCCTGTCAGGTCTTGACAGCAACGTTGTTATCCTGGCTCTCCGAGCTCTTATTGTGACAGCGCTCGGGGACGCTTCCGCTCAGCTGTCAAGCCCTGAACAGCTGTTCTGCATTTGCGGTCGTTAGCGGCTGACTTCTTAAACCAACGCTAGCGGCTGCATCCTTGAAGCAGTGTCCGTCGCTGATCATTGGAGCAATCGTATGCTTTGGACTAATTCTACATTGCCTGTCTATGGTGTGACCGTCTCTTCCCGTGGACCCGTGAGTGAGCTTTTAGCCTTACGCCTCCCTGTGTGTGTAGACTTGTTGGTGTCACTGCCTCAGAAGCTTGTATCATTATAACTTCACCGTAAATAAAGACTCTTGCACAACTCTCTGGTGACAGTGTGGCGTCTTATGGTGGCTCGCAAGGGCCACCGCATGACACTTTACTTGCTTTCATATCATAATTGTATCCTGTTGTGTTGTTTCTCTCCCTTTCCGCGGCTGCTGCTGTCAGTGGCACTTCCGGCTTTTTTGCTCTGTTGTGGGCGGTGCTCCTGTCAGCTGTCAGTCCCGTCTTCCCCTCTCATTACTCCCAGCTGATCTCTATTGTAATCTTTGTTACCACTTGCCTGCTCAAGTGATCCGCACGTGCATCCAGTTGTGTTCATTGACACCATGTCCTATTTAAGTTCATTGTTTCTGTCATTCATTGTTGGAGCCTCTGTTTTCTGTCGCTGTGCAACAGAACCCATTCCCCGCTCTGGTGCAAATTCCTGATTAATCCCACCTTCTCTGTCTGTAAGTTATTTTGTGCACTATTGGGATTTTGGTGTTTTGCAAACTGTTTGGATTTGTTTGTTCCCTTCAATAAATATCACAACTACAGTTCAGCGTGTGGGTCTTCGTTCCTACCTCGAGGGGCAATTCATGACAGAAGGGTCCAGCCAGTTGAAGATCCAGCTAATGTAGATTGTGGTATTTCTGTTTTTTTCTCACTCACCTATTTGTGGAGTCATCATGTTCTCAGTACACTGATCTCCACCAAGCAAAGTGAGATTGGCAGCGGGGAAACAGAGTGTCGAGGAGCAGCGGGCTGCCGAGTTCGTCCAGGGATTCGTGGATGAAGCTCTCACCTCCCACAGCCCAAAGAAGATCTGGGAGAGTGTGAATTCAGTGACCAATATTGTCAAGGCGCACCCAGGGTTGTGGAGGTTTTCCCAGTTCACGGAGTTGTTGGCCACGTTCTCCATCCTCCAACAATCTTTCCCAGGGCTGACGTGGGGACCACCTCCAGCGAGCCCCAAGCCGACGCAGAAGCGCACTCTGTGACAGACGCCCTGCTCCACCTCCAGTTTGCCCAATCCTGCTCCATCGGCTCCAAGATGCCGCCACCCAGCTTCAGACCACCAGAGGAATACCCCCGCCTCTCAGGCAGTAGTTTCCCCTTTGCCGAGGTTGAAAACGCCAACAGCAGTCCCTTTATCATTCAGTGTGGGACCTTCCTGTGGTAACGTATCCTCACTTCCTGTGTTGCTGTCTGTCTGTGGTTTGCTCTCCTCATTCTCCCTAGGATTTTGCCTTTAACTGTATTTTAGTCACTTTTTTCCATCTACCGTTAGCGCTCACTTCTCTTTATCAAGCCTCTTGCACCTGTGTGCGCACTCAGTGTCTCCTAATCACCCTCTTTAGCCTTCTGTTCACCTTTCGTTTTTTTTTTTTTTTTGCTAGCTTCGAGTTAGCTACTAGCTATGGCTACTAGCTCTCCTTCCCCTTCTCCTCTGGTGAACACTCTATGTCAGATGTTTAGCTACACCTCTGCCTCTTTTAGTGATCACGGTAAATGTAATAAATGTTGTCTTTTTGAGGCGTTCGAGGTGAGGTTGTCTGATTTGGAATCCCGCCTCCGCTGTATTGAAACACCGTCTGTGCCAGTTAATAACGACGGACATCCCCTAGCTGCAGTGGGGCTCCCTAGCTTAGGGCGGCCTGCTAGCGGTCCTCCGGTCCTCCTCAGCAGCGAGGAGACTGGGTGGGTGACGGTGAGAAGGAAGCCTAGCCGCAAGGCCCCAGTTAACCACTATCCTGTTCATGTTTCTAATCGCTTTTCCCCACTCAGAGACACACCCGCTGAGGAAAAAACTCTGATCATTGGCGACTCTGTAGTCAGAAACGTGAACCTAGAGACTCCAGCGGCCATAGTCAAATGCATTCCTGGGGCCAGAGCAGGCGACATTGAGTCAAAATTGGAAATGCTGTCTAAAAGTAACTGTAAATACTCCAAAATTGTTTTCCACGACAACATTAATGACGTCTGACTCCGGTAGTCGGAAGTCTCAAAACCTAACGTGGAATCGGTGTGTGACTTTGCCAAAACAATGTCTGCCTCTGTAGTATTCTCTGGGCCCTTCCCCTATCTGACCAGTGTGACATGTTTAGCCGCTTGTCATCCTTCAACCGCTGTCTGTCTGTGTGGTGTCCTGCAAACAATGTGGGCTACATAGACAATTGGAGCCCAATGTGGGGAAAACCTGGTCATTTTAGACTAGACGGCGTCAATCCCACTTTGGATGTTGCTTCTCATTTTTCTAACAATCTGGCATCATTTTTTATCCAAATTTCCAAAACTTTGACAACTCAGAGTTAGGACCAGGAAGCAGAGTTGCAGTCTTACACGTCTCTCTGCAGCTCCTCTTCATCCGCCACCCCTCAGCTTAGCCCCTGTCATCCCCATCAGAGAATCATTGTCTGCTCCCTCCAAAGTAAATAAAAATAGAATGTATAAGCATCCCAAAGTAATTAAACAAAAAGCGGGTAAAACTCAAACTAAACATGAAGCCTCTAAAATTGAATGATTTGGACTCTGTTCCTCCTCATAATTTAAAAATTAAATGTGGTTTGTTAAATATTAGGTCTCTAACTCCCAAGTCTCTATTAGTCCATGATCTGTTTATTGATCATCAGATTGATTTAATATCCCTAACAGAGACTTGGTTAGGGCAAGAGGATTATGTTGGTTTGAATGAATCAACTCCCTCTGGTGATTTAAACTGTCAAAATCCCAGAAGTTCTGGTCGTGGAGGAGGAGTAGCAACAATTTACCATTCCACATTACCAGTTAATGTAAAGCAAAAAAAAACAACAAAAAACATTATAATTCCTTTGAGGGCCTGGTCCTCAGTATTGGGCATTTTAGCAGTTTTAGGCTAAACCCCAATTTTATTTGCCATAGTTTATCATCCTCCATCAACCTAATAAGAGTTTTTATCCGAATTTGCCAAATTCTTAGCTGATTTAGTGCTGAAATCGGATAGAATAATTATAGTAGGGGACTTTAATATACATGTACATGTAGATAGTGATTGCCTTAATTTGGCATTTAATTCAATACTAGACTTGATGGGGTTTTCTCAGAAAGTAGGAAATTTTACCCATTATCTCTACCATACGTTGGACCTTGATCTGACTTATGGCATAGAAATAGAAAATCTGGTAGTGTCTCCTCATAACCCTGTACTGTCAGACCATTGTCTGTTAACCTTTGAATTTACTATTTCTGACAATTTGGCTCCCAAGAGAAAATATTACTACAGTAGATGCCTCTCAGATGATGTTGTTACCAAATTTATGCACATTGTTTCCTCTATGCCATGTGTCAACACAATGGAAATAAGCTATAGACAGCTTGTTCCTTCCGCAATTGATAGCATGGTAGATAGTGTTACAGCTTCTCTGCATCAGACTCTAGACTTAGTGGCCCCTTTAAAAGAAGAAAAAGTCTAATCAGAGATTTCTAACTCCTTGGTTCAACACAGAAACTCGTAGCTTAAAACAGAAGACTCGTCAATTAGAAAGAAAATGGCGCTCCACTAATTTAGATGAAATCTATTTAGCTTGGAGAAATCATCTTTTAATTTATAAAAAATCTCTTAGAAAAGCTAGAACGAGTTATTACTCTGCATTAATAGAAGAGAACAAGAATAATCCCAGGTTTCTTTTCAGTACTGTAGCCAGGTTGACAAAGAGTCAGGACTCTGTCAATCCTAGCATTCCCTTAGAGTTTACTAGTCAGGACTTTATGAACTTTTTCAATAATATAATTTCATCTATCAGAGATAAAATCAGTCAGATTCTTCCCACAGTTAACTTAAATACAGTAACTACTACAACTCCTTCAATTGACATCTGTTGCTATCAGTTTATTCCAAATGACCTTTTAGAGTTAGACAAAACAGACAAAACAGTTTCCTCATCCAAGCCTTCAACTTGTATTTGAGACCCTATTCCTACCAGGTTATTTAAAGAAGTCTTCCCATTTATTGGTAGCTTTATTCTTCAAATAATCAATTCTTCATTAACTTGAGGCCATGTACCGCAGGCTTTTAAAAGTGCTGTAATTAAACCCTTACTCAAAAAGCCAACACTGGATCCAGGAGTTTTAGCTAACTATAGACCAATATCTCATCTGCCTTTCATTTCAAAAATCTTAGAAAGAGATGTTGCTACACAATTATTTGACCACTTGCAGGGTAATGGTTTATTTGAAGAGTTTCAATCTGGGTTTAGAATCCATCATAGTATTGAAACAGCCTTAGTGAAGGTCACGAATGAGCTCCTGATCACATCTGATAATGGACTCACTTCTGTACGTGTCCTTTTAGACCTTAGTGCAGCTTTACGATCGATCATAATTTTCTACTTGATAGATTAGAACCCTATGTTGGACTTAATGGAACTTCATTGCAGTGGTTTAGATCTTATTTATCTGATAGGTTCCAGTTTGTTCATGTCAATAATGAGTTTTCTTTCAACTCAAAGCTCAGTCATGGAGTTCCACAGGGATCTGTGCTAGGCCCCACTCTTTTTAGTTTATATATGCTTCCATTAGGCAGCATTATTAGGAAGCACTGTATACATTTTCATTGTTATGCAGATGACAAACAATTATACCTGTCAATGAAGCCAGATGATAGTAATCAATTAGCCAAGTTAGATGCCTGTCGTAAGGAAATCAAAGCTTGGATGACTTGTAATTTCCTGCTATTAAATTCAGATAAGACTGAAGTCATTCTTGTTGGTCAAAAAAACCTTAGAAATACCTTTCCAAATCAAACTTTTAGTTTGGATGCGGTTACTCTTTCTCTTAATAGCTCTGTGAGGAACCTTGGAGTTATTTTTGATCAAGATCTGTTTTTCAATTCACATATTAAATTCCAAAAACATGCAAGTTAGGTTAATTGACATCAAACTGGGGATTCTAAATTGTCCTTAGGTATGACTGTGAGAGTGAATGGTTGTCTGTCTCTGTGTTGGCCCTGCGATGGACTGGCGATCTGTCCAGGGTGTACCCTTCCTCGTGCCCAAAGATACAGGGATAGGCTCCAGCCCCCCGCGACCCGAAAAGGATTAAGCGGAAGAAGATGGATGGATATTAAATTCGCTTCTAAGTCTGCCTTTTATCATTTACATAATATTGCCAAGATTAGGAGCATCTTGTCTCTGAGTGATGCTGAGAAACTGATCCACACTATTGCTAGCTCTAGATTAATTATTGGAACTCATTATTATCAGGTTTTCCTAAAATATCTTTAAAAAGTCTTCAGTTGATCCAAAATGCTGTTGCAAGAGTTTTAACAGGTACTAGAAAGACAGATCATATCTCTCTGGTTCTGGCCTCCCTTCATTGGCTTCCCATAGAATATAGAATTCAGTGTAAAATCCTTCTTCTCACTTTAAAAGCTCTAAACAATCAGGCCCATTTTTAATTAAAAGATCTGATAAAACCCTATTATCCTAACAGAGCACGACGCTCCCAAAATGCTGGATTACTTGTCATACCTAGAATCTCCAAATGTACAATGGGGGGCAGAGCTTTCAGTTATCAAACTCCTCTCTTGTGGAACCAGCTGCCAATCTGGATTTGGGAATCAGACTCAATGTCTGTTTTTAAGAATAGGGTTAAAACCTTCCTTTTTGATATACAGTGGGACAAAAATGTATTTAGTCAGCCACTAGTTGTGCAAGTTGTCCCACTTAAAAGATGAGCGAGTGAGAGAAGTCTCCAATTTTCATCATAGGTATACCTCAACTATGAGAGACAAAATGAGGGAAAAAAAAATCCAGAAAAGCACATTGAAGAATTTTTAATGAATTAATTGGTAAATTCCTCAGTAAAATAAGTATTTGGTTACCTACAAACAAGCAAGACTTCTGGCTCTCACAGACCTGTAACTTCTTCTTTAAGAGGCTCCTCTGTCCTCCACTCGTTACCTGTATTAATGGCACCTGTTTGAACTTGTTATCAGTGTAAAAGACACCTGTCCACAACCTCAAACAGTCAGACTCCAAACTCCACTATGGCCAAGACCAAAGAGCTGCCAAAGGACACCAGAAACAAAATTGTAGACCTGCACAAGGCTGGGAAGACTGAATCTGCAATAGGTAAGCAGCTTGGTGTGAAGAAATCAACTGTGGAGCAATTATTAGAAAATGGAAGACATACAAGACCACTAATAATCTCCCTCGATCTGGGGCTCCACGCAAGATCTCACCCCGTGGGGTCAAAATGATAATGACAACGGTGAGCAAAAGTCCTAGAACCACATGGGGGGACCTAGTGAATGACCTGCAGAGAGCTGGGACCAAAGTAACAAAGGCTACCATCAGTAACAGACTACGCCACCAGGGACTCAAATCCTGCGGTGCCAGACGTGTCCCCCTGATTAAGCCAGTACATGTCCAGGCCCGTCTGGTTTGCTAGAGAGCATTTGGATGATCCAGAAGAGGATTGGGAGAATGTCATATGGTCAGATGAAACCAAAATAGAACTTTTTTGTAAAAACTCAACTTGTCGTGATTGGAGGAGAAAGAATGCTGAGTTGCATCCAAAGAACACCATACATACTGTGAAGCATGGGGGTGAAAACATCATGCTTTGGGGCTGTTTTTAAGCAAAGGGACCAGGACGACTGATCCGTGTAAAGGAAAGAATGAATGGGGCCATGTATCGTGGATTTTGAGTGAAAACCTCCTTCCATCAGCAAGGGCATTGAAGATGAAACGTGGCTGGGTCTTTCGGCATGACGATGATCCCAAACACACCACCCGGGCAATGAAGGAGTGGCTTTGTAAGAAGCATTTCAAGGTCCTGGAGTGGCCTAGTCAGTCTCCAGATCTCAACCCCATAGAAAATCTTTGGAGGGAGTTGAAAGTCCGTGTTGCACAGCAACAGCCCCAAAATATCATTGCTCTAGAGGAGATCTGCATGGAGGAATGAGCCAAAATACCAGCAACAGTGTGTGAAAACCTTGTGAAGACTTACAGAAAACGTTTGACCTCTGTCATTGCCAACAAAGGGTATATAACAAAGTATTGAGATGAACTTTTGTTATTGACCAAATACTTATTTTCCACAATAATGTGCAAATAAATTGATTAAAAATCCGACAATGTGATTTTCTGGACTTTTTTTTTTCATTTTGTCTCTCATAGTTGAGGTATACCTATGATGGAAATTGGAGACCTCTCTCATCTTTTAAGTGGGAGAACTTGCACAATTGGTGGCTGTATGGCGCGCATTTAGGGCGCATATATGGTATGCATGTATGGTACGCATTTTCCCTCACATACATTTAGTAGGCATGACGGTGCATACTCTGGAGACTTCACGTCTAAACGTCCAAGAGGACCTGACCCGGCAGAGACCTCGGGAGGTGTGAAGTGGTTTCTGGAGAGACGGGAAGTCAGAGAGAATGTCCCAGCAGGAGCCCCCGAGGCTGAGGAGTTGAGAGACAATAGAGACGCCAACGAGCCTCGGAGGCTATATGTTTACTGAAGGACTGTGGGTTGGAGATGTGATATTTGACGTTGGGGGTTTTGTGTCTCTGGGGAGTATAAGAGCTGTGATGAAGGATTGTTCTGTCTCTTTTGCTGAGATACTTTTCTTGTTAGAGGATGTAGACTCCAAATAAACCTTTCCTGAGAAATAAACTCAGTCTCGTTTGTGAAGTCATCCTCTACACTGGTGACCTACGACAAACCATGGCCGGTGACGGCGAGCTTTCCGCACCGGACTCTTCAGGAGCCAACCGGGTTAACGCAGCTACCACACTGCAGCTGCCCGATTTCTTGCAACATAACCCGCGCTCCTGGTTTACCACTGTGGAGGCGCAGTTCCACCTTCGGGGAATCTCAGCGGACGCAACGAGGTTCTACCATGTCGTCGCAAAGCTGGACAGCCTCACAGTGCAGCGGGTGGAGAGCCTGACCAACCACCCGCCCCAAGACAACAAGTATGGCGCACTGAAAGCCGCCCTCATTCGAGCCTTCACTCCCTCGCTGGAGGAGCGAGCAGAGAAGCTCCTGGAGCTGACAGAAGGGGAAGCAGACAGGCCAGCAGATCTGATGGCGAAGATGATGAGCCTGAGAGGCGAGGATGACGACAGCTTTATCTTCACCCACCTCTTCCTCAGAACGCTCCCGCCAGCAGTGAGAGTCACCCTGGCCAGCTCACAGCCACTCAACAACCGTGACTACCACGAGCTGGGCCAGGAGGCACAGCGGCTCGTCGACGCCCATAGACGGCACGCAGCCACGACGGCAGCGGCAGAGCTGAACGCACCCCCGCGAGACGAGGGGAGACCAGAGGCTGCAGCACCGGATCCACTGACGTCGGCAGCGGCAGAGGCCAGGAGAAGCGGAGCTGACAACACCCTCTGTTTCTACCATCGACGCTTCGCCGAGAGAGCACGCAGATGCGCCCCACCATGCTGGTACCAGCGCCAGGGAAACGCCAAGACCGAGAGCCGGTAGCAGCTGCGACTCTCGGCACGAAGAACAAGCTGCTTTTCGTGACAGACTCAAATTCAGGGAAAGAATTCCTGGTGGACACAGGCTCCCAGCTAAGTTTTGTCAAGCCTGCCTACGCGGACATGCTGACGCCTGCCAGCGGACCCCTGGTGTTAGCGGCGAACGGCTCCACGATCAAAACCTATGGGGAGAAGACGCTCCTCCTATCCCTCCATGGGCGCACCTTCGAGTGGACCTTCGTCGTAGCCGCCGTTAGCAACAACATGCTAGGTGCTGACTTTTTATGCTCAAACAGTTTGTTAGTTGATCTTGCTAATAGACGTATTGTAAATGCACTGTCTTTCTACTCTATCTCCTGCACAGCTCGGGTGGCCCTGCCTTCTGCACATCCCAATGTCACAGCTGCGGGTGGTAAGTTTCATGCATTACTCAACCAGTTTCCAACACTCACGGTCCCAACATTTTCAGCGTCAGTTGCCAAACACGGGGTCGAGCATTTCATAACTACCTCTGGCCCCCCTGTTTTTGCAAAAGCTCGGCGCTTGGACCCAGCTAAACTGGCCATCGCGCGCGAGGAATTCGCCAACTTGGAAAAACTGGGCATTGTTAGACGCTCGAACAGCCCTCGGTCGTCACCCCTGCACATGGTGCCCAAGGCTGACGGCTCGTGGCGCCCTTGCGGTGATTTCCGCAGATTAAATAATGCTTCAGCACACAACCGCTACCCGATTCCACACATCCAGGATTTTTCGGCACATTTGGCGGGGGCGCGCATCTTTTTCAAAATAGATTTGGTGCGCGGTTATCACCAAGTCCCAGTCCACGCGCAAGACATACCCAAAACGGCAGTTATAACCCCTTTCGGGCTTTTCAAGTTTTTGCGCATGCCTTTCGGCCTCAAAGGCGCCGCGCAGACGTTCCAACGCATGATGGATGCAGTGCTGCACGGCCTCCCTTTCGTGTTCGCTTATTTGGATGATATTTTGGTAGCCAGTGCATCCGAAGTCGAACACGAACACCACCTCACAGCCGTTTTTCAGAGGCTGACAGAACACGGGCTGATAATTAACCCAGCGAAATGCCAATTCGGGGTAGCGCAAATCGATTTTTTGGGGCACCGCGTGTCTCCAGAAGGCGCGGTCCCGCTGCCGGATAAGGTGTGCGCGATAACAGATTTCCCCCAACCGCAGACAGTTAAGGCACTGCAAGAATTTTTGGGGATGGTCAGTTTTTATAACCGCTTCCTCCCCAATGCGGCACGGCTCATGCACCCATTGTACGCGGCATTAAAGAAGCAAAAACCTGCAACTAAGGTCGAGTGGTCCCCGGACCGGGAGCGCGCTTTCTCACAGGTCAAATCGGCCCTCGCGAACGCTGCGTTATTGGCACACCCGGTGCCAGCAGCTCGCATGGCGCTTGTAGAATATGTAGAAAGAAAGTGGCTGACAGCACTTAGCCACTCCTTAAGATCTCAGTTGTTCATTGTAGAATATGTATGTGTGCTGCTGGGAATCTGGGGTATTCTGGCTACAGCTTGTGAGAGCTAGTGGCATGCCTCTTGAGGGATGCACAAAATAAAGCTCGTACTCTGAACCTCACGTGAATTGCTGTGTATCTTCGACACTTCTACATGGTGTCAGAAGTCAGCCTCTGCCCAGCATGTCGCAGAACCTCCGACGGATTGATCCACTCGTCTTTGACGAAAACATCGCAGACAACTGGGTCAGGTTCAAGCGCGAATGGCGCGTTTACAGCATCGCGGGGCTAACGTCGGCTAGCAAACAGGTGAAAGCGAAAATGGAACCACTTCTCCAAATGCTGCAGATCGAGCGGGGAGCGCAAACCCAGCGCACAGCGTGGGCAGCAGCCGAGCAAACCACCCCACACCCCACGCAGAGGAGGATACGCGCACAAAATAAGTGAACTGGACACAGAGACCGCACATGACCCAGCCAAACTCTTCTACTGTGAAAGCGTGGAAACGGCTACAGAAAAGGGCGAGATATTCACCATGCTGTTGTCCTCCATCACCGGAAAACAACTGAAAGTAAAGATTGACACTGGGGCTCGGTGCAATGTGATCTCCAAAGCCGCTCTTGACCACACCGACCCCAATGCGGGCATCGACCACAGCCATATAACCAACCTCGTGGCCTACGGAGGACAGGTAATAAGAACAATGGGCATGGCTACTGTGCATCTCACATGCGGGACATTACACTTTCATGTTGTTGACAGTGATGTGAAACCTCTTCTCGGTCTCATTGATAGTGTAAAACTGGGCTTTGTGAAACTGGGACCAAATGTGCATGCACTCCAACAGGGGGCGCCAGAACTGACAGAATACAGAGACTTGTTTGACAACAGCACTGTAGGCAAGCTTCCGGTGGTGTACCACATGCGTCTGGACGACACAGTGCACCCCACGATCTGTGCTCCCAGGCGGGTACCACTAGCAATGAAGGACAAGATCATTCAGGAGCTCAACAGAATGACCAAGCTGGAAATCATCAAACCAGTCCACGAACCCACAGAATGGGTATCCGCAATGGTGGCTGCCTGCAAGAAGGATGGCAGCATCCGGCTGTGCATCGATCCAGTCCATCTCAACAAAGCACTTCTCAGGCCCCACCATCCCATGAAAACAGTCGAACAAGTGATAGCTGACATGCTGGGCGCCAAAGTGTTTAGCGTCCAAGACGCAAAATGTGGATTCTGGCAGGTGCCACTCAGCAGCGAGTCCTCCACACTGACCACATTCATGACACCAGTGGGCCGGTATGCTTTCCTCCGAATGCCCTATGGGATATCGACGGGGAGGGAGGTGTTCCAGAGGTGCATGGAACAACTCTTTGAAGGGCAGCCATGTGCAATTGTCGTCGACGACATCCTTGTCTGAGGCAGCACTACAGAGGAGCATGACGCGCGTCTACGTCAGGTCATGGAGAGAGTGCGTGCCGTCAACCTCAAGCTGAACCCAGACAAATGCCGCTTCAGGGTGTCTGCAGTCTCATACGTGGGGCACCTGCTCACCGACCAGGGGATCAAACCGGATCCTGCCAAGACTGCCGCGGTTCACCTGATGCCTCCCCCAGAGGACAAGCATGGGGTCCAGAGATTCCTCGGCATGACAAACTACCTGTCAAAGTTCATCCCAGGCTACAGCGAAGTCACAGCACCCCTGCGTCAGCTCCTCCTTCAAGATGTGGACTGGGTCTGGCAGGAGCATCTCACAGCGGCCTTCAACAAACTCAAGGACCTTCTCACCAGCCCCCCAGTCCTTCAGTATTTTGATGTACACCAGCCAGTGGTGCTGTCTGCTGATGCCTCTCAGCATGGTCTAGGGGCTGTCTGCCTACAAAACAACAAACCTGTGGCGTTTGCCTCCAGAGCCCTCACGGAGACAGAGGGGCGCTACGCACAAATAGAAAAGGAGCTCCTGGCTCTAGTCTACGCCTGTCAAAAATTCCACGACTACATATATGGCCGTCCTGTGACAGTGGAGACCGATCATCAGCCCCTCATCACCATACTGCGAAAGCCCCTCCACTCTGCATCCGCTCGCCTCCAGAGAATGATGCTGAAGCTGCAGCGTTACAACCTTCAGGCTACCTACAAAAGAGGCAAAGAACTGTATGTTGCAGACACCCTCTCACGTGCACATCTGCCGGCTGCTGACCAGACCGACAGTGCTGAGGACTACGATGTCATGACGGTGGAGGTGCTCTCCTCAAGAAGACTGGAGGAACTGAGACGTGAAACACTGGCAGACCCTACATGCCGCCGGCTAGCTGAGGTCATCACCACAGGCTGGCCTGACTCGTCAAAGAAACTGCCTCATGATCTCAGACCATTCTACAGCATGAGAGATGAGCTCACGACGGACAATGGCCTGCTGCTTCGCGGTCTGCGCTTCGTCATCCCCCACTCTTTGCGACACTACTATGTCAAACAGCTGCATCAAGGCCACCCTGGCCCTGAAGCAACAAAACGCAGGGCCAGAGAAACCATGTTCTGGCCCACAATCAACCAGGACATTGAGAATGAGCTCTCCAAATGTGCTCCGTGTAATGCACTGCGACCTCACCAGACAAGAGAGCCTTTGCAACTACATGATGTACCTGACCTACCGTGGGCCCTCACGGCAGCTGATGTCTTCGAGTGGGAGGGAAAAGAACACCTGGTGCTTGTCGACTCGTACTCTGGCTGGTATGAAATGGATCAGCTCCCCAACACCACTAGTGCAACCATCATCACCAGGCTGAAACGGCACTTTGCCACACACGGTGCACCTCAGCAGCTCATGACTGACAATGCTGCATATTTCACTAGCAGGGAGTTCCAGGAATTTGCCCACACATGGGACTTTACCCACGTCACCAGCAGCCCCCACTACCCACAATCAAATGGGTTAGCTGAAAGGGCCGTTCGTTCAGCCAAACACCTGCTGGAGAAATGTGCACGTGATGGTACAGATGTCTATGTGGCCCTACTCAACATACGAAACACACCAAGAGGTGGACTGCCCTCGCCAGCGCAGCGCTTGCTGTCTCGGTGCACAAAGACCCTCATTCCCATGACCAAAGCAATGTACCTACGCAGGGTGCAGACACAGGTGCAGGCTGCTCTCACACACGCAAGGCAGCGACGCAAGGCACACTACGACAAATCAGCCAAACGCCTAACACCACTGCAAACAGGGAACACGGTCAGGATGCAGACGCCCAGGGGATACGACCGGCTCGCAGTGGTCACGGGAGCTGCAGCACAACCCAACAGCTACCAGGTCCAGGTCGGGGATGCCACGTACACAAGGAACAGAAGTCATCTGCTACTCACCCCGGAGACCTACACCCCTCATACACCAAACCTCCCATCTAGCACCACTCCAGACTGACCAGCGGATCCACAGCCTGTTGCCGCCCAGCCAGAGGTGGCCCCAGCCCAGGAAGACGTGATCATCACCCGCTCAGGAAGAGTATCGAGGCCCAACACCCTCTACAAAGACTACACCACCTAGACACCTTCACTCACTCACACTCACACACACTCACTCACTCACTTAAAAAAGTGTCACTGTACAATGTCACTGTTCATTCTTCATGCACGTTCTTATTCACGTTAAGTTAATGAATTTGTAATATAGTTGAATATTGTTATTCTGGCATTCCTAATTTCCCCTCATGTGCCTTACCCTAATAGGAGCACTTAGGCTGTTCTTTTATCTGTCAAAACTGCCAACCTCCCCTGTTTGTTATACTTTATTGAGAGGGGGGATGTAGAATATGTAGAAAGAAAGTGGCCGACAGCACTTAGCCACTCCTTAAGATCTCAGTTGTTCATTGTAGAATATGTATGTGTGCCGCTGGGAATCTGGGGTATTCTGGCTACAGCTTGTGAGAGCTAGCGGCACGCCTCTTGAGGGATGCACAAAATAAAGCTCGTACTCTGAACCTCACGTGAATTGCTGTGTATCTTCGACACTTCTACATGGTGTCAGAAGTCAGCCTCTGCCCAGCATGTCGCAGAACCTCCGACGGATTGATCCACTCGTCTTTGACGAAAACATCGCAGACAACTGGGTCAGGTTCAAGCGCGAATGGCGCGTTTACAGCATCGCGGGGCTAACGTCGGCTAGCAAACAGGTGAAAGTGAAAATGGAACCACTTCTCCAAATGCTGCAGATCGAGCGGGGAGCGCAAACCCAGCGCACAGCGTGGGCAGCAGCCGAGCAAACCACCCCACACCCCACGCAGAGGAGGATACGCGCACAAAATAAGTGAACTGGACACAGAGACCGCACATGACCCAGCCGAACTCTTCTACTGTGAAAGCGTGGAAACGGCTACAGAAAAGGGCGAGATATTCACCATGCTGTCGTCCTCCATCACCAGAAAACAACTGAAAGTAAAGATTGACACTGGGGCTCGGTGCAATGTGATCTCCAAAGCCGCTCTTGACCACACCGACCCCAATGCGGGCATCGACCACAGCCATATAACCAACCTCGTGGCCTACGGAGGACAGGTAATAAGAACAATGGGCATGGCTACTGTGCATCTCACATGCGGGACATTACACTTTCATGTTGTTGACAGTGATGTGAAACCTCTTCTCGGTCTCATTGATAGTGTAAAACTGGGCTTTGTGAAACTGGGACCAAATGTGCATGCACTCCAACAGGGGGCGCCAGAACTGACAGAATACAGAGACTTGTTTGACAACAGCACTGTAGGCAAGCTTCCGGTGGTGTACCGCATGCGTCTGGACGACACAGTGCACCCCACGATCTGTGCTCCCAGGCGGGTACCACTAGCAATGAAGGACAAGATCATTCAGGAGCTCAACAGAATGACCAAGCTGGAAATCATCAAACCAGTCCACGAACCCACAGAATGGGTATCCGCAATGGTGGCTGCCTGCAAGAAGGATGGCAGCATCCGGCTGTGCATCGATCCAGTCCATCTCAACAAAGCACTTCTCAGGCCCCACCATCCCATGAAAACAGTCGAACAAGTGATAGCTGACATGCCGGGCGCCAAAGTGTTCAGCGTCCAAGACGCAAAATGTGGATTCTGGCAGGTGCCACTCAGCAGCGAGTCCTCCACACTGACCGCATTCATGACACCAGTGGGCCGGTATGCTTTCCTCCGAATGCCCTATGGGATATCGAAGGGGAGGGAGGTGTTCCAGAGGTGCATGGAGCAACTCTTTGAAGGGCAGCCATGTGCAATTGTTGTCGACGACATCCTTGTCTGAGGCAGCACTACAGAGGAGCATGACGCGCGTCTACGTCAGGTCATGGAGAGAGTGCGTGCCGTCAACCTCAAGCTGAACCCAGACAAATGCCGCTTCAGGGTGTCTGCAGTCTCATACGTGGGGCACCTGCTCACCGACCAGGGGATCAAACCGGATCCTGCCAAGACTGCCGCGGTTCACCTGATGCCTCCCCCAGAGGACAAGCATGGGGTCCAGAGATTCCTCGGCATGACAAACTACCTGTCAAAGTTCATCCCAGGCTACAGCGAAGTCACAGCACCCCTGCGTCAGCTCCTCCTTCAAGATGTGGACTGGGTCTGGCAGGAGCATCTCACAGCGGCCTTCAACAAACTCAAGGACCTTCTCACCAGCCCCCCAGTCCTTCAGTATTTCGATGTACACCAGCCAGTGGTGCTGTCTGCTGATGCCTCTCAGCATGGTCTAGGGGCTGTCTGCCTACAAAACAACAAACCTGTGGCATTTGCCTCCAGAGCCCTCACGGAGACAGAGGGGCGCTACGCACAAATAGAAAAGGAGCTCCTGGCTCTAGTCTACGCCTGTCAAAAATTCCACGACTACATATATGGCCGTCCTGTGACAGTGGAGACCGATCATCAGCCCCTCATCACCATACTGCGAAAGCCCCTCCACTCTGCATCCGCTCGCCTCCAGAGAATGATGCTGAAGCTGCAGCGTTACAACCTTCAGGCTACCTACAAAAGAGGCAAAGAACTGTATGTTGCAGACACCCTCTCACGTGCACATCTGCCGGCTGCTGACCAGACCGACAGTGCTGAGGACTATGATGTCATGACGGTGGAGGTGCTCTCCTCAAGAAGACTGGAGGAACTGAGACGTGAAACACTGGCAGACCCTACATGCCGCCGGCTAGCTGAGGTCATCACCACAGGCTGGCCTGACTCGTCAAAGAAACTGCCTCATGATCTCAGACCATTCTACAGCATGAGAGATGAGCTCACGACGGACAATGACCTGCTGCTTCACGGTCTGCGCTTCGTCATCCCCCACTCTTTGCGACACTACTATGTCAAACAGCTGCATCAAGGCCACCCTGGCCCTGAAGCAACAAAACGCAGGGCCAGAGAAACCATGTTCTGGCCCACAATCAACCAGGACATTGAGAATGAGCTCTCCAAATGTGCTCCGTGTAATGCACTGCGACCTCACCAGACAAGAGAGCCTTTGCAACTACATGATGTACCTGACCTACCGTGGGCCCTCACGGCAGCTGATGTCTTCGAGTGGGAGGGAAAAGAACACCTGGTGCTTGTCGACTCGTACTCTGGCTGGTATGAAATGGATCAGCTCCCCAACACCACTAGTGCAACCATCATCACCAGGCTGAAACGGCACTTTGCCACACACGGTGCACCTCAGCAGCTCATGACTGACAATGCTGCATATTTCACTAGCAGGGAGTTCCAGGAATTTGCCCACACATGGGACTTTACCCACGTCACCAGCAGCCCCCACTACCCACAATCAAATGGGTTAGCTGAAAGGGCCATTCGTTCAGCCAAACACCTGCTGGAGAAATGTGCACGTGATGGTACAGATGTCTATGTGGCCCTACTCAACATACGAAACACACCAAGAGGTGGACTGCCCTCGCCAGCGCAGCGCTTGCTGTCTCGGTGCACAAAGACCCTCATTCCCATGACCAAAGCAATGTACCTACGCAGGGTGCAGACACAGGTGCAGGCTGCTCTCACACACGCAAGGCAGCGACGCAAGGCACACTACGACAAATCAGCCAAACGCCTAACACCACTGCAAACAGGGAACACGGTCAGGATGCAGACGCCCAGGGGATACGACCGGCTCGCAGTGGTCACGGGAGCTGCAGCACAACCCAACAGCTACCAGGTCCAGGTCGGGGATGCCACGTACACAAGGAACAGAAGTCATCTGCTACTCACCCTGGAGACCTACACCCCTCATACACCAAACCTCCCATCTAGCACCACTCCAGACTGACCAGCGGATCCACAGCCTGTCGCCGCCCAGCCAGAGGCGGCCCCAGCCCAGGAAGGCGTGATCATCACCCACTCAGGAAGAGTATCGAGGCCCAACACCCTCTACAAAGACTACACCACCTAGACACCTTCACTCACTCACACTCACACACACTCACTCACTCACTCACTTAAAAAAGTGTCACTGTACAATGTCACTGTTCATTCTTCATGCACGTTCTTATTTACGTTAAGTTAATGAATTTGTAATATAGTTGAATATTGTTATTCTGGCATTCCTAATTTCCCCTCATGTGCCTTACCCTAATAGGAGCACTTAGGCTGTTCTTTTATCTGTCAAAACTGCCAACCTCCCCTGTTTGTTATACTTTATTGAGAGGGGGGATGTAGAATATGTAGAAAGAAAGTGGCCGACAACACTTAGCCACTCCTTAAGATCTCAGTTGTTCATTGTAGAATAGGTATGTGTGCCGCTGGGAATCTGGGGTATTCTGGCTACAGCTTGTGAGAGCTAGCGGCACGCCTCTTGAGGGATGCACAAAATAAAGCTCGTACTCTGAACCTCACGTGAATTGCTGTGTATCTTCGACACTTCTACAGCGCTAACCACGGATACTTCCGACGTGGCAGTGGGGGCGGTTGTCGAGCAACTGGTAGCAGGGAGCTGGCAACCACTTGCGTTTTTCAGCAAAACATTGCGCGATAACGAGCGTAAATACAACGCGTTTGATAGGGAGCTTTTAGCCCTGCATTTGGCCATCCGCCACTTCCAGTTCTGGTTGGAAGGGCGCCGTTTCACCGCGTTTGTAGACCACAAACCATTAACTTTTGCAATGGCTAAAATTTCACAGCCTTGGTCGGGCCGACAACAGAGACAGCTGGCCGCGATTTCGGAGTTTACCACCGACATTCAACACGTGGCGGGCAAACACAATGTAGTGGCAGATTGTCTCTCGCGCGCAGTTGCACTGCCAGGCCCCCAGGGGGCAGACTCGGCAGCTGTAGACTCGGGCCAGGCTTGCGGAGCGGAAGCGCTCACAGCCCCGGTCTGCGTTGGGTTAGATTATGCAGCCATGGCCGCTGAGCAGGTTAACGATGCGGACGTGCGCGCGCTCCAGTCTGGGCCAACAGGGCTAAGGCTGGAGCACAGGGTGCATCAAAGAGGTATGGCCCCCTAATCTGCGATATCTCCACGGGGCGCCCTCACCCCGTGGTCCTAGCTGCGTGGCATCGCCGCGTTTTTGACTTAATACATTCGCTGGCACATCCGGGCGTTCGCGCGTCGATCAAAATGGTGGGAGAGAAGTTTGTTTGGCCAGGGCTGCGTAAACAGGTCAAAGAATGGGCCGCAGCCTGCGCAGCGTGTCAAAGAGCAAAGGTACACCAGCACACGCGGGCCCCTCTAGAACCTTTTCACATCCCAGCCAAACGCTTCGACCACGTGCATGTCGACTTGGTGGGACCCCTCCCGCTGTCACAGGGGTTCACACACCTTCTAACTATGGTGGACCGCACTACGTGCTGGCCAGAGGCGATTCCCCTGGTGTCAACCACAGCAGCAGACGTTGCGCGCGCTTTTTTAACGGCTTGGGTCGCGCGCTTTGGAGTCCCGTCAGACATAACGTCTGACAGAGGACCCCAATTTGTTTCCGAGCTCTGGTCATCCATGGCACTCAGCCTGGGGGTGAAAATTCATCGCACAACTGCGTATAACCCCCAGGCCAACGGTTTGTGCGAACGCTTTCACCGGTCATTGAAAGCAGCCCTCAGAGCGGCTCTCACGGACACAAATTGGGTTGATATGCTTCCATGGGTTTTATTAGGGTTGCGTTCAGCACCTAAGGAAGATTTGCAAGCCTCTCCGGCCGAACTTGTCTTCGCCCAACCTCTCCAGTTACCGGGAGAATTCCTTCCTGAGAACCCCGCACCAGATCGCCCCCCCCCACTCAGCTGCTGCAGAGCGACGCGGGATCAAACACCCTCCCCAGTCCAGTTCATCACAGTTCCCCACGCGTTTTTGTGCCTAAAGCCTTAAAGAATGCAGAATTCGTCTTTGTTAGACACGACGCACAGAGGTTAGGTTTAAGACCACCTTATGATGGACCGTTCAGAGTGTTAGAAACCGGGGAAAAGCATTTTTTGCTCGATTTGGGAGACAGGAGGGAATTAGTCTGCATTAACAGGCTCAAACCCGCTTTTGTGTTAGCTGATGAACAAGTTCAGTTGGCCAGAGCCCCCCGCCGCGGCAGGCCGCCGGGGAGACATTCTGCTTAGCTTTCACAACGATGTGCTAATGACTCTGATCCACAGATGCAAGAGACAGCCGCAGGCAGAGCGAGACCTGCTCACAGCAGATATGGCAGGAAGTTGAAACCCAAGCAGTTGGATGTGTGATCTGTTGTGCCAATTTTTTTTTTTCGTTCTGTGTGGATATGTCATGATTCTATGCATCTGGGGTGTAACTTGTCCTTATTTAGACGTTTGGGGGGGTTATATGGCGCGCATTTAGGGCACATATATGGTATGCATGTATGGTACGCATTTTCCCTCACATACATTTAGTAGGCATGACGGTGCATACTCTGGAGACTTCACGTCTAAACGTCCAAGAGGACCTGACCCGGCAGAGACCTCGGGAGGTGTAAAGTGGTTTCTGGAGAGACGGGAAGTCAGAGAGAATGTCCCAGCAGGAGCCCCCGAGGCTGAGGAGTTGAGAGACAATAGAGACGCCAACGAGCCTCGGAGGCTATATGTTTACTGAAGGACTGTAGGTTGGAGATGTGATATTTGATGTTGGGGGTTTTGTGTCTCTGGGGAGTATAAGAGCTGTGATGAAGGATTGTTCTGTCTCTTTTGCTGAGATACTTTTCTTGTTAGAGGATGTAGACTCCAAATAAACCTTTCCTGAGAAATAAACTCAGTCTCGTTTGTGAAGTCATCCTCTACAGCTGACTAAATACTTTTTTGCCCCACTGTAGGTTTGAGCTGTGCCAAGCGGGCATTGTGCCTAGCGAGCAAGACTCAGCGAGTGACAGTGGAGAGGCAAACGTGGCCGCTGCAGCAGCAGCGGCAAACACGCAGCAGGGAAACACTGAGTGGTATGCTTTTGTTACAGATATTGCAACAAATTACTATTTGTTCATAAATATAATTTATTTAACCCCGATTTTTCAATTAAATCCTAGCAGTGTATTTATAATAATATTGAAACATCTACCAGATACTTTCACCCCCGCCCCTAAGTAAACAAATAAAAATATACAATTTTTTATTTTTGCAGGTGCCAGTGTGGTCTGTAATCATGACAACAGAGGAGAGTATTTGCTGTCAGCAGCAGGTCAAGGTGAAGCAGAAAATTCCGGATGGTGCTATAAAGTGTATCACTGGTCATCACAACTTCCCCGCGGTGTGTCTGAATGAAGATGTGTTGGAAGTGGCCTACTTCACCTATAAACATTATGTGAATGTGGATTATGGGAACAATTGGAAGCGCTATACAGCTTACAGACAGTTCATCCGATGGTGCTACCACTACCTTGGTGAGAAAGTCTGAGTGCCAATACCTGCCTGTGTCATTCACAAGATCAGAGAGACCTTTCCACTACAAGACGGACAATATGTCGGTTTTACTTATGCTAACTACCTTTATGTTTTCAAGATATCGTTTTTCATTCAATAAATGTTTATCTGACCACAACTGTTGTCAATTATTCCAAGAAAATTAAATTACTAAATATTTTTAGTGTGATCCTTGAAAATTTCATACCTGTTGTCATTATTTGAATGTTGCATGCAATCCTGGGTATTTGAACAAGAGCTAGACTTTTTAGTTTTTATTTTGCAAATGTAATTTTTTTAGTAAATTAGAGCATACTCATGGCCATAAATTATCCTTATGAAGTTCAATTATCTGTAAAACCTTTAGAAATTAAAATTATTCTATGTGTTACTGATGGCAATATCCTAAAAATAATGTATTCCCTATTATTTATGTCTCATAAAATTATGCAGGAGGAGGCTTATGACAGTTGGAGCTGAAGTGTGTGATGTGGTCTTGCTGTTTATCTAAGCCTGCGACACAACGCAAAGGCATAGCTGTAAAACTAAAACAAGAAACCAGAGAAACTGTGAGCTACAAAGCTGCTGGCATTCCACCGGATGTCAACAACACCGACATCCGTTCTGTCGCTGACGTCATTTCAGCCTCCTCCTTCATTCGGTGGGCAGCACCACAGTCCAGGCATCGGCTGCGGTTTTTTGACAACTAGTTTATGCAGGCAAGGTTGTAAATATTATATTGATCATCGACAATGACTTTTGGGTTTATACAACAAGCTAAAAAATGTCAAAACCGTGTCATCAGCACTTTAAGGTACACTGTACCTGAATGGAAAAACACGTGATTAAAGCATTAGTAATCACGATTAACTGAACATTCCAAAACATCAATCATGAGTAAATTCAAATTCAAATTCAAATTCAAACATTTATTTCAAACTCAGGGTTCATATCAAGAGCAGTACCAAAATGAGTAGAAAAAAAAAAAAAGATAAAACAAATAAATAAAAGTATATACAGAAAGCAGACACTCGGCGCTCTTGTAACAACAATAACAACATATAGTAATGGGCTCAGTATAAAATGGAGCGCCACCACTTCCAAATGCTGGAATGAAGTGTGAGTGACGAGTTGACAATTGCTGATATAAGATGATTGTTACATGCCAGCAACCTTCTCATAAAACTGTAAACATTCTTATGTATCAGTTCGCCAAAAGTCGGAATGTTCACAGACACAAACATCTTGCTTGCACTCGACCTTCGTGGTACACCTAACAACCTTCTTAGGGAGTTATTATATGCAATGCGGATTTTGTTCCTAACAGCAACATTGCTATTAAACCATAAAGGCGAGCAGTACATTGAGGTACAGAAGGTCTTGAACAACATGCATTTGACATCAGGAGAACATCTATGGAAATTTCGCAACAGTAAATTTGTTTGAACATACAGTTTCCTGAGATGCCTGTTACAATCAACATTGGTCTTATCAAATTCAATCCACACACCTAGGTATTTGACTTTTTCAACAAAGTTCAAGCTATTACCACAAAGTGGCATAACAGGATTCGACGTATTGACACCCTTTGGTTTGAAAGCCATACACATAGATTTAGTACAGTTGAACAAGATGTCATTTTTTTTCACCAAATTTTTCACATACCGAAAGGAGATATTGCATTGCTGCAGTAGACAAACTTAACAGACAGAGGTCATCAGCGTAGAAAATGTGATTTAACAGTGCACCGTTAAAGGAGCCACCCACATTAGTATTGTTCAACAGTACACTGAGATCATCAACATAGACATTGAACAACAAGGGTGACAGTATACCACCTTGTTTAATGCCGTTGGTCACATGAAATTTGGATGAGGTGACATTGCCCCATCTAACAACCACAGACTGCCTTCTGTACCAGTATAACAGGATGCTGACAATGTAAATAGGAATACCTCGATCGACCAATTTTCTGAACAAACACCAGTGGTTAATCCTGTCAAAGGCTTTGCTAGCATCTAGGAACGTAGCATAGACGCTAGTGGAGTGGCTTCTGAAGTAGTCAACAAATTCATGGAGTAGGTAAACAGCCTTGTCAGTTGAAAGATCTGACTTGAAACCAAACTGATTGTCGTTTGTCCACAGATAATCCTCAATTCTGTTCAGGATTAAGCCCTCTAACAGTTTAGATATAACATTTGCAATAGCTATAGGTCTGTAGTTGTTCATGTCAGAAAGACTGGCACACTTGTTTTTCACCAAGGGAATAATAACAGAGTCCATCAACATATCTGGCATGTAACCATGAACAAACATACAGTTAAAACATAATGATAACAGAATACACAAATTGAAATCAGCGTTGATGAGGCATTCACTAGTGAGAAAGTCAGGGCCGGCTGATTTGCCTTTCTTGACAACTTTGATCAGTGAATCAACTTCAACAGGAGTAACAGCAGAAATATCAGAGGCATCAAACATGTTGTTATACATACGAATATCGTGCATTACAGAATCCTTCATTGAAACATTCTTGACTGAGTTGAAAATAGCTTCATATTGACATTTCCACTTTTCAGCAATATTAACGTCACCAGTCACACCATCAATAGTGTTTGATCTGACCGACCGGTGGGAGCTCATAGCCTTCATTTGTTTCTCAGAATTCTACCATATTCAGTTCACTCATGTGATTAGCTAGCTGGTCACATTTGATACTTTCTTCATTGTGCCTGCATGCTCGTAGGGCATATTTGAACCTAGCCCTGCAATTTTTCATGTTTTCAAATATTGGACCAGAACGTGGTTTGCTATTGCTCCTCCACCACAAAAAAGCATCCCGAGCAGCTGTGTGAGCCTCGCTAACGACATCATTCCAGCCTGGGACGTTATATTGGGTGGCCACACTGTGACTAGGAATGCATACACTCACACAGTAATTTAAAGCATCCACAGTATCACTGTAGAACCTGTCGATATCATCCCTGTGTGCCGCACAATTACGGTCGTGACACCTGATGGCTTCCATAGGAGCACGGATGTTACAGAGTTTTCTACGAGTAAGATTCTTATATCTGGACAGATCTGACGCTGTGGCATCACGCCATTTGTATGTTCTACTACCCGTTGTGACTGAGGGAGCTTCCCGGGGGCCACTTGCAGCACTGGATACCTCAATATCTATAGATAAAGGTACATGATCAGAACTCACATAGTCATACAGAACTTTGATATTGGACACGTTATCATGGCCTGAGGATGTAGTCACACAGTGATCAAGCCATGATGTAGAGCCATGAGCCATGCTAACATGAGTAAAGGTATCACCTGGTAAGATAATCCTGTCCGAGATGTGTAAGGAGCAACTCTCACAAAAAGACACCAGTACGTCTCCAAAACAACTTGAGCGTGCTGTGTTGGCGTTGAAGTCACCAATTGTGAACACATATGGAGTGGGAAAATCCTCAGTGATACGTTTAACAAGACTCAGGCAGTAAAGGTATTCATCCAAGTTTTCAACGGTGTCGCTGGGGAAATACACACACAGTATAAGACAGTGAAAGTCACCCAGGTTGACTTCAATACCTGTAATTCTTACGCATTCGTAGGTTTTCACAACACAACTGTTCGCAAGAGACTTCCGCCATAGGATACCGACGCCGCCATAGGGGCGACCTAAGATAACACGTTCTTCCGTGTCAATAAAAGAGACACCTTGTCCTGTAAAGTCATCATGTAATCTGCTCAGAATAGATAATTCGTTTTGGAACAGCCAGTGTTCCTGCAACAACACAATGTCATGGTTATCACATAAACTGGAGATCTCATTAGTTGAAGTTTTTGCATTCTGGCAGTTGAATGAACATATTCTAAGGTTGGTCATACTACTGAATGAATAAATAACAAACACAATAGTGACAAATTACATGCAGATCATTTCCTCTCAAAGAACTGTCGAAGGTATAGACCAGATGGCCAGACATTTTTTTCAAGCAGCTTCTTGCTACAGCTGGCAGGACATGTAATCTTGAAGGAGGCATAACCATCATACTTGGTTTCTAGTTGCTCAATCTTGAGATCGTCTTTTAGTTTAACATGAGTATTGATATGGGAGCGTACATGGTGGGGTCTGGTGGTGGGGTCGAGTCGACTGATGAAGACGTGGTGCTTCTTCTGACCTTGACCTTGACCCTGAAGACCGCCAGCCCTCCTACCAGACTTCGGTACAACGCGTAACTGTGAGTGGGGGCGTGATTTGTTGACGACCTGTAACTGGTACGCGGTCTGCTTGGTGGTCGGTTGTTTGTCTGATGATTGTAGTGCATCGGTGTGGGACCTCTTCATCTTCTTGGCACGGCGACTCTCAACTTCCTTGAACTCCAACTGGCGTTCTTCAGCATTTACAGCAACTATGGTAGCTTTGGCAACCCCAGAAGGGCTGCTGCCGACAGCGTCATCAGAACAGGCCTCTGTGGAGATGGTGGCCACGACCGCATTCACGTCGTCGGCCATGGCAGTAGGAGGAGGACCACGGGCTGTATTGGAGACCGAGGCGTGGTCGACAACTGGTACCACGGTCTCATCTTCGTTGGAGATGCTGACAGCACTCTGAGGACTGCAGGCCGTAGTTTTTCAATCTGCAGTACTGCAGATTAAAAAAGTTAATCGTCCAACACCACAAATAATAATGTAACAAGGCACCACAGTTCTTTGTTTAAATGTTTATTTTCCCTTCAGAAGGGCCACTCAGCCAGAAAAGGAAAATGGGCTGCTGCCCAGGCAACAAAAGCCTGAATGTGTGCACTTCCTTGTGAAGAAAGATTCAAAAACAATGCTACCGGGGAGTCGTTACTCCTCCACACAGTGGGCTACTAGCTGCTTTTCTTATTAAACATCATAAAGAGGAGAAAATGTTAAGCTCTCTGATTGGCTGAGCTGCCCTCAAAGTCAATTTTCTTCTATTCTGGCAGAGGAAATACTTATCAATGTGTCAGAATCTGGAAACTTTAGAGTGATCGTATGTTGGTTCGTTACCTCAAATAAGATTCATGACACAAGTATATTCCTCATATGAGCTCTTTACTGCGCAGGAGTGCACACTGGTAACAGCAAAATCCAGCACTGGCAATAAAAACAATAAGGAAGCTTTTTATACATGGTCAGTCATACAAACATCTGCTGGGTACAATTCTCAGTCATAATACAAGTATACAAAACATTGGCCTGAACCAAAAACAACATGGCCTTGCAGGTGTGCTCCAGGCTCCAAGTTAATCATAGTCACACCATTTTATAAGAAAACAAGGTCAATTCTCCCTCACTCCCAGACCTCTTATCATGCACATAGTCTGGTCTGGTGAGACACTTTGACTTCTAAGCACATCTTAATGAAGGACACTCAATAGGTCCACTTATTACCCAGAAACAATACAGTATGCTATAAACTCATAGAAGATGCATGCAGTATACATTTCAAATCACATAAAATGGTTATGCAATGATAATGATAATGATGTTAGTAATTATAAAATGGTAAACAATTATAAAATGGTTTGTTAGTAATAGCAATTATATAAAATGATAAATGATTAAACATGCATGATAAACAATTTTCTGACATTTCCCTCCTGTTTTATCATTTTTATCACAGTTTACATTTAGGGATGCCTTTATTCATCAGAAACATGTAACTTCTCTTGATTTTCTACATGCCCGTCATTTGCATCACATTCCAATTACACAGGAGATTACTCACAATCTTCACAGTCATCATCAGTTTTTGAAAGAGCTGCATATTGTCCTTTACACTCAAGTTTCAGCATAGCAGTTTGCAACAGAAAAGTATGATGAGCAATGGCTTGTGTAATCATTGATCTCATACAGGGAATAACACACATGAAAAGCACACTGAATAAGACCAATATTACAATCAATGGGGTTAACCATTTCAGGAGAATCTGCCACCAAGCTCCACTTTGAAACCAATCCCAGGGACTCCAACCCTTATCTTCATCCAAAGTGTTGTAAGTGTAGAATGTCATTTAAATGTCATTCTTTACATCTGGCCATCTGGAGCCGAGGAGAGAAGGATTTAAAAGGAGGACGAACCAACCGAGGCGGCGATTGGGAGCTCGGGCGCGGCGTTGGTGAGAGACGGGGGCCACCTGGATCCAGCAGGACAGTGGTCTGAACCGGTGCTCAATTGCGAGGCCCAGCCGAGGAACGACCAGACTGACGGCGGTCGGTGACGGGGCCTAGACGGGGCCCAGCGGAGGAGCCGCCTAGCCAGACGGCGACGAGTGGCTGTGATCGGTGGATTCAGCGGTGCACGACACAACTGGCCAGGTAGACGGAGGCAGGCGCCGGCGATAGACGGCGGTGATCTGCGGAGCTGAGCAGCGTCACTCGGCGGAGAAGCTGCGCAGGAGCGGCGGGTCCAGTAGTGACCGAGCTAGTTGAGGCCTAGCCGGATTCTCTGCTTATTTCTATCCACAGGTCAGTAAAATGCCACCCAAAAAAGAGGAAATGGAAGAAATTAAAAAAACTCTGAACTTTGTGTTAGATGAACTGGCCAAAGTGACTAGCCAGCAGGACAAAATATTAGACCTAATACAGGAGGTACAAGCCCTACATTCAATAATAAAAGAAAAAGACAAAAAAATTATGGACCTGGAGCAACACGGGCGTCTTTTGGAGCAACGCGTTGAGGATCTTGAACAAGGTTCTCGCATTGATGACATAGTTATAAGTGGACTAGACATCAGATATCAGTCGTACGCCCATGCCGCTACAGGACTGAGTGGTGAACATGCTTCCATAAGTGAATCAATGTCCTTAGAAAACCAAGTGCTTCAGTTCCTTAATGATAAAGACATTAAGGTAGAAGCCAATGCGATCTCAGCCTGTTATGCTTTACCGAAGAAAGATAACAAAACAAAGAAATCAATTGTGATGCGCTTTGTGAACAGGAGGGTGAAAAATGACATACTGAGGCAGGCCAAAAAACTAAAGGAAACTCAAGTTTACCTAAATGAACACCTGACAAAAAAAAACGCTGAATTAGCACGGCAGGCACGGATGCTAAAGAAACATAATAAGATACAGTCAACCTGGACAAGAAATTGTAGAATTTGGATTAAACTAAATGGAACACCTGAGCAAGCAAAAAGTATAATGATCAGAGATGCTACTGACTTAGATAAATACAGATGAACACTGACTATGAAACACAGAGTGAGGAAACTCAAACTCTAAAAATATGCCACTATGCTGAACATAAACCACAAGAGATGGAGAATGATATTGATCCTGATAACCACTTTTTCAATAATATTCATAACCACTGTGAATATTACACTGAAAAGCAATTCAAAAGTCAAGTGCAATTAGATGGTAAACTGTCAATAATACACTTCAATAGCAGAAGTCTTAACAAAAACTTCTCACAGATTCAGGACTATTTAAAACAGCTAAACAGAAAATTCACAGCTATTGCAGTCTCTGAAACCTGGCTTAATGCAGACCAGGCTCCCCTGATGGCAATAGAGGGATATCAGATGTTTAACATTAACAGATCTCAAAAAAAGGGTGGTGGTGTTGCACTGTATATTGATGACCTATATAGATGTAAGCTTGTAAATGAAATGTCCTTAGCACTACCAGGGATTCTGGAATGTGTTACTGTTGAGATTGACCTAGACAAAACAAAAAATCTAATCATAAGCTGCATATACAGAACGCCGGGAACTTGCATTGAGACATTCAGAGATAAATTAGTCGAGCTGTACAATAATATTACTAGTAAGAAAATGGTAGCAATTTGTGGAGATTTCAATATTGACCTACTTAATCCACATCAACAAAATGTAGTTACAGAGTTCATGAACTCTATGTACAGCATGAGTCTATATCCCACAATAACACATCCCAGTAGAATCACAGCTCACTCTGCTACACTTATTGACAACCTGTTTGTCAATGTTCTCGACAAGAAAATAGAAAGTGGATTATTGATAAATGATATAAGCGACCACTTGCCAATCTTTGCACTTATCCATGGCCACACGGGGCCCAACCCAGAAAAAATCTCAAAATCGTTCAGACACAAATCACCAAACGCAATCAGTTCTTTTAAAGAGGACTTGCTGAAGCAAGACTGGACAGAAGTCTATGTATCAGATGTAAATGAAGCCTATGACACATTTACAAACATTGTAACCACTCTTTATGAAAAAAACTGCCCATTAGTTAAAAAAAAGCTTAAACACAAATTTACTGACAAACCATGGCTAACCAAAGGACTACAAAAGGCGTGTAAAAAGAAAAATTTATTATATAAAGCTTTCATAAAGAAAAGGACAAAAGAAGCAGAGCAGCGGTATAAAACATACAAAAATAAGTTAACATATATAATAAGATGTAGTAAAAGAGACTATTACAGTAAAGAACTGGAAAAAAACAAAGACAATATTAAAAATACATGGACAATAATCAACAGTATCCTTGGAAATAAAAGCAGAAATACCAGCTACCCAACTAACACTCCAAAAAATAATAAATCGACTCCGAATGTGAATATAGCTTCACCTGCAGATGAATTTAATAAATTTTTTGTTAACATTGGACCTAAACTGGCCCGAGAAATACCCACTATGGTGCCAACAGGTGATTCAATATGCAATAACACTGCTGTAAAAGACACCATCTTCATAAAGAACACAGACGAAAGAGAGGTCATTGAAATTGTTAAATCGTTCAAAAGTAAAACATCTACTGACTGCGATGGTATTGATATGCTACTAGTCAAAACTGTTATCGAATGCATAGTGAAACCACTGACGTATATCTGTAACCTGTCTCTCCAATCAGGTATATTTCCCAATGCAATGAAAATAGCTAAAGTAATTCCGATTTACAAGACAGGCGACAGAGGGGAACTCTCCAACTACAGACCAATTTCACTATTACCGCAATTTTCCAAGATACTTGAAAAAATATTCTATGAGAGAATTGACAACTTCATACTGAAGAATGATTTATTGTGTGAGCAGCAATATGGGTTCAGACACAAAAGGACAACAGCATATGCCTTAATGGAATTTACAGAAAAAATATCAACAGCCATTGAAAATAAAGAGTATTCAGTTGGAGTATTCCTGGATCTTAAAAAAGCATTTGATACAGTAGATCACAATCTATTATTAAAGAAACTACAAAATTGTGGTATCAGAGGGGTAGCACTGTCCTGGTTAAGAAGTTACTTAAAGAATAGATATCAGTTTGTATGTGTTAACAACAAAAACTCAGAGCTACTGAAGGTCACCTGTGGAGTCCCACAGGGTTCAGTTTTGGGACCATTATTATTCAATATGTATATAAATGATATATGTAAAGTTTCAGAAAAAATGGACTTAATATTGTTTGCTGATGACACTAACCTGCTATGCAGTGGAAACAATTTGGAACAACTTCTGGATACACTCGGAAAGGAATTAGGAAAGCTGAAACTGTGGTTTGATTCAAACAAATTAACGCTCAATTTAAGCAAGACAAAATTTATAGTCTTTAACAACCATCACAACTACCCAGTACCCAAACTCAGTGTAAATGGTGTAGAGATTGAAAGGGTATCCGAAACTAAATTCCTTGGAGTAATAATTGATAACAAACTGTGTTGGAAGCCACATATTAATTATATAAAAGGTAAAGTATCCAAATCAATTGCAATATTACACAGAGTGAAACATTTGCTGAATCAACCCACACTATACACCTTGTATCATTCATTAATACTCCCATACATGACATATTGTAATGAAGTATGGGGAAATACATATAAAACAAACATATATCCACTCTTTATGCTTCAAAAGAGAGCTATTAGAATAATCAACAAAGCAGCTTACAGGGAACCAACAAACCCACTTTTTCTTAAACAAAAAACTCTCAAGTTGAAAGATCTGATCGACTTTAAAACCGCAATAATAATGTTCAAAGTGAAGAATCTATCACTGCCCGCAAATATCCAAAAGTTGTTCCAAACAAGGGAGAAACGATATCACTTCAGAGGAACATGTATATTTCAAAAGCCTACAGTGAGAACAACTACCAAGCAACACTGTATTTCAGTGCAAGGTGTCAGATTATGGAACGATTTTGGACCTGAATTAAAATCATGTACAAAGCTTGGACAATTTAAACAAAAGCTAAAGGAAGAAATACTCCAAACATATTTACAAGACGACATGTAAACTCACATAAGGATTGACATTTCCAGCCTGTGTTGTGTTATAGCTTAGTTTTTCTTTTTTCTCTGTGACACTATGTCTTAGATTTGTTTTTGAATAGTAACCGCTTAACTTAGACTAGCTCAGTTTTCTTTTTCTCTCAGTCATATTTTGTCTTAGCCTTGTTTTAAATTGTAATCGCTCTTGTCTTGTTTTCTCTTTTTTCTCCTTTGAATTCTTGGATGGAATATGGGTGGGCAATATAAGCTGCGGCTTCAGCCATCACCCATTTCGGATAACTCACGTGGAATTGTATAGTAGAAGGAGTCTTTGTCTAATTTGACCTTGTTGTTATATTATACAGTTTCTTTTAACCTGTAATGTACTATCCGAAATAAATTCATTCATTCATTCATTCATTCATTCATTCAAATGGCTAATAACGTGAGAAAGATTCTGTTTTAAATCTGGTATGTATGTGCAGCACTCTTGACCAATAATGTGACACACCCCTCCTTGTGCAGCTAATGTTACATCTAAAGCCATTCTATTTTGCAATGTCATCATCCTTGAGAATTTCTGCTCCTCAGTTAAAGCTGTGAAACCTTGTTCCGTTAATACAGTTAGATTTTCCATTGTCCATGCTAACGCATTTATGTGATATGTAGCCAGGTAACTGCCATACATTGGAAAAAGAGTACTCATTACAATTTTGAAATCACTAATCCTTTGTTTCCCAGACAGCCTACTTATTAGTTGTTGCATATCTGGGGTTGTACTTCTCCGTGCCCTGGTGTGAATTTCAGTTTGATCAGGATGGTAATAATGGGAGTATGATGTTTTCATTCTGTGTGTCAGGTTTGAACTTATGCTAATGTGTGGGATCAAAATAGCCATGAAGCATCTGCCACACCATCCTGGTGGAAGTAATGAATAAACATTAGACCCACAAACTCAGACATGATTCTCCAAACATCCATATCCATCATCATTTGGCCACATAACATTAGGATTGTCACTACATTTACCAGTACAATTCTTGCTCTTTAAGGTAAAATTCCCAGCAGCAAGATAAGGGAGATGAAAAGCATTTCTACAAACAGAATCATGGTATCTTACTCCACAGGTTGCCTCCTTCACATTATTACACCTTGGTGAAAAACCTAGATTGAAATTATTTTCATTACAAGCTTTATTAAAACAGACTGGTGAAGTAAACAGTGTAGGATTTACCTTCATCAAGGGCTTTTTAACAGCAAGCAAAGACTTCCCAATTCCAGTAGTATTGAATATTCTTAACTTAGACCCAGTGTAATCAGTAACAGTGACATTCAATTTATTCAGATACCCTTCAGACAAATTTCTTACCAACCAATGTCTAACACCATTACTTGAATTAAGCAGATTGAGACGTGAGGTCATCGCTGTTGTCACTCCAGCTGTCTCCTCTTCGCTCAACGGCACAGGGATCATGGGGATTGCAGTCTTGTGTGAATGGGGCAGCAATGAACACACATAGCCAGTCCTCTCACCGAAACCACCATTGTTTGGTACCACAGGTTGTGCGTATAGTCCACGTATTGTCCATTGTCCATGTTTTGCGGGCTCCTCGTCCTGGAATCTGAAATGGTCCCCCACCCCACAGTCATGAAAAGTATGGAACACAGAGTCATCAGTACCTTTGGTGCCATGCCTCCACCTGAGAGAGTACCCATCCGGGCCCTTATTTTCACCAGGTTTGAGACGGCTCTGTCCTTAGAAGGACAAAGCCCCCTTTGTAACTGGACTTACTCAGGGAAACAAGTTAGTTCACTTACAGGCACCCGTAGTCTCTTAACGTGTGAAAGGTGAATCCAAGATGGTCGTTCAGCAATACGTATGGCAGTAGGGGTGGTTAACAACACCTGGAACGGTCCGAACCACCTTATTGAATTCCAGTGCAGTCGTTGGTGGTGCTTTATGAAGACATAATCTCCAGGTTGCACCGGGTTATCAGCTTCCTCCTGTGGAGCAGAAAGAGCCCAAACAGAATCAACATATTCTCTCTTTTCCAAACATTCTCTAAGATGTACACCAAGATCTATGTATTTGTTAGGTGTGGTTAGTGGCGAGAGGACAGGCAATATGTAAGGTCGGTGAAAAGCACATTCAAAAGGTGACAATCCTGTCTTAGGGTCTGGTATAGAGTTAATGGTTAGCTTGACTAATTTCAGGGCTTCTGGCCAAGTGATGCCCTTTCCATGTGTGGTTTTTGCCAACATTTGTTTGATTGTACCATTTTTTCTTTCTACTAATCCGGCACTCTGTGGGTGGTAAGCTGTATGAAACTTCAGGCATGTGCCGGTGCTTTTAGCCAAATCTTTAACTATTTGAGCTGTAAAATGTGTGCGATTGTCAGCATAAATGATCTCTGGTATTCCAAAGGTTGGAAAAATATTATTCTGCAACACTTTACAAACAAACTTTGCACCTGCTTTGGCGGTAGGATGAATTTCTGTCCATCGTGTGAAAGTGTCAACGAGGACAAGACAATATTGGAGCTGGCCCACCTTTGATAGCTCTATAAAGTCCATGCACCATTGAGAAAAAGGTGTCTTTGGTGGTGGGAAACTTCCTTGCCTTGTTCTCATTGCACCTTGAGCATTGTTTTGTATGCACACCGTGCATTGGCTGCAAACCTTTTTTACCACTTTTTGTATCCCAGGACAGAAAAAATATTTTTTGGCTTGGCTAATTATCCCTCCTGTCGAGACATGGCAAAAGCCATGAATCGAAAGCGCCACCCAGCGGTACAACGAGGGTGGGAGGATAATTTTGCCATCAGTAGTGCAATAAATTTTCTTGTCATTCAAAATAGCATCTGGTGGAAGTGTCATTTTTTCTTGTGCGTCATGCAAAATGTCCAGGTCAAATGCATTTCACTTTTGCAACAATGCTGACTCTGTGTGACCTTCAGCAGCACAGCGGGCAGCATGGTCAGCCAATGCATTTCCGCTGGTTAGTAAATCAGCTCCTTGTGTGTGTGCAGGACAGTGAACAATTGATAGTGATTTAGGCAGCGTTAAAACCTGAGTCAGCTCTTTCAAAAGATCAGAATGTTGGACTGGTTTTCCAGTAGATGTTACAAAACCTCTAATATTCCACAAAGCAGTGTGTGAGTGTGCTGCATTAAAGGCATACTTGCTGTCAGTACAAATGGTGACATTTAAATCCTTAGACCATTTTAAAGCTGCGATGAGAGCCAAAAGTTCTGCCCTTTGAGCAGATGCTGGTTGAGGTACATTTTTTACAATCAGAATTTCTGTCAATGTGGTGACAGAATATGCAGTTGACGTGTTGCCATTTGGCAATTTAACTGATGAGCCATCAGTGAACAGCCAAAGAGAATCGTGTTTTACAGTCTGAGAGAGATCTGGTCTGGGGAGGAATTCCCTCAGTGATTGCTGAACGCAGTCATGGTCTAAAGATTCTGGTGTGTTGCCACCAGAAGGAAGCAATGTAGCAGGATTCAATGTAGTGCACCTGATAAATGTCAGATGTGGTTGTGTCAGTAAGGTCATTGTGTACCTTAAGCATCTGGCATTAGAGAGCATTGTATGACCATTTTCAGAGAGCACAGTTAAAGGATGAAACAACACTACATCAAGAACCGCGTTTATTGCGTCAGAAACTGCAGCGACTGTTTGCATACATGGATGTAGGCCAGCTGCAATTGAGTCAAGTTTTCGTGAATAATAGGACAATGGTTTGTATTGTCCTGCATGAATTTGTGTCAAAACTGCTGACATGTGTCCATTCACTGCATCACAAAACAGATGAAATCGTTCTTCATAATTTGGAATTTGTAAAGCACATATTGATGACAGCGTGTTCTTGAGAGTAGAGATCAATTTCATATGCTCTGGAGACAGTTCTACTTTTTCATATAAGTTCCCGTGAGAACCCTGAAGAAGAGCATACAGTGGGGCAGTGTATTGGGAGTAATTTGGTATCCACTGCCGGCAGTAATTCAGGGTGCCCAACAGGGACATTAGCTCCTTTTTAGTATGTGGTGTAGGTAAGTTTTGAATAGTTTGTATCCTGTCTTTTTCCAGCTTTTTCCCATCAGCTGTGAGTGTATGTCCAAGAAACTTAACATTAGTCTTGCAGAATTGCAGTTTATTTTTGCTACATTTCAGACCATTTTGATACAGAAATTGCAACAGTGCAATGGTATCCTGTTTGCATTGATTCTCATTGGTAGATGCCACCAGGATATCATCCACATAAAGCAATATTTTAGAATCTGCAGGTGGGTCAAATCTATCCATTAAAGACGCCATTTCTTGAGAGAAAATAGTTGGACTTTCACAATAGCCCTGGGACAATCGGGTGTAGGTGTATCTCTTGCCATTAAATGTGAATGCAAACCAAAACTGACTATCCTCGTGAATAGGGATAGTAAAATATGCATTACTGAGATCTATAACTGAAAAAACTGATGAATCATGTCCCACAGCATTCAACAATGTATGGGGGTCTGAGACAGATGGAGGGCGGGGAATGATTGCAGCATTCACTGCTTGAAGGTCCTGCACTAGCCTCCAGCCGACGCTTGGTGGAGCCTTCTTAACAGGGAATAGTGGAGTATTCACTGGTGAGCTCTGACATGGGATTATTACTCCACTCTGTAAGAGATCAGCAATGATTGTTTAATGCCTTCAAGTGCTTCAGATTTTAGTGGGTATTGTTTTTTTTATATGGAAATCCTCTCCCATTAGATTTTACAATTACAGGAGTAGCATTTTTTTAGGAAACCCATGTCTGCAGGGTTCTTAGCCCATAACCCTTCAGGTAAAACAGTTAGTTCTTCTCACATTGAGGCAGTATATGTTGGTGCATATGTTATTCCCACAGCATCAGGTGGACATTCAGTTCCACAGGCATAATGGATCTCAAAATGAAGAGTCATCATGACTCTGAGAGGAACTTTAAAAAGGCCTGTGGAAGGTGAACGCTGCACCCTCTGCTCTGTGGTGTTTTCCCAATCAGTAACACCATTTGCCTTTTGAATCATTTTCCCACAGTCAGCCCAAAAATAATTTTCTGGGCCCCACAGGGACATGTGAGGTGGTGTGGGCATGCAATGCAAAGAGAAAACCTCTGGGGGCAGTTTTAATGACACTGCTGCCACCCCTTGAGCATCAAAAATTAGGTTTTCAGTACATACATTTATACCTCAAAAATCTTGCAATTTATCAGCCAATGGTGAGTCAAAAAGCTCATTGCAGCAAATGTATTTCATGGTAACATGCAGTGGTTGTGGCCCCACCAGGTTCTGAAATACATCTGGCAGCAGAGCAGACATAGTGGTCGTGCTCTCCGTACGGAGGGCAGTTACGGCTATGCTGCTGCCAGGCAAATCAAGGCTGAATAGGGTACCACACCCCTGATCATCCAATTCATCCTCATTTGTAAGAAATGACTGAGCATTTCTCAAAACTGTGTAGTCATCCTTCTTTAAATCTGGACCCAATGTAATGTCAAGTCTAAACAGCACATCCCTTCCCAACAGGTTCACTGGGCAGGAGGGGGCAACCACAACATCAGACACACAGAAGTTTCCTGTCTCTTTATCTGTCAAAGTGACTGGGCCATACAGGCTTTCTGTGGTTGTGCTCCCTCCCGCATTTTGGGAGGGAGCACAACCACAGAATTTCACAGCATTTCCCTCTTTTTCTTATCTATCTCTGTTTGATGAGGCGCCTATCATGGCCGCCGTGTTGTTGTGTTGCGCGTGCACGCGCACCAATGTCAAGTCAAATTCCTAGTGTGTTTTTTACATGCTTGGCAATAAAGCTTATTCTGATTCTGACCTTTATTGTCTGTCCAGTGAATCTAGCACTGTTGGGGATTTTCCGAACAGTAGTGCGTGTGGCTCCTGTGTCACAGAGAAATTCAACTTCCTTTCCATTCACCAATAACCATATTAAGGGAGCAGACAATGCACTGCTGTACATGGTCAGGTCCAGGGTCTCATTAGGTTGAGTCAACACCTCAGATAGTCTTTTTTGCTGGTCAAGTACTGTTTGTTTGTCCTTGGGAGAGAGTCTGTCTATGTCGGTTAGTCATGCTCTCCCGTCTGCAGGTCTTTGACCCCCTGAGGGTCTTTGTCTTTGGTCATTCTCATGATCACCTTGATACTCCTCTCCTCTACCTTGTTGAAAACCACCTCTCTGAGTGTTTTGAAATCTTCTCCTGCCTGCACCACGTCCTCTTCCTCTGAATCCACTCTTATTACAGCCACGGGCCCAGTGACCAAGCTGGCCACACCTGAAACAAGCATTCTGATCATACACCCAGTCAGCTTCTGCATCCCATTGCCTTCGCCCCCTCAGGCGTGCTCCACCTCGGGGCAGCTCAGCCTCATACAAGCCATCATCACACTCCTCATTCACATAAATGTCCACTTTTTTCTTACTTGTCTCTCCGCTGTCTAGCCTCAGCTACATGGAATACATGCCGTTTAAACTCCTCAATGTCACATGTTTTCAAAGTCACACAAGACACCTTTATAGCCTCCCTAAGGTCAGCAGGCAGGGTGTCTAAGAAAGTATGCTTAAACAGCAGGCATTCCTTTGCATCCGCATTCAAATTGATATAACCTCCAAAGACTATATTAAACACTTCTTTAAAGCGCACCCAGTAATCCACAATGTTTTCATCAGGCTTCATTCTCAGCATAGCCACATCAGTCATAGACTTAGGGAGCCCATAATGCTCTGTAGCCCTTTTTAGCACCTTCTCAACAGCTCTTTCCCAGCCCAGCTGGTGCTCATCTGGGTCATAGCTATCCACCCATGTAGGCTCAATCAATTCATCAGTAAAGAACTTCTCCTTTTTCCCAAACACTATCCTAAAGATCTTTAACATTTCTGCTGGGCTGGGATTATACAAATCCATAATGCTGTTCAATTCCTCCACGCAACCATTTATATCAACATCAGGTTTTGGAACAGCCTTAGCAATCCCATGCATTTCAACAAGGGTCCACGGTTTAAAAATTCGGATGGTGGCTCCGTCTAATTCCTGGGGTGCTGCTTTTGACGTCCCCCTACTAGTTTGTGAGGTGTCTTCTTCCTCCTCCTCACCTCCCTCCTTTTTTACGGGTCTAAGGTAAGGCTTTTCAAGAAATGGATTATTAGCCTGGGGATTCTGAAATTGTTTTTCCACCTGTTTTGCCTCTTTCAGCAATTTAGAATATGGACCCTCCTTAGGATTTGTTACAGGATGGGGGGGGGGGGGGGGGGGAGTGCTCGGTTTTTTCCTGTCAAGCTGTGACAGAGTTTTCACTGTTTTGATTCTCACATGGTTTTTTCTGATCCACTCCTTTCTTACTATTTTTGCATCCTTGGCTGGCTTTTATTCGGGCATCTGCAGCTGCTGCCATCCAAAGATTTGGACATTTAAGTTCATAATTTGGCTTCCTCTTATCTCCTTTGGTTACTAATTTTACCGTTGACACTAAGACTGTGCACTCATCCACATCTAATGTGGATTTGAAAGAATAGCCCTTTTTCCATTTGTTCAGATATTTTTCAGGATCCTTTATGTTCTTTTTCTTTTAACCGGTCATTGTAATTTCTAACCGTTCGACGTGCTGTCTGTTCCCTTTTCTGCTGTTTGGTTTTTTGCTTATTCTCTTTTTTCCCCACACAGTTCCCCATTTTTCCCTTTTTTCTGTTTTTATTATTATTTTTTTTTAAACCCCTTGGTAATTCAACAGGAATAAAGATATTTTACCAGGAAAAGTGTGAAGCGCCGTCACACTACCATTACATCATAACCGCGACCTGATATTTATTTTTAGTTCCAAACTCGGGAATTTCAACCCAAAATTTATTTTTGTCCCTGACCGGGGATTTCAACCCAAACCTTGTTGCAACTACCTTCGCACACTTTATTTACTTTTCGCGTTAGTCACTCGTAGTTGGTTTGGGAGATTCTTGTAACATGTTTAACATTACTCACTCAAGGCTCGATTTTAGAGAGTCTTCTAAACGCACATATAGTAAATAATAAAAAGACATCACTTACTTTTCTTTCTTTTAATCGAGGAGGATGGGCTTCACTAGATGACGTCTAGAGTCCTGCACAGTCCAGATTTCCTCAATGGGGAGTCCAATACTGACTGTATGCAGTCAGACCATGCGCATGGATTTCCAACCTGGAGAGCGCGTCGCCTCTATCCGTCGTCCAGATATTGCCCATCCGGGTCACAGTACCAAGTATGTCAGAATCTGGAAACTTTAGAGTGATCGTATGTTGGTTCGTTACCTCAAATAAGATTCATGACACAAGTATATTCCTCATATGAGCTCTTTACTGCGCAGGAGTGCACACTGGTAACAGCAAAATCCAGCACTGGCAATAAAAACAATAAGGAAGCTTTTTATACATGGTCAGTCATACAAACATCTGCTGGGTACAATTCTCAGTCATAATACAAGTATACAAAACATTGGCCTGAACCAAAAACAACATGGCCTTGCAGGTGTGCTCCAGGCTCCAAGTTAATCATAGTCACACCATTTTATAAGAAAACAAGGTCAATTCTCCCTCACTCCCAGACCTCTTATCATGCACATAGTCTGGTCTGGTGAGACACTTTGACTTCTAAGCACATCTTAATGAAGGACACTCAATAGGTCCACTTATTACCCAGAAACAATACAGTATGCTATAAACTCATAGAAGATGCATGCAGTATACATTTCAAATCACATAAAATGGTTATGCAATGATAATGATAATGATGTTAGTAATTATAAAATGGTAAACAATTATAAAATGGTTTGTTAGTAATAGCAATTATATAAAATGATAAATGATTAAACATGCATGATAAACAATAAACAATTTTCTGACACAATGTTTTTATTTTATTCATATCATTTAGATATTAGAAAATACATGTAGATCACTGATATTTGATTTGACTTGTGACCTCATCAGGTGCCGAGCTGAAGGAATTTTGAGTTTTTTTGGTCATCTTCAATATTTTATCCAGTTTAATGTCAGTGTAATGAAACAGTTTTACAGATACTGACCTCACAAACTCCCACACAACTCTGTTTTATTTGGCGTCCCCAAACAAATGTAGCCACGCCATGCCACTGTTCACGCCATGATGGTGCAGTGACTACACCTGTGTGTCTTTGTGGGAGGTGAGGTCACACCTGAAAACTGACTGACCACAGTCACACAGAAGCCAACCGAGGCACAGGCTGAGCAGCTGGAATTTTAGGTTCTCCAATTTATTTTATTTCTCCATATAACAAGTGGTAACTATTAATTACTATTAATTATTATTTAGGTGAATAGGTAACTATTTATTCAGACATTTATTGAGAAAGAAAGATCATTACAATTTCAAGTTTTTTCAAGAACTTCTTGTAAAATTCAATCACTTTTAAAAACCTTAAGATACAATTTTAAAATTCATGCATTTTTAAGGATTTCCAGCACCCGTGGAAACACTGGTTGTGATCTGGCACTATGCAAATGAAGCTGATTTGAAAATGAATGAAGTGAACTGAGTTGATTGAGCAACAACAACAGAGGAGGAAAAGTCAAACATATAACCAAAACATGGAGCATCTCAGCTTTCTAAATGAAATGTTGGTTCAGACATTTAAGGGATCTGAATCCAGTACAGCCTGATCTCAGGGCAGAGGTTGCATGAAATGAAAATTGTCCTTCATTGACAGATATTTTTCAGCAATGACAGAACAATCTGAAAGCTGTCTGTCATTTACACTGAAGGTAATCTCATTAAAATGAGATAACAGATCATAAATGAATTTTTACAACCATGTCTGTCAAAATGACAAAGTCTAGTGCAACCCGTGTCTCAGGGTTTCTAAACTTGAACCTGTAACCACAGGAGGAGCTTCCTGTTTCACAAGAGATCAAAGTCTATGTGAAAGGTGTCTCACTTATAACTCTACTGTGGATTATTCCCTGTGATTTTAAGAGAATCACTCCAGTAAAAGAATTTCAAAATTTAGCACATAGGTTTATTAAACTGTACTGTGGGAAGTTGATGTTATCCCAAGTTACTTTTCTTCATAAAGGCACTAAAACATTGAAAACACACAAATGGATTACCTCCACTAAGGATGAGTTCGTGTTTTCTTAAAGTACTCGTCTGAGTAAAGGCTTTTCCACACTGTTGACATATAAAATGTTAAACTCCAATGTGGATGAGTTCATGTTTCCTTAAGTTACCCCTCTGAGTGAAGGCCTTTCCACACTGACCACACACAAATTGCTTAACTCCAGTGTGGATGAGTTCATGTCTTCTTAAGCTACTCATCTGACTAAAGGCCTTTCCACACTGACCACACACAAACTGCTTAACTCCAGTGTGGATGAGTTCATGTGATCTTAAGTTACTCATCCGAGCAAAGTCCTTTCCACACTGACCACACACAAACTGCTTAACTCCAGTGTGGATGAGTTCATGTGATCTTAAGTTACTCATCAGAGCAAAGTCCTTTCCACACTGATCACACACAAACTTCTTAACTCCAGTGTGGATGAGTTCATGTTTCCTTAAGTCACCCCTTTGAGTGAAGGCCTTTCCACAGTGACCACACACAAACTGCTTAACTCCAGTGTGGATGAGTCCATGCGCTCTTAAGTTACTCATCTGACTAAAGGCCTTTCCACACTGACCACACACAAACTGCTTAACTCCAGTGTGGATGAGTTCATGTGTTCTTAAGTGACTCATCAGAGTAAAGTCCTTTCCACACTGACCACACACAAACTGCTTAACTCCAGTGTGGATGAGTTCATGTGTTCTTAAGTGACCCCTTTCAGTAAAGGCCTTTCCACACTGACCACACACAAACTGCTTAACTCCAGTGTGGATGAGTTCATGTTTCCTAAAGCTACTCATCAGAGTAAAGGCTTTTCCACACTGACCACACACAAACTGCTTAACTCCAGTGTGAATCAGTTCATGTGTTCTTAAGGTACTCATCTTAGTAAAGGCCTTTCCACACTGACCACACACAAACTGCTTAACTCCAGTGTGGATGAGTTCATGTGTTCTTAAGTTACTCATCCGAGCAAAGTCCTTTCCACACTGACCACACACAAACTGCTTAACTCCAGTGTGGATGAGTTCATGTGCTCTTAAGTTTCTCATCAGAGTAAAGGCCTTTCCACACTGACCACACACAAACTGCTTAACTCCAGTGTGAATCAGTTCATGTGTTCTTAAGTTACTCATCCGAGCAAAGTCCTTTCCACACTGATCACACACAAACTGCTTAACTCCAGTGTGGATGAGTTCATGTTTCCTTAAGTCACTCCTTTGAGTGAAGGCCTTTCCACACTGACCACACACAAACTGCTTAACTCCAGTGTGGATGAGTTCATGTGTTCTTAAGTTACTCATCTGACTAAAGGCCTTTCCACACTGACCACACACAAACTGCTTAACTCCAGTGTGGATGAGTTCATGTGCTCTTAAGTTTCTCATCAGAGTAAAGGCCTTTCCACACTGACCACACACAAACTGCTTAACTCCAGTGTGGATGAGTTCATGTGTTCTTAAGTTACTCATCCGAGCAAAGTCCTTTCCACACTGATCACACACAAACTGCTTAACTCCAGTGTGGATGAGTTCATGTTTCCTTAAGTCACTCCTTTGAGTAAAGGCCTTTCCACACTGACCACACACAAACTGCTTAACTCCAGTGTGGATGAGTTCATGTGTTCTTAAGTGACTCATCAGAGTAAAGGCTTTTCCACACTGACCACACACAAACTGCTTAACTCCACTGTGGATCAGTTTATGTGCTTTTAAGCTGCACAACAGTGTGAAACCTCTCCCACATTCTTCACAGAAGTATTGTTTATGCCTGTGGTGGTGTTTTCTCTGAATTCTTTTTCTACTCTTGTCACTGTGTGATTTTGCTTCGTTTGCTGCAGTTGGAGGATCTTCATCTTCCTGAAGCTGCTGAGGTTTCACTCTATTTTTCCTTCCATGTTCCTGTAGCAACAAGGACGAAGACAAAAACAGGCTGTGAACATACAGCGCTGTGTTAAAAGTATTTCAAAAAAGTATTCTAAAAAAGTATTCCACACATTCATTGATGTGGAAACCAACTTGTGTATCGACTTGACAGACACTGAAAACATTAAATGTTTGATGGAAATATTCATCGTTCAAATAAACCGAAACTATATGAAAAGTACAATTACTTTTCAGAAGCAATCGATTGCATTTACAATTATTTTCCAAGATTTCACAAAGTAACTGATGAGTATTTGGACCCCAATCTGCTATATATATATATATACAGTGGTGCTTGAAAGTTTGTGAACCCTTTAGAATTTTCTGCATAAATATGACCTAAAACCTCATCACATTTTCACACAAGTCCTAAAAGTAGATAAAGAAAATCCAGTTAAATGAGAAAAATATTTTACTTTTTCATTTATTTATTGAGGAAAATGATCCAGTATTAAGTACAGTGGATCCAGAAAGTCTTCACAGCACTGAACAATTTTTCCACATTTTGTTGTTACAACCTTATTCCAAAAGGGATTAATTTTTTCCCCTCAAAATTCTACACACAATACCCCATAATGACAACGTGAAAAAAAGTTTTTGAGATTTTTGTGAATTTATAAAAGATAAAAAACTAAGAACTCACACGTACACAAGTATTCACAGCCTTTGCTCACAACTTTGTTGATGCATCTTTGGCAGCAAATACAGCCTCCAGTCTTTTTGAAAATGATGCCACAAGCATGGCACACCTAGAGTGGTGTGAAAAAGTGTTTGCCCCCTTCCTCATTTCTCATTTTTTTGTATGTTTGTCATCAAACAAATTTGAATATTAGACAAAGACAACAAAAGTAAACACGAAATGCAGTTTTTAAATGAATGTGTTTATTATTAAGGGTAAAAAAAATTGAAACTTACATGGTCCTGTGTGGAAAAAGTGCCCCCCACCAAAAAAAAAACCCAAACAAACAAAAAACAAACAAACAAACAAATTAACTGTGGTTTATCACATCTTTGGAAAACTGAGTTAATTTCTCTAGCCACATCAAGGCTTGATTACTGCCATACTTGATCTCAATCAAGAAATCACTTAAATAGGACCTGCCTGACAAAGTGAATGAGACCAAAAGATCCTCAAAACCTAGACACCATGCTGCAATCCAAAGAAATTAAGGAACAAAGTTATTGAAATCTATCAATCTGGAAAAGGTAATACAGCCATTTCTAAGGTTTTGGGACTCCAGAGAACCACAATGAGAGCCATTATCCACAAATGGTGAAGGAGTGGCCAGCCGAGCAACATTACCCAAAGAGTGCAGCGATGTCTCATCCAAGAGGTCACAAAAGACCCCACAACAACTATTTATCTTTTGTTCATATGAAAGACAAAAAATAAAATAGAAAGATGTCTTTACCTTCTTTACATGTTTCAACTGCACTGCAGCCTTCATCAGAAGATTGCTGCCAGGTGATATTTATCAGCTGATTTTCGTAGGCGGGGCCAGCTCAGCAGATCTGTCGGATCCACCGAGCCGGCCCCGCCTCCCGCCGTCAGATGGTCTCTGGAGAATGTGGTCCCAGGTGTGGGAAAGCATAAAGGCTCCCTTATCTCGGTTCATGGTGTCTTTTCCCCGGTTCCTGACCTCTATGGCCTCCTTGATCCAGCGTTTGTGTCTGTTGCTCTCCGATCCAATAATTTTTGTTGTCCCAGTCCATGATGTGATTATTTCTTTTGCAGTGATCTGATGTTGCTGATTTTAATGTTTCTTGTTCTGCCTTTTCTTTTTGTGATCTTGTGAATCGTCCTTGTGTTTCCTTCTCACATTCCTTCTGGTGTTCTTTTTTCCTTGTGGTGAATAATCTTCCAGTTTCTCCAATGTAGGTTTTGTTGCATGATCTGCATGATATTTCATATATTACATTGCATTTATTGTCTTGTTCTATTCTGTCCTTGGGGTGTACTAACAACTATCTTAATTTTTTGTGTGGTTTGACTGCTGTGTTTATTTTGTATTTTTTCATGATCCTTTGAATTGGTTCCGTGATCCCTCGTATGTATGGTATAGTTATGATGTCCTTGTTTTTGATTTCGGCTTTTGTTCTATGTCTTGTATCCTGTTTATTTTCTTTGTTTTTGACTTGCTGTTTCCCTTTGTTTATAGCCCATACTGGATATTGGCAGCATATAAGTGCATGTTTTATGTGGTTTTCCTCCTCCTGTCTGTCTTCTTGTTCCGTGATGATGGTGGCTCGATCATATAATGTCCTGACAACTGATAGCTTGTGTGCTGTGGGGTGTTCCGATGTCCATAGTAGGTATTGATCTGTGTGGGTTGGTTTCCTGTAGACTGTGATTTTTATGCTGCCGTTCTCGTTGTGGTTGATTTTCATGTCCAGAAAGGCTATGGTGCAATTTTCCTCCTCTTCGTGTGTGAATTTTATGTTCCCAGTGCTGTCCGTACTGTTCAGATGGTCAGTGAGCTCTTGTGTATGTCCTTTCTTTATTTTTTCCAGAATGTCGTCTACGTATCTCTTCCAAAGTGTGGGTTTGCATATTGTGGGTGCTGTGTTGATGGCTTTGTTTTCCAGATCCTCCATAAAAAAGCTGCTCATGATGGCTGATAGTGGGTCTCCCATTGCAAATCCTTCTTTTTGTCTGTAAATTTTTCCTCTGAATTGAAAATAAGTGGATTTTGCAACAAACTGTAATAATTTGGATGTGTCATGAACTGTGAGGTTGGTGCGTCTTTTTAGGGTACTGTCATTGTTGAGGCGTTCTTGCACTATATGTAGTGTGACGTCAAAAGGTGTCTTTGTGAATAAAGAGATGACGTCATGTGAAATGAGGATCTCACCTGATTCTATTTTTATGTCTTTGAGTTCTTGTGCCAGCTCTTTTGAATTTTTGCAGTGGAAGTCTGATAGTCCAAGGAGGGGTTTGATGATTTCAGCTAGGGCTTTTGATAAGTTGTAAGTGACTGATCCGATACTGTCTATTATTGGCCGCAGTGGGATATCCTTTTTATGTATTTTTGGAGTCCCATAGATCCGGGGGGTGATGCTGGCTGTGGGGATCAGGTGATCATATGCGTCCTTTGTGATTTTTTGGCTTTCTAATAGAGGTTTGAGAAGGGCTTTTAGCATTTTTTTCTTTTCTTCTGTCAGGTTTGTTTTAATGATTTCATATGTGCTGCTGTCTGCCAACATGGTTTCCATCTGTTTTTCGTATGTTTCCGTGTCCAAAATTACTGTTGTTCTCCCTTTATCTGCTGGGAGGATTGTGATCGTTTTATCTGTTTTGAGCGAGTTTAATGCTTTTTCTTCTTCTCTTGTAACGTTGCTTTGTGGTAATTTGGCCGTTTTTAGGATTCTTGCGGCTGCGTTCCGGAGTGATGCCTTTTCTCCTTGGTCCTGGATTTTTTTCACATGCCAGTTCTGCTGTGAGGATGTATTCTTCATGGGGTATTTTAGCTGGTGTGATGGCGAAGTTCAGTCCTCTGCTCGGCACTGTTTTTTCCGTGTCCGTGAGTGTGCGTTGCGATGGGTTTTTGACCCACTTAGCATTTATTTCCGTGTGTGTTTGTCTTCATCCGTTCTTCCTTTCTGTGAGTTTTTTTTAGTTTTTTCAATTGGCGGTTTTTCGTTGTAATGAATTCTTGTTCGTGTGCGTGTTTTAATTGTGCTTTTATCTGTTCTTGCGTTTCCTGGTCGGTCGGGTAGCGTTGATTGAACATGTCCATTTCCTCCTTGATTTGGTTGTTGATTTTGTCCACTTTATTTGCCGTTATTCTTATACGTTCTTTGATGAGGTCTTTCCGTGCTTTGTTGATAATTTTTTCTGCGTTTTTGGTTGGGATTGGATTTCTTATATTGAGGCTTACTGGTGTGACATCCTCAACTCAGCAACGGAGGTTAAATCGCAGGTGGTTTCTTAAGCGTGCCCGTGTTTTTTCCATTTTCTCCAGCCGGCAGAAGTCTTTGATGCAATCCTGTCCATAACTTCCACGTAATACTATACTTAATACTTAACTATACCATACATACACTACCGTTCAAAAGTTTGGGGTCACTTAGAAATTTCCTTATTTTTGAAAGAAAAGCACTTTTTTCAATGAAGATAACTTTAAACTAATCAGAAATACACTCTATACATTGCTAATGTGGTAAATGACTATTCTAGCTGCAAATGTCTGTTTTTTGGTGCAATATCTAGATAGGTGTATAGAGGCCCATTTCCAGCAACTATCACTCCAGTGTTCTAATGGTACAATGTGTTTGCTCATTGCGTCAGAAGGCTAATGAATGATTAGAAAACCCTTGTGCAATCATGTTAGGTCTGCAATGCTGTAATTGCTGCAAACGGAGGATTCTTTGACGAAAGCAAAGGTTGAAGGAAAAAATTATTTCAAATACAAATCATTATTTCTAACCTTGTCAATGTCTTGACTATATTTTCTATTCATTTTACAGCTCATGGTGGTAAATAAGTGTGACTTTTCATGGAAAACACAAAATAATTGTCTGGGTGACCCCAAACTTTTGAACGGTAGTGTACGAGGGATCACGTAACCAATTCAAAAGATCATGAAAAAATACAAAATAAACATAGCAGTCAAACCACACAAAAAATTAAGACAGTTGTTAGTACACCCAAAGGACAGAATAGAACAAGACAATTAATGCAATGTAATATATGAAATATCATGCAGATCATGCAACAAAACCTACATTGGAGAAACTGGAAGATTATTCACCACAAGGAAAAAAGAACACCAGAAGGAATGTGAGAATGAAACACAAGGATGACTCACAAGATCACAAAAAGAAAAGGCAGAACAAGAAACATTAAAATCAGCAATATCAGATCACTGCAAAAGAAATAATCACATCATGGACTGGGACAACACAAAAATTATTGGATCGGACAGCAACAGACACAAACGCTGGATCAAGGAGGCCACAGAGATCAGGAAGCGGGGAAAAGACACCATGAACCGAGATGAGGGAGCCTTTATGCTTTCCCACACCTGGGACCACATTCTCCAGAGACCATCAGACGGCGGGAGGCGGGGCCGGCTCGGTGGATCCGACAGATCTGCTGAGCTGGTCCCGCCGACGAAAATCAGCTGATAAATGTCACCTGGCAGCAATCAGCTGAATCTTCTGACGAAGGCTGCAGTGCAGTTGAAACATGTAAAGACATCTTTCTATTTTATTTCTTGTCTTTCATATGACCAAAAGATAAATAATTAAAAGAAGACAAAATGAACCTATTTGACGTACCCCACAACAACATCCAAAGAACTGCAGGCCTCACTTGCCTCAGTTACGGTCAGTGTTCATGACTCTACCATATGAAAGACACTGCGCAAAAATAGCCTGCGTGGCAGAATTTCAAGACAAAAACCACTGCTGAGCAAAAACAACATAGAGGTTCATCTCAATTTTGCCAGAAAACACCTTGATGATCCTCAAGACTTTTGGGAAATACTCTGTGGACTGATGAGACAAAAGTTGAACTTTTTGGAAGGTGTGTGTCCCATTACATCCGGCGTAAAAGAAACACAGCATTTCAGAAAAGGAACATCATACCAACAGTAAAATATGGTGGTGGTAGTGTGATGGTCTGGGGCTGTTTTGCTGCTTCAGGACCTGGGAAACTTGCTGTGGTAAATGGACCTATGAATTCTGCTCACTGCCAAAAAGTCCTGAAGGAGAATATCCAAAAATAAGCAATAAAATAATCCACACATTTATTAAAAAAAAAAAAAGTTTAAAATGTACAAGAAAAGTCAATTTTACAAGAGGAAATTACAAATTTGACAATGAAAGAAAAACCCACAATGGTCACAGAAATAACTTGAATCTGACAAAAGTGGTAATAAAAAAGTCTATGACATTTAACCATTGAAAATCAGACAATGCTTTTGAATTGTGGTTCAACAGAATTATTTTAAAAAACAAACTCATGAAACAGGCCTGGACAAAAATGATGGTACCCTTAACTTAACCCTTTGAGCGTGTTGAATTTTTGAGTTTGACCTCAAATTTTCAAATGACAATAGCTTCAGAACGGTAATAGTTAGAGGCAAAGTTCCAATTACAAAAATGTTGCAGATAAACCCAAGTTCTGCCAAGTGAACTTGCATCCATGCATAGTGCATAATTGGACCTAATTTGCATATTGCAACAATCCAAATTTTATCATAGCATTTTGGCTTCAGAATGCTAATAGTTAGAGGCCAAGTCCCAATTACAAAAATGTTGCAGAGGAACCCAAGTGTCTGTCAGGTGAACTTGCATCCATGCACTGTGCACAACTGGACCTAATTTGCATATTGCGACAATCCAAATTTTACAACACTACAGCTCCAGAAAGGTAATAGTTAGATGCAAAGTCCCAATTACAAAAATGTTGCAGAGGAACCCAACTGTCTGCCAAGTGAACTTGCATCCATGCATTGTGCATAACTGGACCCAATTTGCATATTCCAACAATCCAAGTTTTATTATAACACTATAGCTTCAGAATTACAGTTAGATGCAAAGTCCCAATTATAAAAGTGTTGCAGAGGTATCTAAGTGTCTGCCAGGTGAACTTGCATCCATGCATTGTGCATAATTCAGGGTATCTGCAGGTTTAAAGAAGTTAAATTTAAGACTTTTTAACCTGTTGTACTCCTCTGTACCGCGGACGGGCACGTCTCTGCGTCCTAGTGCGCACGAGGGCGCTGCGCCAAGAGCGCACTGAAAAAAAAAAGCTGCATTTCCGTTCTTCCACTACAGACACAGCCGCGAACAGATCAGATATGATTGACCTCTCATTCGACTAATAAGAGCCTTGAATTGGGTTTCTGAAACCTTGAAGAACCAATGACTGAAAATCTAGCAAGAAGGACCCGCCTACCAACGCTGACGAATGCAGCGAGCAAATTGAAGCACAGAAGTTTGAAAGCTGTTTTGTGTAAGGCTGGGTGAAGAGAGACTGACTGCTGCAGATGAAAAAAGGACCCGTAGGAAGAACCGTCACAGACCCAGCAGCACGGAGATCACCCACAAGTGCGACCTGTGTGACAGAGACTGCCATTCGCGCATCGGCCTGTTCAGCCACAGGTGGTGCTTTTTTAATTCAAGCAGAATAGACGTTTAGGATTCTCTTCCATGGTCATCATAGACCGACGGAGGCCGACGACGAAGGTGGGTAAATCATTCGCCAAAACCGCAATCATGGAAGCACAAAACCGCAATAATGGAATCATGTTTTGACCAGGTCGCGAGACCAGAACCACGAGTCCGTAACAAGGGACCAGCGTCGCGTTCGTCTGACAATGAGGAAGAGAAGTTTGCCAGGACACTGCTGCTGTGAAGCGGTAAGTGTTATAAGCTAAATTATTCTTTATCCCTGAAAACTGTAATCAAAAATGACTTTTGACCGATCGGTAAATTACAACTGTGCGGCGCACGAAGTCTGAAGTCCGTGCGCCACAGTACACGGTTCGTGCGCCGCGTCCGGACCGTGAACGCCCCCCCCCGCTACTGTTCTATAGCGGGGGGGGGGGGAGCCGCGGTGACTGCGCCGCGGTCGCCACATGGCCACATGAGTCTATTCCGTCATGTAGCGATGGCTGATGTCCGTCCTCTGTAGCGGGGGGGGGGACCAACCCCCCCCCCCCACACACACACACACACACACACACAGAGCCCTGAGTGTCACCTTTCATTAGAGCCCAAGATGAAGCTTCTATATTGAATCATTCAAAAGTTACAGACATTTTTCCAAACTGTGCCATTTGACACAATTTGGCACAGTTCAAAAATGCCTGGGAACTACCTGAGGAAAAAGCTGTGTAATATATTCATTTTTTGTGGTATTGTTACAAAATTTGGACCTCAGCTGGATAACACTTGGTTCTACATTTCTGTTGCATTTTCCAGCCCAGATCTGAAGCTGTGTGTTATTTGCAAGCATTTGTATCCAAAAAAACACCCAGGCCAAATTTATTTTCTTCAAGCTCAGTATGTTTAGATGACTAACTCAGTGGCCGGAGCACTTAGAGAGATTATGACTGTTTTGCCAAAAAAATCAAAGTGTTTTCTTTTAAATGAGACCAACCCCATGAAGATGCTGCAAAGGGTTGAAGAACAGCTTTTGATTTACTTTGGGCACGTTATTTTTTGGCGTTTTTAGAGAAATTGACCGGAGTGCAAGGGGTTAAGACCATTTTAAAGGCCACTTTAATCAAATTTAAGACCTTTCATCTGCGAAATAGCAAAAAGTGTGACCACATTGCAAATAGTTTTGTCCACAGATTTAATGGAACTCAAAGTGCTGAAAAATAAACATCAAGACCACAACTCTGCAGGAAGAACACCGGCAACTTGTAACAGTCTGAATGATCTGACAATCTTTCAAACAAATATGAAAACGTGCTTGTAGCATTTGACAAAAACAAACATTAAAGAACATTACACAACAAGATCTCTAAACTGAATATAGTTCCTCTCCTATGCTCTCCTCACTCCCATAATTATGGCATGGATCTGAGTTCTAACTAACTACTAACTAACTAACCTGCACTTATATAGCGCTTTTCTAGTCACAAAGACCACTCAAAGCGCTTTCATTAATACTTAACCCTCTATTCTAAGGGCCTATAGGAAACAAATATCTAGGGACAATTTAGAACAGCCAATTAACCTAACATGCATGTTTTTGGCATGTGGGAGGAAACCGGAGAAATCCCGGAGTAAACCCACGCAACACGGGGAGAACATGCAAACTCCACACAGATCACTGTTGGTCGGGGGCTGGGATCGAACCCACGATCCCACGATCCCCACAATCCCCCGGCCAAGGGTAAACTGTGCTGCCGCAGTGCTAACCACTGCGCCACCGTGCAGCCGTTCTGTAGCTTTTGTCTCCCGCTCTGCTTCCACTTGTTTTAATTCGCACAGTTTTTCTTTGTATCTCTTCCTCAGCATGTTAGATTTTGTGATGAGCTGGGCCATTAAGGTTCCAGTCTTTCCTTCAGCTTCTTCTGCAAGCTGATCAGCATCCCTGTGTAGGCTGGTAGACACCTGGATCAGAGTTTGCCTCTTCTTCTTAAGCTCCTCTAAGTTTTCCGCTGAAGCTTTTTGCTTCTATGCCTGGACATCAGTGATCTGATTATGTACAGTGTGGAGGCCACAACTCCCCACCACAATCAGCTGAGCCCCCCCCCCCCTCCACACACACACACTGTTCACACTGCTCTTGTTGAAGCAGTTCCAGGACATTGGGTCCATCCATGGAGAGTGAGAGCAGCTTTTGCAAGTCCAGTTGCTGAGTACATTCCTGAGGACGAAATGAGCTGCATGGCAATGCCATGTGTAATGTCGAACACAAATGTGACATTTTCAGAAACGTTCTTTTTAAATGTTTTAACACTTAATTTTTCAGTTGAAAAATAAAATTTCGTCTTTATGAAGGATTAAAACAACAGAACTGCAATAATGATAACATCATGTCATCAAGATATATTTAAACAGAACAACAACAACAATAACAAGCATCAACGATGTATAACACTTTTTCTTATAAGTGTTCTATTGAGAAAAAAAAAAAGCTGTAGCTAGACTACTGGTAATTTCTTAGTGTGGGGTTCTTACTTACTTGAAAGTGGTGCAGTAAATCCTAAGCTGTTCCGTGGACTCGGATCATCTTTGAAGTAACGGACATGTAGGTCCAGCTGCTTCGTTTTAGTTGTTTGGTTGAGGGTTTCGTCAAACATCAAAGTAAAGCTGTCTTTGTTAACGCCGGTGACGAGAAGTTGACTGATGTGTGGAGCCAAACCAAATTTTGTAATTTAGGCTGATTTGTCTCTGCCGCACGTAAAGTTTTTAGCGATTTCTGAGTCAGTAAACATAGCTCAGAAAATAGTTCGGAAAATGTCTCCGACTCCTTCGTTGGCGTTATAGGACTGGTGTTTGGTTACAGTGTGCAGACACCACAGCACCTCTGCTTGAAGTGTAGCGGTGGACCCGGAGGTTGCTCTGAGGTCTGTTGCTGTGGTTTGAGCTGCTGTTGCTGCTGGTATCGGAGACAGAGCTGAAGTCTGTGGTACTGATGAGACGGAAAAGTAATGAAAAATAGCAGGCGTTTGTTGGCGGGTTTTTGCAGCCGTTTTGTGCTTCTCGCTCTGCATATGCGATTCCACAGCTTTAATTCCCGTCGAGCCGAGTTTAAAGAGCTTCTTGCACAGCGTACAACGGGCCTCATAGTTATTTCCTTAAACCGGTCTTAACCATGCCGCAAATGTCGGTTTATCCATCCAGCTAAGATTAAATTTACATTTCCCCATGACTGACATTGCCAACAGCTACTGAAGTGCAAGCTGCTAACGTGAAAACCTGAAAGTAGCCCCCTCCCCCCACAAACAAATGATTGCTTTTGGTTCGGCTCACTTTTGCTCCGTGGTGCTAAAATGCACAGCAGTAGTTAGAAATTCGCCAAATTCTTTACAAAGATTTCACTGTACAACGTAAGAAAATATTGCAATTTTGTTCATTGTGTTTGTGTCATTTTTAAGACCTTTGAAAGGCGGATTTAAGGATTGTCACTTTTAAGGATAATTAAGGCCTTAATTTTGGACAAACACATTTAAGACTTTTTAAGGACCCGCGGACACCCTGATAATTGGACCTAATAACCACTCCGGAAAAGCGGCAGAAGATGGATGGATGGACAATTTTTGTTTCACACACTCACCACATGGCCTTTTGTCCCATCATTGACAAAATTACAAAAAACAATTAAAAAACCCACAAATCTCATGGTACATTTGTTTCACACCAAACTAAAATGAAGCAAATGAAACAAACTTTATGACAGGTCCTTCTCTCCACGATTTCCAACTGGCTGTTCAAATGCTTTCAGCTACGGCTGCTAAACTTTTTCATCTCTAAGAAGCTCCCAGCCGTCAATGTCCAAACCTCCCGCCGCATCGCCACTACCGTGGCCAAACCTACCGATTTTCCTGCCACCGCGCACATGTCGATGCACACCGGCAGTGTGCTCTTGCCCGGCCAAACGTCGCCCACGGGCTGCTCTGGACCATTTCGCTTAGCGACCACAGTTTGGCAAAGCAGAACAATCTGCAGACGAGGCTCCTGTACCATTTTGGGCACGGCTGGACACAAAAAATGCAGCTGCAGCGTTGCGCGCAAGATGTCTGTCTCCACTTTTGCAAGAACTGCTTGCACCATTGTCCAAAGGCACATAATCAGAGCTGGACTCTAACTCAGATGACGAACTAGGGCTGAGCTCTTCCTCTAACCCAAGAGCGGTGAATACCAGTCCTAATACCTCTTCAGCTCAGAGCATTTTTTTCACCATCCTGTTTCCTCCTGTCAAACAGCAGCATGAAAGGGGGCTTCAAACGCTGATTTGACCTACTTATTGCATTGGACCATTTCCAGTTCTCACGGTAAATGAAAAGCCACACCTCTCACCCACCAAGTGGCGTTAAAAGGTTTGTACATTGCACACTCTATTCAGCTGTACAGGCTTTGTTTAGACTGATCAGCTAACCGGCACAGATGTGCGCCATACACACTCAAAGGGTTAATATTTTGTTGCACATCCTTTTGAGGAAATCACTGCAATCAAACGATTTCTGTAACTGTCAATGAGAATTCTGCGCACCTCAGCAGGTATTTTGGCCCACTCCTCATGAGCAAACTGTTCCAGTTGTCTCAGGTTTGAAAGGTGCCTTCTCGAATGCTACTTGAGAATAGTCCAATGTTTCACTCTTAGCCATTCTTGGGTGTTTTTAGCTGTGTGTTTTGGGTCATTATCCTGTTGCAAGACCCATGACCTGCGACTCAGACCAAGCTGTCTCACACTGGGCAGCACATTTCTCTCTAGAATACCTTGATAGACTTGAGATTTCATTGTACCCTGCACAGATTCAAGACCTCTGTGCCAGATGCAGCAAAGCAGCTCCAGAACATAACAGAACCTCCTCAATGTTTCACAGTAGGGACAGTGTTCTTTTCTTGCTATGCTTCATTGTTGCGTCTGTGAACATAGAGCTGATGTGCCTTGCAAAAAAGTTCCAGTTTTGTCTCGTCTATCCATAGGACATTCTCCCAGAAGCTTTGTGGATCGTCAGCATGCAGTTTGGCAAATTCCAGTCTGGCTTTTTTATGATTTGTTTTCAACAGTGGTGTCCTCCTTGGTCGTCTCCTATGAAGTCCACTTTGGCTCAAACAACAATGGATGGTGCGAACTGACATTGATGTACCTTGACCTTGGAGCTTACCTTGAATGTGTTTAGAGGTTGTTCTGGGCTCTTTTGTTACCATTCGTATTATCCGTCTCTCCCATTTTTCATCAAGTTTCCTCCTGCGGCCACGTCCAGGGAGGTTGGCTACAGTCCCATGGATCTTAAATTTCTGAATAATATGTGCAAATGTTGTCACAGGAACATCAAGCTGCTTGGAGATGGTCTTATAGCCTTTACCTTTAACATGCTTGTCTATAATTTTCTTTCTAATCTCCTGAGACAACTCTCTCCTTTGCTTCCTCTGGTCCATGTTTAGTGTGGTACACACCATGTCACCAAAAAGCACAGTGACTACTTGTCACCCTTTAAATAGGCCGACTGACTGATTACAAGTTTGTAGACACCTGTGATGTTAATTAGAGGACACATCTTGGTTGAACATGTCCCTATGGTCACATTATTTTCAATCTTTTCTAGGGGTACCATCATTTTTGTCAAGGCCTGTTTCATGAGTTTGGTTTTAAAATAATTCTGTTGAACCACAATTCAAAAGCATTGTCTGATTTTCATTGGTTAATTTTCATAGAATTTTTATTTATTACCACTTTTGTCAGATTCAAGTTATTTCTGTGACCATTGTGGGTTTTTCATTCATCAAAAGAGGGGTACCAACAATTTTGTCCACTTGTGTAATTTAAGTATGCATGAGTGCATTACATTTATGAATGCTTTTTCCATTCCCCACTGTCTCAATGGAAAAATAAGAAACACTAGAATAAAAATACAAAAAATACACATATTTTTGTAATTTATGTAAACCTTGACAAAAAAATCCTACAAGACAAAACAGGACACTTGATATTTTTAAAACGGTTTCTATACCACCATAGACAAAGAGAGAACCTGAATTAGAAAAAGCTCAAAGAGGGAAAGATGAAACAGAAGAGAGGAGCCAAGGACAGCAAAGTGTTCAGGCAGACTGTCCAGGAGAGGTGAGTGCAGAGGAAGGAGAGAAGGATAACACCACTAAAAAGTCTCAACACAGGACATCTGGGTGGGACCCCAACTGGCCCAATAATGCAGTATTCAAGCCTCGGTTAGTTCCATATGCAAAGTTTCTGGAGAAAATTTTGAAAAAGAAATCAATTGTATAAAATTAACATTCTGGTAACAATGGTGTCATATGTTTACTGCCCACCCGAAAAATATGACGCGACCACGCCAAAGTCTTTCAGCCAGAGGAAAAACTGCAGCACCATGGTTTATTGAATCTTTCAGGTCAGTTTTTGAGATTATTTTTCCCTCCTCTCTTCTGCCTTATAGCTTAGTGACAAGGTTCATAATTATTGAGCAATATAACCAACAGCGCAGTATCATATCACTGCAGTGTGTAGTAAACAAGCATAACAGAACAGGCCTATTGTGATTTCACAAACAAAGCTCGAAAAGCACTCAGAGTGCATACCTCCGCCAAGGCTCCTTCTGTCCTTCACTGATCACCTCCAAAATGTAATGGGTTCATGTGTAGGCAACAAGCCAGTTCTGGTGAAAAGTGCATCAGTCTATCCAGTAGTTTTGCAAAATTCATGCTAACACACTGTGAGAAGATAGGAGCCTTGGCTATCAAGATCTGAGCATGGGGGGGGATTGAGCCGGGCTCTTTCTCTTTGCCTTTTGTTTTTATATTTCTACCCTGCCTCTCGCCCAAAAGATGCTGGAATAGGCTCCACCCCCCCCCCCCATGGATGGATGGATGGATGGATGAATGGATGATGTTGTATTTTTGAGTTCTTATTACCTCCACCAAGGAGGTTATGTTTTTGCCAGCGTTTGTCTGTTTGTTAGCAACATAACTCAAAAATTTATGGATGGATTTTGATGACATTTTCAGGAAAGGTGTATCATGGTACGGGAAACAGATGATTAAATTTCGGTGATGATCTAAGAGTCAGGGATGAGAATGGGGTTTGGGAAAAAAAGAGGAAACTAAGCTGGGGGTCTTGGGGGACGCAGGCCCCCAAGCCGGATCCAAGGCGGAGCCTTGGTTGGGGGATGTGGGGGGCAACGCCCCCCAGAAGCTAACGAAATCTGGTGCTTTGGAATGCTCAAATGTGGTCTTATATTTAAAGTTAGAAGTAAGTACAAATGCATTTATAGTTTACCTTTTTAATCTGCTGCTGCATCACATGTGTAAATTTATGATATCTGAATGGTATGTTGATGTAATAATATTAAATTATATTTTACTACTATTTAATATGTTTACAACTGACACAGAATTACATTTACATAGTTCTAGATCAGACAGAATAATTTAACCAAGTAAAATAAATTATAAATATTAACAAAATTCCATCACCAAGTCCATCACCCATTTATTAAAATATACTGACATTCTGCAAACATTTTGATTTATTAATGTGTGCATTTGTTAGTGTTACTAGGAATATAAAAAAAGTTGCATATTAGTATATTTTAATATTTGAAAGATAATCTAAGAAAGTAAGTAAAACCTAAAAGATGTTTAATATTTTTATGCAATGACCATAAAGAAACTATGTTTACTAATAAAAGCAAAGATATCTTAGGAAAGGCAACCCATCACCACCCATGACAAAAAAAAACTTACACATGCATTATGTAACTCCTCCTAGTGAAACAAAAAATGATAAATTATATTCAAAATTCTTAGATTGCATTTCAAATTGTGAGAAAATATGTAATAACATTTATCTATTAACAATCGATAATCAGCATTCTAATGCAATTAGTGTTTCAAAACAGGCATGACGTCACAACTTACACATGCTATTTCATAACAAATTCATTACGCGAAAATTCTCAAGTACATTACTTATAACGAGAAAAAAATCTTACCTCGGAATGTGCCTGCCGATCACTAATTGCTGTAATCGGGGCCGATTGTGATGAACTTTGATTGACTGGCATCTGAATTTGACCGTGTCCATCGATCGTTTTGAATGCAACACGAGCGAGTAGTTCGATCTCTTGTAGCCACAGATGTTTCTGTTTTGAACAGTGTTAAACTAAGGCAACACAACCACGAGATCCATAACTCACGAAATCGTTACAATAAACACACTGGGCTTTCCCTGGTACTTTGCATTTCGCTATGAAGACGGCCATTTTTTCAACCACAACTTCATTATTTTTACCGATCTTTGCAGTCATTGACAGTTTTTTCGAGCCATTCCCAACGAAATTTGTTCCTTATCCCTTTGTCGATTTCTAAAATTCTTGCTTTGTTGTCTTTCGTGAGTTTTAGGTTCACCATTTTCCCGAAATCAGGAAAACTCAGTTGACTGAACTGTCCGCCATTTGCATTTCGCTCCGCGTGTTGGATATGACAAAGGAATAACAAAATCACCGATTGGTTGCTTCAATAAGTATCAGCCAATCAGTGGCCTTGTTACATTACATTACTGATTTCGCTGGGTAGCGCATTCTGCGCGGTGGATTTTAGCAGCCGATCGAAAATATTACTGGCTGCTCATAACATACCACCCCCCCTAAAATTTTCTCCTCGAATTTAGACGATTCACAAGAATGACCCTAGACATGATCATATCCGAGGAGGATTCTAATCCCTGCTTACCTCGGAATGTGTCTTCCAATCACTAATTGCTGTAATCGGGGCCGACTGTGATGAACTTTGATCGACTGGCATCTGAATTTGACCGTGTCCATCAATCGTTTTGAATGCAGCACGAGCGAGTAGTTCGATCTCCTTGTAGCCACAATTTTGAGATGTTTCTGTTTTGAACAGTGTTCAACTAAGGCAACACAACCACGAGATCCCTATCTCAAGAACTCGTTGCAATACACACTGGGCTTTCCCTGGTACTTCGCATTTCGCTATGAAGTCGGCCATTTTTTCAACCACAACTTCGGTATTTTTACCGATCTTTAGTCATTGACAGTTTTTTCGAGCCATTCCCAACGAAACTTGTTCCTTATCCCCTTGTTGATTTCTAAAATTCTTGCTTTGTTGTCTTTCGTGAGTTTTAGGTTCACCATTTTCACGAAATCGGGAAAACTTGGTTGATTACCTCCGCCAGGCCGAAGGCCAGGAGGTTATGTTTTTGCCAGTGTTTGTCTGTCTGATGGTTAGCACGATAACTCAAAAAGTTTTGGACGGATTTCGATGAAACTTTCAGGTGTTGTTGGAAATGGTACAAGGAAGAACTGATTAAATTTTGGGGATGATCCGGATCACTGTCTGGATACAGAAATTTTTTAAGGATTCTTTAACATTGTGAGATACGGCCATTTTCAACATGTGTGCAGAGGCAATAGAGGGCGCTGGTCGTCGTGTCTGACGAACACGAATTCCGCGTTCTTCAAAGTTTTAGGCACAAAAGCACGTGGAAAACAGTGGTGGGCAGGGCCCGGCAGCGTGCCTGTGTTTGTGCTACGCTGCAAAAGCTGAGACGGGCAGCTGTCCGGCACCGGATTATTTGGCAGAAATTCCCCGGCCAGCCATAGGGGCTGCGCAAAACGAGCTCTCTGTCGGGGAAGCTTCCAAATCCTCTTTTTTTCCGCGGAGCGCAAACCCAATAAAACCCACGGCAACCTGTCTACCCAATTTGCATCCGTCAGTGAAGCCCTCAGTGCTGCTTTCAGTGATCTATGAAAACGCTCGCAGCCTGGGACTTTGCACATGAAGGAGATGGACACAACACCAACACTTCAGTTTATTACCTCCGCCAAGGAGGTAATGCTTTTACTACTGAACCACTAATCCTATCATTGTGAATCCAATCGCTAGTCATATGTTTTCATGGTCAAGGAATCTGAAAACGTACACACAAACACTGTATGGGGGGGGGGGGCTGTGGCGCTTGGCGGAGGTCTGCGCTCTCCGAGTGCTTTTCTAGTTGAACTGATTGAACTGTCCGCCATTTGCATTTCGCTCCATGTGTTGGATATGACAAAGGAAATCTAACAAAATCGCCGATTGGTTGCTTCAATAAGTATCAGCCAATCAGTGGCCTTGTTACATTACATTACTGATCTCGCTGGGTAGCGCGTTCTGCGCGGTGGATTTTAGCAGCTGATCGAAAATACGACTCGCCGCTCATAACATACCTCACCCCCCCCCTAAAATTTTCTCCTCGAATTTAAACGATTCACGAGAATAACCCTAGACATGATCGGATCCGCGGAGGATTCTCATCCCTGAAGAGTGCACACCTCCACCAAGGGCTTTGTTTTCATTTTTGCAGCAGGATTACACAAAAACTACTGGATGGATTTAGATGAAATTTTCACCACAGTTGGTTCTTGGGCTAGAGGGGAAGCAACTACATTTTTGGAGATGACCTGTGAATGCATACCTCCACCAAGTCTCTTATATCCTCACACACTCTTAGCAACAACACTCAAAAACTACTGGATGGATTTGGATGGAATTTTTACCAGAAGTGGTTCTTGGCCTACAGACGAACCCATTACATTTTGGGGGTGATCTGTGAGCGCATACCTCTACCAAGGCCAAATCTTGCAATGTATGGTGGGATGGAGGTGGGTAGATACAAACAGATGGATGGACAAAGTGAGGGAAAGAAGGAGCCTTGGTGGAGGTATGAACTCTCTGAGTGCTTTTCTAGTTCCTGTTATTTTATCTTTGGTTGATTTTCACATATTCTGTATTGTTTCTTAGTATGATTTATTTTCCTGTGTACGGTCATATAGTTTTGTTATTTACATATTTGAGGTACTTGTCTTTACTTGCCTTCATATCATAATTGTATCCTGTGTGTTGTTTCTCTCCCTCTCCGGGGCTGCTGCTGTCAGTGGCACTTCCGGGTTTTTTGCTCTGTTGTGGGCGGTGCTCCTGTCAGCTGTCAGTCCCGTCTTCCCCTCTCATTACTCCCAGCTGATCTCTATTGTAATCTTTGTTACCACTTGCCTGCTCAAGTGATCCGCACGTGCATCCAGTTGTGTTCATTGACACCATGTCCTATTTAAAGGCCAAATGTCACGTAATTTTTTTTCCCAAATGCCAACGAATTTTGATAAAATACACATAGCTTAAACCAAATATTCATACCGGAGACCATATCACCCACCCGTATTTACATAATTGCACAAAATACACCAGGCAAAGGCCCCCCTAGCGGCTGTCAGTGTGTGACAGCCAATCCAGACCGCGGCCATGTTGTTGACGTCACAAATTTCACCCTGGCTGCCCTGCCTATCCACATTCACACTTATCAACATTGGACAATCATGACGGAAAGTGACAGCGATTGTGAACAAATTAGTTTCGTTTTGTCCTCTGGTGAATCGGACTTGGAATTCAGGGAAGACAACACCCCAGATACTGATGACAGTGGTTCAGACAGTGACAGAGGCATAGAACCTTACAGGTTGGAGCCGTCCGAGACGGAATCAGATGCTTTGTCTGATGACAACAGTTCCGACGATGACCAGAGAGCAGAACCAGTGGAAAATGTCATTGAATTGGACATTAATCACCTCCAGAATGTTGAATGGTAAGCCAAAAGAAATCTGTGATGTTTAAATTAATTATAACCACCGGCAAAATTGGGAAGCCGAAGGGGGTCTGTCGAGGGCGCCCCATAAATATCGATTTTTTGGAAGCCATTATTATGACGATACAGTGGGGCGCTAGCTTACAGTAGAACCCTTTCTTTCCTCATTCAGTTGTAGCAACAAAATCAAGGATGAAATGGAAGTAATTGCGGAAAATGACTTGTATTAAAATCCCCAGGATCGTGTGTATAGGGCCATAACCCTGGGTAAGAAGGGACACTTTTCTGCGTCCTGCTCAAAATAAAAAAAGCAGAATTACACTTAAAACACATACCTGTCAAGGCATACCTCATGCCTCCCTTACTGGGGGGCTTTCACACCTGTACTGAGTACTTAAAAACTGTATTTATCGGCAGATGAAAGAAAACTGACCACCACCCCCCCCAAAAAAAAAAAAAAAAAACCTGCAACATGACCTATTTCAAACATATTTATTCAAATGTACACTTTTATGGACACAATCTTGAACCACAACTTTTTGGTAATGTCAAAATAATAAGCCAAGTAGCACAAAAAATAAAAAATAAAAACAATAAAAAAATATTTTTCAAATTTACATTAGCACAAGGTAGACTGCTTAATTTGAAAGTACACAATAAGAATTATTCTGAATATAGTTCTTAATTGTCAGCTAGATACTGTATATACACTTGGAATTAAAGAGTTTTTGTCAGCTTTGTTACACTAATGCACTTGGATGAACTTGAAACAAGAAAATGTTCACTGATGCTGCTTGTTATAGTTCCAAGTAGCAGCCTTTGCTGACTCTAGCATTTCTGATGTGGCAGATCAGATCAGGTGGCAGATCTGATCTGCCACCAATGGGGGTAGATTGTGCCCTGCCACAAAAAAAAAGACAAACCATCACTTCTGCTCGTGATGCATTGGATTTGGAAGGCGATTCCTCTCTGTTCCGGAGCCGCAAGACAGCAGAAAGTGTGAGGCCATCAGCCTACTTCTCACTGAAGTGATAATAGCTCACGCTGAGCGCTCTGCCCGCCGCGGCCATCAGCCTAATGATTGAGTCCACACTTCTCATTGTAGTGGGAATAGCTCACGCTGAGCGCTCTGCCCGCCCCCTAGCTGTGGGGGTCACACACACGACGTGCTCCTCAACACACTCACTAATTTTTTTTCCCGTATATTTTTCTTTTGGGCGTACAGAAATGGCAATACGCCCGTATTTGCTAAAATTGCATTTTCCCCGTACCGTATTAAAATACGGCGAAAACGTTATCACTTGACAGGTATGAAAACATTTCCCAGAAAAGTGTCCCTTATTACCCCGCCGTCCCTTATAGCCCCGTTTTACGGTATGGGTGAAATATCCAATTTTTTCTTTCTTGTTGCTCACTTCAATCTTCCAGTCTCCATATAAACAATCAATCGGGATACCCAAAGCATCAAACTAGGGTACAATGTGTTTCGTCACTTCTGCCTTCTTCCCCAGGCGATTCCGGGGGCCCTGAGTGGTAACGTCAGGCCAAGCGCGGCAGTTTTAAATTAACGAATGTTCCGGCGTTACTGAAGCATATGCACCAAGACCCGAACGGATCGGTTCCCTTTTATATCTAGTTTCAAGACATTTTAAGGACCCTGTTACGTGACATTTGGCCTTTAAGTTCATTGTTTCTGTCATTCATTGTTGGAGCCTCTGTTTTCTGTCGCTGTGCAACAGAACCCATTCCCTGCTCTGGTGCAAATTCCTGATTAATCCCACCTTCTCTGTTACCTTCTCTGTCTGTAAGTTATTTTGTGCACTATTGGGATTTTGGTGTTTTGGAAACTGTTTGGATTTTTTGTTCCCTTCAATAAATATCACAACTACAGTTCAGTGTGTGGGTCTTCGTTCCTGCCTCGAGGGGCAATTCATGACAGAAGGGTCCAACCAGTTGAAGATCCAGCTAATGTAGATTGTGGTTTTTCTGTTTTTTTCTCACTCACCTATTTGTGGAGTCATCATGTCCTCAGTACACTGATCTCCACCAAGCAAAGTGAGATCGGCAGCAGGGAAACAGAGTGTCGAGAAGCAGCGGGCTGCCGAGTTTGTCCAGGGATTCGTGGATGAAGCTCTCACCTCCCACAGCCCAAAGAAGATCTGGGAGAGTGTGAATTCAGTGACCATTATTGCCAAGGAGCACCCAGGGTTGTGGAGGTTTTCCCAGTTCACGGAGTTGTTGGCCACGTTCTCCATCCTCCAACAATCTTTCCCAGGGCTGACGTGGGGACCACCTCCAGCGAGCCCCAAGCCGACGCAGAAGCGCACTCTGTGACAGACGTCCGGCTTCACCTCCAGTTCGCCCAATCCTGCTCCATCGGCTCCAAGATGCCGCCACCCAGCTCCAGACCACCAGAGGAATACCCCCGCCTCTCAGGCAGTAGTTTCCCCTTTGCCGAGGTTGAAAACTCCAACAGCAGTCGCTTTATCATTCAGTGTGCGACCTTCCTGTGGTAACGTATCCTCACTTCCTGTGTTGCTGGCTGTCTGTGGTTTGCTCTCCTCATTCTCCCGAGGATTTTGCCTTTAACTGCATTTTAGTCACTTTTTTCCATCTACCGTTAGCGCTCACTTCTCTTTATCAAGCCTCTTGCACCTGTGTGCGCACTCAGTGTCTCCTAATCACCCTCTTTAGCCTTCTGTTCTCCTTTCGTTTTCTTTTTTTGCTAGCTTCGAGTTAGCTACTAGCTATGGCTACTAGCTCTCCTTCCCCTTCTCCTCTGGTGAGCACCCTATGTCAGATGTTTAGCTACACCTCTGCCTCTTTTAGTGATCACGGTAAATGTAATAAATGTTGTCTTTTTGAGGCGTTCGAGGCGAGGTTGTCTGATTTGGAATCCCGGCTCCACTGTATTGAAACACCGTCTGTGCCAGTTAATAACGACGGACATCCCCTAGCTGCAGTGGAGCTCCCTAGCTTAGGGCGGCCTGCTAGCGGTACTCCGGTCCTCCTAAGCAGCGAGGAGACTGGGTGGGTGATGGTGAGAAGGAAGCCTAGCCGCAAGGCCCCAGTTAACCACCATCCTGTTCATGTTTCTAATTGCTTTTCCCCACTCAGCGACACACCCGCTGAGGAAAAAACTCTGATCATTGGCGACTCTGTAGTCAGAAACGTGAACCTAAAGAATCCAGCAGCCATAGTCAAATGCATTCCTGGGGCCAGAGCAGGCGATTTTGAGTCAAAATTGGAAATGCTGTCCTAAAAATGACGTGGGCTACATTGACAATTGGAGCTCTTTTTGGGGAAAACCTGGTCTTATGAGACGAGACAGCATTCATCCCACTTTGGATGGTGCTTCTCATTTATCTAACAATCTGGCATCTTTTTTGTCCAAATTTCCAAAACCCTGACTACTCAGAGTTGGGACCAGGAAGCAGAGTCGCAGTCTTACACGCCTCTCTGCTGCTCCTCTTCATCCGCCACCCCTCAACTTAGCCCGTCTTCCCCATCAGAGAATCGTTGTCTGCTCCCTCCAAAGTGAATAAAAATATAATGTATAAGCATCCCAAAGTGATAAAGCAAAATATTGGTAAAACTCAAATTAAACATAAAGCCTCTAAATTGAATGATTTGGCCTCTGTTCCTCCTCATAATTTAAAAATTAAATGTGGTTTATTAAATATTACGTCTCTAACTCCCAAGTCTCTGTTAGTCCATGATCTGTTAATTGATCATCAGATTGATTTAATTTCCCTTACAGAGACTTGGTTAGGACAAGAGGATTATGTTGGTTTAAATGAATCAACTCCCTCTGGTTATTTAAACTGTCAAAATCCCAGAAGTTCTGGTCGTGGAGGAGGAGTAGCAACAATTTACCATTCCAAATTACTAGTGAATGTAAAGCAAAAAACATGTTATAATTCCTTTGAGGGCCTGGTCCTCAGTATTGGGCACTTTAGCAATTTTAGGTTAAACCCAATTTTATTTGCCAAAGTTTATCGTCCCCCATCAACCTACTCAGAATTTTTATCCGAATTTGCTGATTTCTTAGCTGATTTAGTGCTGAAATCTGATAGAATAATTATAGTAGGGGACTTTAATATACATGTGGATGTAAATAGTGACTGCCTTAATGTGGCTTTTAATTCAATATTAGACTCGATTGGGTTTTCTCAGAAAGTAGGAAATTCTACTCATTACCTCCACCATACATTGGACCTTGTTCTGACATATGGCATAGAAATAGAAAATCTTGTAGTGTCTCCTCATAACCCTGTACTGTCAGACCATTGTCTGTTAACCTTTGATTTTACTATTTCTGACTATTTGGCTCCTAAAGAAAAATATTATTACAGTAGATGCCTCTCAGATGATGCTGTTTCCAAATTTATGCAGATTGTTTCTTCTATGCCATGTGTCAACACAACGGAAATAAGCTATAGACAGCTTGCTCCTTCTGTAATTGATAACATGGTGGATAATGTTTCAGCTTCTCTGCATCAGGCTCTAGACTTGGTGGCCCCCTTAAAAAAGAAAAAGTCTAATCAGAGATTTCTAACTCCTTGGTTCAACACAGAAACTCGTAGCTTAAAACAGAAGACTCGTCAATTAGAAAGAAAATGGCGCTCTACTAATTTAGATGAAATCTATTTAGCTTGGAGAAATCATCTTTTAATTTATAAAAAATCTCTTAGAAAAGCTAGAACAAGTTATTACTCTGCATTAATAGAAGAGAACAAGAATAATCCCAGGTTTCTTTTCAGTACTGTAGCCAGGTTGACAAAGAGTCAGGACTCTGTCAATCCTAGCATTCCCTTAGAGCTTACTAGTCAGGACTTTATGAACTTTTTCAATAATAAAATTTCATCCATCAGAGATAAAATCAATCAGATTCTTCCCACAGTTAACTTAAATACTGTAACTACTACAACTCCTTCTTTTGATGTCTGTCTTGATGAGTTTACTCCAATCGACCTTTGTGAGTTAGACAAAATAGTTTCCTCATCCAAACCTTCAACTTGTCTTTTAGACCCTATTCCTGCCAGGTTATTTAAAGAAGTCTTCCCGCTTATTGGTAGCTTTATTCTTCATATAATCAATTCTTCATTAACTTTAGGCCATGTACCGCAGGCTTTTAAATCTGCTGTAATTAAACCCTTACTCAAAAAGCCAACGCTAGATCCAGGGGCTTTAGCTAACTATAGACCAATCTCTAATCTCCCTTTCATTTCAAAAATCTTAGAAAGAGTTGTTGCTACGCAATTATTTGACCACCTGCAGGGAAATGGTTTATTTGAAGAGTTTCAATCTGGGTTTAGAATCCATCATAGTACTGAAACAGCCTTAGCGAAGGTCACTAACGACCTCCTCATTGCATCTGATAATGGACTAGTTTCTGTACTTGTCCTTTTAGACCTTAGTGCAGCTTTTGATACTATCGATCATAATATTCTACTTGATAGATTAGAACACTATGTTGGACTTAATGGAACTTCGTTGCAGTGGTTTAGATCTTATTTATCTGATAGGTTCCAGTTTGTTCATGTAAATAATGAGTTTTCTTTCAACTCAAAGCTTAGTCATGGAGTTCCACAGGGATCTGTGCTAGGCCCTACTCTTTTTAGTTTATATATGCTTCCGTTAGGCAACATTATTAGAAAGCACTGTATACACTTTCATTGTTATGCAGATGACACACAATTATACTTGTCAATGAAGCCAGATGATAGTAATCAATTAGCCAAGTTAGAAGCCTGTCTTAAGGAAATCAAAGCTTGGATGACTTGTAATTTCCTGCTATTAAATTCAGATAAGACTGAAGTCATTCTTGTTGGTCCAAAAAACCTTAGAAATTCCTTTCCAAATCAAACTTTCAGTTTGGATGCAGTTACTCTTTCTCTTAATACCTCTGTGAGGAACCTTGGAGTTATTTTTGATCAGGATTTGTCCTTCAATTCACATATTAAATTTGTTTCTAAGACTGCCTTCTATCATTTGCGTAATATTGCCAAGATTAGGAGCATCTTGTCTCAGAGTGATGCTGAGAAGCTGATCCACGCTTTTGTTAGCTCGAGATTAGATTATTGTAATTCTTTATTATCAGGCTGTCCTAAAACATCTTTAAAAAGTCTTCAGCTGATCCAAAATGCTGCAGCAAGAGTTTTAACAGGTACTAGAAAGAGAGATCATATCTCTCCGGTTCTGGCCTCCCTTCATTGGCTTCCCATAGAGTTTAGAATTAAGTTTAAAATCCTTCTTCTTACTTACAAAGCTCTAAACAATCAGGCTCCTTTTTATTTAAAAGATCTGATACTACCGTATTATCCTAACAGAGCACTACGCTCCCAAAATGCGGGATTACTTGTAATACCTAGAATCTCCAAAAGTACAATGGGAGGCAGAGCCTTCAGTTATCAAGCTCCTCTCCTGTGGAATCAGCTGCCAATCTGGATTCGGGAGTCAGACTCGATCTCTGTTTTTAAGAATAGGGCTAAAACCTACCTTTTTGATATAGCCTACAATTAGGGAGGGATCATGTGTTTCTGAACCCTCCCTTAGTTATGCTGCTAATAGGTTTAGTCAGCCGGGGAACCTCCAGTAATGCACTGGGCCTCACTCCTTTCCTCACTCTCTATTAAATATTTTTTTTGCTGGTCATTAACATTTGTTTGTTCTCTCCCATAGATTGAGTCCCCATCGTGCTGTTTGCTCTCTACATGTCTGTTCTTTTCTTCTTCTCTTTCCCTTCACCCCCCAGCCAGTCGCAGCAGATGACTGCCCCTCCCTGAGCCTGGTTCTGCTGGAGGTTTCTTCCTGTTAAAAGGGAGTTTTTCCTCTCCACCGTCGCCAAGTGCTTGCTCACAGGGGATCGCCTGATTGCTGGGGTCTTTCTGCAACTGTGGGGGTTCCCCCCTACAGTTGATAGTGCTATGAGATGACTGTTGTTGTGAAATGGCGCTACATAAATAAAGTTGAATTGAATTGAATTGAATTGAACTAGAAGTAACTGTAAATACTCCAAAATTGTTATCCACGCCGGCATTAATGACGTCTGACTCCGGTAGTCGGAAGTCTCAAAACCTAACGTGGAATCGGTGTGTGACTTTGCCAAAACAATGTCTGCCTCTGTAGTATTCTCTGGGCCCCTCCCCTATCTGACCAGTGATGACATGTTTAGCGGCTTGTCATCCTTCAACCTCTGGCTGTCTGTGTGGTGTCCTGCAAACAATGTGGGCTACATAGGCAATTGGAGCTCATTGTGGGGAAAACCTGGTCATTTTAGACAAGATGGCGTCAATCCCACTTTGGATGTTGCTTCTCATTTATCTAACAATCTGGCATCTTTTTTTATCCAAATTTCCAAAACTTTGACAACTCAGAGTTAGGACCAGGAAGCAGAGTTGCAGTCTTACACGCCTCTCTGCAGCTCCTCTTCATCCGCCACCCCTCAGCTTAGCCCCTGTCATCCCCATCAGAGAATCATTGACTGCTCCCTCCAAAGTAAATAAAAATAGAATGTATAAACATCCCAAAGTAATTAAACAAAAAGCGGGTAAAACTCAAATTAAACATGAAGACTCTAAATTGAATGATTTGGCTTCTGTTCCTCCTCATAATTTAAAAATTAAATGTGGTTTGTTAAATATTAGGTCTCTAACTCCCAAGTCTCTGTTAGTCCATGATCTGTTTATTGATCATCAGATTGATTTAATATCGCTAACAGAGACTTGGTTAGGGCAAGAGGATTATGTTGGTTTGAATGAATCAACTCCCTCTGGTGATTTAAACTGTCAAAATCCCAGAAGTTCTGGTCGTGGAGGAGGAGTAGCAACAATTTACCATTCCAAATTACCAGTTAATGTAAAGCCAAAAAAACCCAAAACGTTATAATTCCTTTGAGGGCCTGGTCCTCAGTATTGGGCATTTTAGCAGTTTTAGGCTAAATCCAATTTTATTTGCCATAGTTTATCGTCCTCCATCAACCTACTAAGAGTTTTTATCCGAATTTGCCAAATTCTTAGCTGATTTAGTGCTGAAATTGGATAGAATAATTATAGTAGGGGACTTAAATATACATGTACATAGTGATTGCCTTAATTTGGCATTTAATTCAATACTAGACTCGATGGGGTTTTCACAGAAAGTAGACCCTGCTTGTACACATTGGCCTACAACTTCCAGTCATATACAGCCCAAGGAAGATGCGCTGGAACTTCCGCAAAGCCAACTGGAAGAAATTCAGTGAAACTCTGGACCGGAGCGTTGTTACCATCCCACTCCACACCATCACTGTAGATGAAGCATACAACCGCTTCTGCAGCGCAATCTTCAAGGCTGCCCATACTGCAATCCCACGAGGCTACCGACCCCTCTATGTCCCATGTTTGGACGGAGAAAGTGCTGCCCTCCTTCAATCCTATCAAACATCAGGGGACCCAGAGATAGCAGACCATCTCATTGAATCGCTAAATACAGCCCGGTGAAAGAAATGGGAGGAGACAGTTGCTGACCGGAGCTTTACCCACTCTAGCAGGAAATGTTGGAGCCTCATCCGTCGCCTAGGAGCTGCACAGAAGCCCCCTAGCCAAAGCCGAGCATCCGTCACACCCAACCAAGTTGCATCCCACCTACTGACTATCGCCAAAGCACCCCAAGACAAAGACACCAGAAGAGCAGTTACAACTGAGCTAAAAAAAACACCAAAAAATGCCTGTAGAGGAAACGAACCCTGAACCCTTCAAGGCTGCTGAACTGGAGAAAGTCCTACAGGGCCTGAAATGTGGAAAGGCAGCAGGATACGATAACATCTTCCCAGAATTCATGAAAAATCTTGGCCCCCGAGCCCTAACCTGGTTGACACAATTCTACACAAGGATCACACAAACAAACTCGATCCCAAAGAAATGGCGGACAGCAAAGGTCATTGCCATCCCAAAACCTGGCAAAGACCACAAACTACCAGCAAGCTACCGCCCAATCTCCCTACTCAGCGTTCCTTACAAAATCATGGAGCGCCTAATACTGCAACGCATTTCCCCAGAAATAGAGGATATTCTAAGTGAGGATCAAGCAGGTTTCCGCAAGGACCGCAGTACAGGAGAACAAGTACTGGCCCTAACCACCTTCATCGAAAATGGCTTCGAGAGCAGACTGAAGACAGGGGCTGTGTTTCTCGATCTTACAGCCGCCTATGATACGGTCTGGCACAAAGGCCTCCTCCTGAAACTTATAAAGGCGATCCCTGCTTGGGCATCAGCAATTATAAAAACCCTGCTGACCAACCGAAGGTTCAGAGTCCACCTCAGTCAGAACACAAGTGCATGGAGAATGCAGAAAAACGGACTCCCACAAGGCTCAGTTCTAGCTCCAACTCTGTTCAACCTCTACATAAACGACCTGCCTACTACAAAATCCCGCAAATTCATCTATGCAGACGACATCTGTTTGGCATTCCAAGCACCAGACTTTGAACCACTGGAACGGGTGCTCATGGAAGATCTTGCCAAACTGGACCAGTTCTGCAAAATCTGGCGCCTAAAACCAAGCCCAGCAAAAACCGTCTCCAGTGTATTCCATCTCCACAATGCAAAAGCTGCCAGAGAACTAAACATCCACCTGAGCGGACTCAAGCTTAAGCATGCCCCAAATCCAACTTATCTTGGAGTGACCCTTGATAGGACCTTATCCTTCAAGGAACATCTAAAGGGGACGGCTGCTAAGGTGAAGGTACGAAACAACCTGCTCTGCAAGCTCGCTGGTGCAAAATGGGGGGCGGCAGTCTCCACCCTGCGCACCTCAGCACTGGCCCTTTCATACTCTGTAGCAGAATATTGTGCCCCTGTCTGGTCCAGGTCATCTTACACACACCATGTAGACACCCAGCTCAACTCAACCATGAGAACTATAACTGGAACAATCCGCTCAACACCACTCCCCTGGCTCTCTGTACTGTCAAACATAGCCCCTCCACACATCCGGCGAGCAGCATTAACTCAAAGGATGCTCCAAAAAGTTAAAGATTCTCCTCACTTACCAATCCATGCAGATATCTACACCCCACCCACTGCCCGACTTTCATCCAGACGGCCGATTTGGAAAAACCCTTCCCCAGCTGACTTTACCATCCAGACAGCTTGGCAAGAGGAATGGGAGACCAAGGAGGTCCCAAACAAACAGCTGGTGATAAACCCCAACCAACAGGTCCCGGGCACCAACCTCCCAAGGAGACAGTGGTCTACACTCAATCGCTTCAGGACTGGACATGGCCCCTGCTTGGCCAGCCTTCACAGATGGGGCAGTAGCCCTAGCCCACTGTGCGCATGTGGAGAGGAGCAAACAATGGAACACATCATAGAGGCTTGCCCACTCCAAAGACTGGAAGGAGGATTACACACCCTCCATACAGCAAACCAGGAGGCAACTGCTTGGCTTAAGGACTTTGCATTCGCTAAATAAATAAACAGAAAGTAGGAAATTCTACCCATTATCTCCACCATACGTTGGACCTTGATCTGACTTATGGCATAGAAATAGAAAATCTGGTATTGTCTCCTCATAACCCTGTACTGTCAGACCATTGTCTGTTAACCTTTGAATTCACTATTTCTGACAATTTGGCTCCCAAGAGAAAATATTACTACAGTAGATGCCTCTCAGATGATGATGTTACCAAATTTATGCAGATTGTTTCCTCTATGCCATGTGTCAACACAATGGAAATAAGCTATAGACAGCTTGCTCCTTCTGCAATTGATAGCATGGTAGATAGTGTTACAGCTTCTCTGCATCAGACTCTAGACTTAGTGGCCCCTTTAAAAGAAGAAAAAGTCTAATCAGAGATTTCTAACTCCTTGGTTCAACACAGAAACTCGAAGCTTAAAACAGAAGACTTGTCAATTAGAAAGAAAATGGCGCTCCACTAATTTGGATGAATTCTATTTAGCTTGGAGCAATCATCTCTTAATTTATAAAAAAAAACCTCTGAGAAAATCTAGAATGAGTTATTATTCTGCATTAATAGAAGAGAACAAGAATAATCCCAGGTTTCTTTACTGCACATGTAACGGGTCCCCTTTTTGGGCACCCTTAAACGGCTGTGATCGGGGACACTAGTGTATATGTGTAGGCGGCATATGGATCACGATGACACCAGACTGATGTTTCCCACAATTTATTTGCTCCTGTTGGAGAAATAAAACAATACACATCACTCTTCGTCTGTACCTCGATCCCACACACGCTCCCCCAGCAAAGCAAAGCGGTACTGTGTGGGAAAGGGAGCTCTAAAATAATTTCACAATACATAAAATAAATCACATGTATTCACTTTTTCACATTCATATTATTACCAACAAAAGAATATTTCATTAAACAAGAGCTAAATTTCAAAATGGGAAACACTTTCTCTTAACAAATATAAAAAACATTAACATTTCCCTTTTGCAACAGGGTTAAACCATATAAAGATACATGAAATACGCCCTCTAGTGGACATTAAATGAAAATAGCAGACCAGTGGAATTACATTACAAATGAGAAAATTTACCAAAAAACAGACATACCTGTTGGAGAAATAAAACAATACACATCACTCTTTGTCTGTACCTCGATCCCACACAGGCTCCTACATTTACAAAGAGTTACACTTTTGCCAAGTTACACAACGACACAAGCTGCCAGAGTCACCATAGAGCTTATATTGGCACGCAATTCTAAAATGGCGACTTGTGGACTTCTAAGGTGTGCCGAAAACATCCATAAAACTATTATTTACAATATAAACAATGAAAAATATACTACAGTAGCATGTCAAATTAACAAGGAACAATTACAAACCAAGGTTGCAGTTTAAATGATAAAACTGATGAACAAAACAGTCATTTAATGCCAGCAAAGTTTTAGGCACGACTTACCCCCAAGCAAAGCAAAGCGGTACTGTGGGGGAAAGGAGGAGCTACCGGAGCCTCGGAGGTATGGGAAGGACAGATGTGGGCAGTGTACCGCCAAAATAAAAGCACTCAAGTAAATAAAATTCACAATAATATAAAGGAAAACATGCCTGAGAAAAGGAATGTTTAAAGTGCATTTTCGACTCCGTTACACCCACCCCACTGAATTTTATCAAACTTGAGCCACAGCTACACAGAACTCATGACAATATACAAAACACCCGGGGTTAGTTAAAGAACACCATCTGAAAGAGTGTCCCACACAAGGACGAAGTGGCATGAGAGCAGCGCTTCTCTCTCAACCCAACCACTGGTAATGGAGTGCCTTGTACACCCCACCAAAAACCCCAACTATTAGTGTAGTAAAAGTTCATGTATAATAAAATAAAATAAAATAGCTGATCACTGGAATTCAAGGTCAAGTCCACAAAAGGATAGTCCACTCATGTAGCATTTAGTCAGTCAGGGTCTGAAACACAGACCTACAAACAGCCTTAACATTGAACTTGTCCTGAATTACATCTTGCCTGGACATTGTCTGCACTAGTCTATTTACAGGTCTAATCAGGCGACCAAATCTTGACCTGATTTGAGATTGTGCATTGGGACAGTCACAATGTGTACGTGACGTCTGGTCAACAGTACAGCGAACAAGGGGAGTGTCTGTCTGTCTCTCGGAGTCAGGAACAGAAACTAGTTGACTGTCAAGTGTTTGTCCACCATGAGTATCAGTAGCAGCTGTAGTCACAGGTCTAGAGTCAGAGGACATGGGATGATCTACACCTTGAGCAACAGGTGCAACTGAAGAGTTCTGGGGTCAGAGGACACACTTGTCACACCAGAAACGTCTACCTGTGACACAGATGGTTCAGTGAGCTGCGTGATCCATTCAACAGTTCTCCTTTCAGAGTCAATAGGTTCTGGATGAAGTAATGGTTCACGTGTTTCTCCACATGAAGACGGATCACCTGTGCCAGCCTCACTCTCTCTCTCGAAGAGGTCCACAGATGTACAGTGGGGCAAAAAAGTATTTAGTCAGCCACCAAATGTGCAAGTTCTCCCACTTAAAAGATGAGAGAGGTCTCCAATTTTCATCACAGGTATACTTCAACTATGAGAGACAAAATGAGAAAAAAAAAAAATCCAGAAAATTACATTGAAGGATTTTTAATGAATTAATTGGTAAATTCCTTGGTAAAATAAGTATTTGGTCACCTACAAACAAGCAAGATTTCTGGCTCTCACAGACCTGTAACTTCTTCTTTAAGAGGCTCCTCTGTCCTCCACTCGTTACCTGTATTAATGGCACCTGTTTGAACTCGTTATCAGTATAAAAGACACCTGTCCACAACCTCAAACAGTCAGACTCCAAACTCCACTATGGCCAAGACCAAAGAGCTGTCAAAGGACACCAGAAACAAAATTGTAGACCTGCACCAGGCTGGGAAGACTGAATCTGCAATAGGTAAGCAGCTTGGTGTGAAGAAATCAACTGTGGGAGCAATTATTAGAAAATGGAAGACATACAAGACCACTGATGATCTCCCTCGATCTGGGGATCCACGCAAGATCTCACCCCGTGGGGTCAAAATTATCACAAGAACGGTGAGCAAAAATCCCAGAACCACATGGGGGGACCTAGTGAATGACCTGCAGAGAGCTGGGACCAAAGTAACAAAGGCTACCATCAGTAACACACTACACCAGCAGGGACTCAAATCCTGCAGTGCCAGACGTGTCCCCTTGCTTAAGCCAGTACATGTCCAGGCTCATCTGAAGTTTGCTAGAGAGCATTTGGATGATCCAGAAGAGGACTGGGAGAATGTCATATGGTCAGATGAAACCAAAATAGAACTTTTTGGTAAAAACTCAACTTGGCGTGTTTGGAGGAGAAAGAACACCATACCTACTGTGAAGCATGGGGGTGAAAACATCATACTTTGGGGCTGTTTTTCTGCAAAGGGACCAGGACGACTGATCTGTGTAAAGGAAAGAATGAATGGGGCCATGTATCGTGAGATTTTGAGTGAAAACCTCCTTCCACCAGCAAGGTCATTGAAGATGAACCGTGGCTGGGTCTTTCAGCATGACAATGATCCCAAACACACCGCCCGGGCCACGAAGGAGTGGCTTCGTAAGAAGCATTTCAAGGTCCTGGAGTGGCCTAGCCAGTCTCCAGACCTCAACCCCATAGAAAATCTTTGGAGGGAGTTGAAAGTCTGTGTTGCCCAGCGACAGCCCCAAAACATCACTGCTCTAGAGGAGATCTGCATGGAGGAATGGGCCAAAATACCAACAACAGTGTGTGAAAACCTTGTGAAAACTTACAGAAAACATTTGACCTCTGTCACTGTCAACAAAGGGTATATAACAAAGTATTGAGATGAACTTTTGTTACTGTCCAAATACTTATTTTACCGAGGAATTTACCAATTAATTCATTACAAGTCCTTCCGTGTGATTTTCTGGATTTTTTTTTTCTCATTTTGTCTCTCATAGTTGAGGCATACCTATGATGAAAATTGGAGACCTCTCTCATCTTTTAAGTGGGAGAACTTGCACAATTGGTGGCTGACTAAATACTTTTTTACCCCACTGTATCTCCCTCATCACCAATGTCTGTAGCTAAGGTTTCTGGAAGTAAGGTGGATGAACCATGGTTGGACACATCGCACACATCCACCACAGGAATAAAATTTACCAGCATCAAAAGATTCCTGTGGACCACTTTTGTCCGTCTAGTAAGAGTGTCACAAATTCTGTATGTATGGGTCTGTGGGTTCACATCATTACAGTGTAAACAGTTGATTCCCACTTATCAGCAGTTTTCTTATTGCCTCTCTCCTTCCTGTTGGCCAAAAGCACCCTGTCACCAATCTCAATCTTGGATCCTGTCACTTTCCTGTTGTAAAGATTAGCATGTCTGTGTTGCTCCTTAGCAGCACGGTCCTGAGCAACCATCATTGCTTCTTTTAGCTCACAGGTGAGAGTTTCCACATACTTGTCATAACTTGGTTACATCAGCATCGCAAAGAACAGAACGGAACATGACATCTACTGGCAAACGGGGCACACGGCCATACATGAGGTAAAAAGGAGGAAAGCCAGTCGTCTCATGGGCTGTACAATTGTACATAAATGTCAAAGTCTGCAACCGTCGTGGCCAGTTAACTTTCACCTCAGGGGACAGTGCACGAATCATCCTACCCAGTGTCCTGTTAAACCGTTCGACACTCCCATTTCCCATTGGGTGGTAAGGGGTAGTGTGAGATTTCCTGACACCGGACACTTTGAGGAGTTCACTGATTAATTGACTTTCAAAATTAGGACCTTGGTCACTGTGGATTCTTTCTGGGAATCCAAAGACACAAAAGTACTTGTTCTACAGAACATTTGCCACTTGCTTAGCTGTTTGATCCTTACAAGGAAAGGCCTGAGCCATCCTGGTAAAGTGATCTGTTATCACTAGGACATCAACAGACTTGTTCCTAGAGTCTTCAGCTGACCAAAAGTCAATGCAGACCAGCTCCAGCGGTCTAGATGACAAGATGCTCTCTAAGGGAGCTCGTCCCTCAGGTTCAGCTGACTTGCTGAGGACACAACGCTGGCAGTGTCTGACATGGTCTCTAACATCTCTCTCAAGGGTCAGCCAGAAAAATCTCTGTCTGGATAAACTGAGAGTTCACGACTGGGCTTGATGACCAGCATCATCATGCACGCCTTTCAACACCTCATCCTTAAGTGAGTCTGGGACAACATACTGAAGTCGTTTGGACTTGGTTCTCTGGTCTCTTGAAACTCTGTACAGAACACCATTGCTCACAGATAACTTATCCCAGTGTTTCAAATATTTAATCACTGAAAATGATTCTTTCACCCTTTCTCTCCTTGAGGGTCTCCGATGTCTTTCAACACAAAACAGGACGCGAGAAAGAGTTCCATCCTCCAACTATTTGTCACGCAAAGCCTTTTCAGAATAGGCAGGCAACGGGTCTTGACCTGGTGGGACTAACTAGGGCAAAAACTGCAAGGCTTCACTTGTGCGGGCCCTCGGACCAGCATCCCACTCAATGTGTGACTGCATCACAGAAGACACTTCTTCTGAATTCACAATCTGAGTGTGTACCCAGGAGGTATGAGCATTGTCACACATCGCATCCACGTGACCACTGGATGAACAAAAAGCATCCTGAACAGAGGCAGTAGACACATTTTTGACTTCACTGAGGAGTTTCACATATGGCTCATTGAACAGTCTGTGACCAATATTTTCCTTGACAAAAGGCACATGGCTTAATGCATCAGCCACAATGTTCTGCCGCCCTGGAACATACTTTATGTCAAAGTCATACGCAGCCAACTTGGCTACCCAGCGTTGCTCACAACAGTCTAACTTGGGCTTTGTCGATATGTGAGTCAAAGGATTGTTGTCAGTCCAAACAGTGAATTTGTGACCCTTTAGCCAATGACTAAACTTGTCAGTGATGGACCATTTCAAAGCCAGAAATTCCAGTTGGTGCGCTGGATAGTTTTTCTAAGACTGTGTCAGTGACTTACTGGCAAAAGCAATAGGTCTGGCATGACTTTCACCTTCCAGGACTTGGGACAGAACGGCACCTATCCCATCCATAGATGCATCAGTCGAAAGCATGAAGGGACGGTCAAAGTTAGGATGAGCCAAGACCACAATGTTAACAAGTGCAGATTTGAGACTTTCAAAGGCATGTATGTGCTCTTGGGTCCAGTCAGAAGCACAAAGCTTTCTGCAAGCCATCTTGGTTTTCTTACATCTGCCTTTAAATTTTCCACCTATCAACAGGCTGAACAATGGCTTGGCAATGGCAGAATATCCTGGCACAAAATGCTGATAGTAATCAACCATCCCTAAGAAGGATCTAAGTCTTTTTTGGGACGGTGTCACACCATCAGTGTCCATAAGGTCAGCACAAGTCATTTTTGCGATGTTTTCAACCTTACTTGGGTCGGTTGAAACACCATTCTCATCAATTACGTGACCAAGAAACCTCACAGATCTCCTGAGGAAAAAACACTTTTTGGGTGCCAACTTCAAGTTGTGCCTATGCAGCCTGCTGAACACCATCTCAAGGCACTGCAATGCACTCTGCTCGTCAGATGCAAAAATCAGCAGATCATCCAAATAGCACAACAAAGTCAAGTAATTCCGGTCACCAAAAATGGCAGTCATCATGCGCATAAAACTAGCAGGACTATTGCATAATCCCTGGGGCAGGCGATTGTACTCATATAAGCCCATTGGAGTGGTAAAAGCAGAATACTTCCTGTCATCCTCATGAAGCGGCATGTTGTAGAAGCCGGACGTTAAATCCACTGTGCTGAAGAGGCAGTTACCTCCCAGTGCTGCCAGACAATCTGCCTAGTGAGGGAGAGGGTGAGCGTCTTTCAGAGTCTTCTTATTCAGCCAGCGAAAATCCGTGCAGATGCGGAAGTCGCCATTCTTTTTCCACACAAGAACCAAAGGAGATGCATACTCGCTAGTTGATTTCCTGATAATGTCTTTTTCCTCAATTTCATTCAGCACCTGGCTTAATTTCTGATACTGACTAGGGGGTACACACCTGTATGGGAGTCTGAATGGTTTATTATCAGATAAATGTATGCGGTGTACAAAGCCCTTAGCTTCTCCGCAGTCTAGGTGGTGGCGTGAAAAGACATCCTCGTACTGAAGTACCAAGTCAGCCATTATTTTTTTGCAGTCCTCTGACACTTGGCATGAATTAATGTCTATGTCACAAAGCTCCACTGACTTGAGTTTTTCTTTTACAGACTCCATACCGGCATCACATGCCGTTGTAGACTGTGTGTAGCAGGTCACTGGTACACTAGACTGCTCAGCTGCGTCCATGTCTTCAAGGGTTACACATGTGTAGACGTCAGCTAGCTTTGCATTGCGCCATAACAACACACACTTGTTGGACATGTTGATGAGTTTGAGCGGGACCCACCTGTCACACATAGGAGTTACAATCTTAGCTACTAGGACACCCCTAGGAGCTGAACGAGAAGATGTGGGCTCTGTCACGACTGTACTGCCTGGAGATACAACAGTGTCTTTAGGCAATTTACCCCAAACAAGGTACTCACGCCCAGGTTCAAGGTAGGTGGCTGAGTTACATCTGACAGTACCAACTTTGTCAGAAATGTCATTTCCTTTCCAGGGGTTCAAACCAGTGAGCATAGACAAGAACTGCTCAGCTTCTGGTTCTGCAGTTGGGCAGGGGCCAGACACTGTTTTCCAATAGGACTTGCATTGTTTTGAATGGTGTAGGATGTGCTTTATGACATTGGTACCAATAATCAACTCATCATGCTGACCACAGACAACCAGAGTGGGGACTAGCATTTTACAACCATACACCTCCATTACAATGTCAAAAGCACTCTTTGGCCTGACACGCTGTCCACCACACCCAACCAGCATCACATTCACATCAATCTGGTTCTGATTTGTTATCACTCCAGCAGTTCTCAGTTTCTTCTCTGCATCCTCGTTGATACTGCAGGCCATGGAGCCACCGTCCAGCATGCCATCAATTATCACTGCACCACCAAAAGCCACTGGTGTGTAGAAAAGGCTGGAACTATTGCCAATTATGTGAATGTTCTGATACACAACAACTACATCATCGCATGAGCTTCTCATCGATGCAAGAATCAACTCAGCATCAGATGTGTCACTGCAGTGGGAGCTTGAGGTGAGACCTGCACTGCCTCCCTCCAAGTACAGGTCAGTTAGTTTCCCTGAGACTGAGAAGGAGGCTGACAGTTGTTGTTGGGACAGGCCAGTCTGGGATGACCAGGGGAAAGACAGGTAAAACACAGTTTCTCAGACATGCAATGTGAAATGGTGGAGTGACGTGTGTCATTACAGACCTTACAAGTTGCTTCTCTGGGGCGTCTCTGACGAGGGGCACGTTTAAATCTGTTGCTCTCAGTCGGGTGAGGAATTGTACACCGCTGCAACTTCTCCATCATTTCCTGAAACATGTTAACCATGTGACCAAGGAGCCTCTCCTCTGACTGTTGGAGATTTTGAGCAACAACCGGCACACTAGCACAATCTGAGTTGAGGGTATTTGGGGTAGGATCAGAGATGGAGAATGGAGAGGGACCCTGACATGTAAACTGTCGGGTTTGAGGAAGTGAAGAGGGAATGACTGGGGTGTGGCACTGTTCTGGCATGGTCATGGCTGAAGATTAGAAGAAGAAGATAAGATAAGAAGAAGATTCTGAAGATACAGAAGCCAGGCTGACAAAGAGTCAGGACTCTGTCAATCCTAGCATTCCCTTAGAGCTTACTAGTCAGGACTTTATGAACTTTTTCAATAATATAATTTCATCTATCAGAGATAAAATCAGTCAGATTCTTCCCACAGTTAACTTAAATACAGTAACTACTACAACTCCTTCAACTGAGTTGGTATCAGTTTATTCCAATTGACCTTTTAGAGTTTAGAGTCCTGTCCCTGGCCCAGGTGGTGGTACCAGCGTGCTTCAAGACCACTTCTATAGTACCAGTGCCGAAACATTCAACACCATCGTGCCTAAATGACTATCACCCTGTGGCACTGACGCCCATAGTCATGAAGTGCTTTGAGCGACTGGTCTTGGCACAGCTCAAAAAATGCCTGCCCCCTACACTGGACCCTCACCAGTTTGCCTACCGGAGCAACAGGAGTACAGAGGATGCGGTTTCTACAGCGCTGCACTGTGTACTCTCACATCTGGATGACAAGAACACCTATGCAAGAATGCTGTTTGTTGACTTCAGCTCAGCATTCAACACAGTTATCCCCTCCAAATTGATCACTAAACTTGGGGACCTAGGAATCAGTACCTCCACCTGCAACTGTTGGCTAGGGCCCCTCGGCGTGGAAGACCCCCACGGAGAGCTCCCCAGGGAAACGATTCACCAGAGCAGCCACACGGACAGACCAAAGTGGCCCCCCCCTCGTCACGGCCCACCCGCAGTCAGACACACTCCCAGCAGCCCCCCACCGGCACAGCAGCGCCACGGAGGCATTAAACCGCAGTTACAGCAGATACGGGAGGAGACGGAAGCCCAAACAGCATGTGGACTGATGTTCTATTGTTCTATCTAAGATGCTGGGGGGGGGGGGGGTATAGCACCTTGGGGGAGTCAGATTATTTAGCATCTCAGACAAGAGACAGTGGATAAGCATGGGAGAACAATGTGCTGGAGGTTCCTGGCGAGATAGCAGGAAGGAGTCAAGGACGTAGGGGGTTGAATGCAGTGTAATGCAAATGTCATGTGTGTGGAGAAATGCCATGAAACTTGTGAGGAGAGATTTGGGGTAAAAAGAGAGTGCGTGCTGAAATGAGTCAGTCTGTTGTGTGCTTGAGAGATGTGAAGTGTGTAATAAACTGTGTGCCATGAGTCGGCCTCTTATTTCACACACTCCACACTGAGTGTGTGAAATACATTTTCAATTCATTTTCATTACATTTTCAATAAGTCCTTACAAACACAACGTGTGCCTAAGATCTGGAAAGAAGCCGTGGTTGTTCCCGTTCCAAAATCCAGCTGTCCTAAAATGGTAAACGACTTTTGACCAGTTGCTTTGACTTAAATTTTAATGAAAATTTTTGAAAAACTGGTCAGATGTGAGGTCCTAAAGCAGACTGAGCATGCATTGGATCCTCTGCAGTTTGCCTATAGGCCTCACAGAGGAGTGGAGGATGCCACTGTCACTCTGTTTAACATGCTTTTTAAACATCTGGATTTTAATGGAACACACACCAGGCTTTTATTTGTGGACTTTTCCTCTGCCTTTAATACAATCCAACCTCATATCTTAGTTGAAAGGCTCCTGCAACAATTTGATTTGAGCAATAATCTGGTGGGTTGGATTCTGGATTTCTTAACCAACAGGACGCAGAGAGTAAGGGTCAATGGTACATTGTCTGACCTAAAGAGCTCTTCTACTGGCTCTCCTCAGGGGTGTGTTGTCACCACTACTCTTCATCCTATACACAAACATGTGTTGGAGCAGACATGACAACAGACACATCATAAAGTATGCTGATGATTCAGTTATTGTCAGTCTCCTCCAGGATGGTGAGAGTGGCCACGGCCCAGTAGTTGATGATTTTGTTCACTGGTGTGAGGATTCCTACCTGCAGCTGAATACGACAAAAATTAAAGACATGATTATTGACTCTAGGAGGAAAACTCCCAGGCACAAAGTTACCGTACTAAAAGGCCAGATCACCAAATGTGTACAGTCCTACAAATATCTTGGGACGATTATTGATAGTAATTTAAACTTTGAAGAGAACTGTGAAAGGGTGTGCAAAAAGGGTCAGCAACATTTGCATTGCTTGAGAAAACTTGCACGCTTCCAAATTGACCGAACCATAATGACAATGTTTTATCGGGCTTTTATTGAATCTGTTTTATCCTTTTCTTTAGTGTCATGGTTTGGCCAGATAAAACTGAAACAGAGGAAATTCTTGGATCAGGTAGTTAGATGGTCCAGTCGTTTGCTTGGTGAGTCACAGCTGAGCCTGGCATCCCTGTACACCAGACAAGTACAGAGGATGGCTACCTCCATTTTAAATGATGACTCCCACCCTTTGCACTGCAACTTTCAGCTTCTTCCCTCAAGACAGAGGTTTGCTGTCCCAAAAAGTAAAACCCAGCGCTACAAAAACAGCTTTGTTCCTGCTGCTGTCAAAGAGTTGAACAAGCTGTTACAATATATTGCACATAATTTAGGTACCTACTTATTAACTCCATTTTATATTTACTTATTTTTGTAGGATGTTACTTGGGTTCTAAATATTTTATTGGGTTTTAGACCTTTGAGTTTTTAACCTCTTTGACTAGTTTTTAACTTTTAATATGAATCTTCTCTCTTACCTCTGGTTTTTCTCTCATCTCTTTGTCTTTTTATACCCTGATTGATGGAGCCTTGAGTATTTTTATCATGTTTATAGTCAATTTCATGTGTGCCTGTGTTTGTGTCTATGTTGAACGTAATTTGTGGCTTGTAAATATGGATGCCACCAGACTGCAAAACAAATCTACCTACGGGTACAAATAAAGTAACCCGAACCTGAACTGGATCATGGATTTTCTGACCAACAGACCCCAGCATGTTAGGTCAGGCCCCAACCGTTCTTCCATCATCACACTCAACACTGGAGTACCACAGGGCTGTGTGCTCAGCCCATTCCTCTCCTCCCTCTTCACCCATGACTGCAGGCCTATGTATGAATCCAATTCCATCATAAAGTTCGCAGATGACACCACAGTGATCGGACTCATCAGGGACAACGATGAGTCAGATTACAGGGCAGAGGTTGAGCACTTGGCTACTTGGTGCGCTGACAATAACCTGCTCCTTAACACCAGCAAAACCAAGGAGCTCATAGTGGACTACAGGAAGGAGAGGGGAGAGACACATGACCCCATCCATATCAATGGCATAGCAGTTGAACGTGTCCCCAGCTTCAAATTCCTGGGGACCCACATCTCGGAGGACCTGTCCTGGTCAGTTAACACCACCAGCCTGATCAAGAAGGCCCATCAGCGCCTCTTCTTCTTGAGGACACTGAAGAACCATCTGCCTACTGACATCCTGGGCAACTTCTACCGCTGCGTGATAGAGAGCACCCTGACCAACTGTGTCACAGTCTGGTATGGGAGCTGCTCTGTCGCTGACCGTAAGGTGCTGCAGCGGGTGGTGAAAACCGCCCAACGCATCACAGGGACTCCACTTCCAGTTATAGAGGATGTCTACACGAAAAGATGGCTGCGCCGGGCACGCAGCATTCTTAGGGACTCCAACCATCCTGCTCATGGACTGTTCCAGCTTCTCCCCTCCGGAAGGCGTTTCAGAAGCCTTCGGACTACAACCAGCAGGTTTAGGAACAGTTTCTTTCCAACAGCTGTCACGTTATTGAACTTAGTTCCCCGCTGACTCTCTTACCATCATCTCTTACCATCCTCACCTGTACATAACTGCCCACCTAACTTATTGTACATTATTTGCACATAATGGTACTCTTAACTCTCTGCACTGCTGCATATATTTGCTTAAATTTCACATACTGTCAATTACTGTATATACTGCACTGCTGTCCTTTGCACTTCTGATTGGATGCTAAACTGTGTTTCGTTACCTTGTATTCATACATGTGTAATGACAATAAAGTTGAATCTAATCTAATCTAATCTAGAGTTAGACAACCCATTTATTGGTAGCTTTACTCTTCAAATAATCAATTCTTCATTAACTTGAGGCCGTGTACCGCAGGCTTTAAAAAGTGCTGTAATTAAACCCTTACTCAAAAAGCCAACACTGGATCCAGGAGTTTTAGCTAACTATAGACCAATATCTCATCTGCCTTTCATTTCAAAAATCTTAGAAAGAGATGTTGCTACACAATTATTTGACCACTTGCAGGGTAATGGTTTATTTGAAGAGTTTCAATCTGGGTTTAGAATCCATCATAGTATTGAAACAGCCTTAGTGAAGGTCACGAATGACCTCCTGATCACATCTGATAATGGACTCGCTTCTGTAAGTGTCCTTTTAGACCTTAGTGCAGCTTTTGATACAATCGATCATAATATTCTACTTGATAGATTAGAATGCTATGTTGGACTTAATGGAACTTCGTTGCAGTGGTTTAGATCTTATTTATCTGATAGGTTCCAGTTTGTTCCTGTCAATAATGAGTTTTCTTTCAACTCAAAGCTCAGTCATGGAGCTCCACAGGGATCTGTGCTAAGCCCCACTCTTTTTAGTTTATATATGCTTCCATTAGGCAACATTATTAGAAAGCACTGTATACATTTTCATTGTTATGCAGATGACAAACAATTATACCTGTCAATGAAGCCAGATGATAGTAATCAATTAGCCAAGTTAGATGCCTGTCGTAAGGAAATCAAAGCTTGGATGACTTGTAATTTCCTGCTATTAAATTCAGATAAGACTGAAGTCATTCTTGTTGGTCCAAAAAACCTTAGAAATACCTTTCCAAAACAAACTTTTAGTTTGGATGCGGTTACTCTTTCTCTGAATAGCTCTGTGAGGAACCTTGGAGTTATTTTTGATAAAGATCTGTTTTTCAATTCATATATTAACCTCTTGCACTCCGTTGTACCGCGGGCGGGCAAGTCTCTGCGTCCCAGAGCGCACAAGGGTGCTCTCGTGCGCTCTCAGACGCACGATGGAGCTGCAGAAGCTGCATTTCCGTTCTTCCACTGCAGACACAGCCGCGAACAGATTCGATCATCTGATTGACCTCTCATTCGACTAATAAGAGCCTTGAATTGGGTTTCTGAAACCTTGAAGAACCAATGACTGAAAATCTAGCAAGAAGGACCCGCCTACCAAAGCTGTGAATGCAGTGAGCCAATAATTACTACTGTTATTTGTTTTGAAAAATCATTCGCCAAAAACCGCAATCATGGAAGCGCAAAACCGCAATAATGGAATTATGTTTTGATCGGGTCGCGAGACCAGCGTCGCGGTCGTCTGACAATGAGGAAGAAGTTCGCCAGCTCCGCTTCTGCTGTGAAGAGGTAAGCGTTCTAAGCTAAATTATTCTTTATCCCTGAAAATTGTAATCAAAATGACTTTTGACCGATCGATAAATTACAGCTGTGCGTCATCACTGCATGATGGACCGTGGCGCAACGGGCGATATCCGTCCTCTGTACCCACACACACACACAGCCCTTAGTGTCACCTTTCATTAGAGCCCAAGATGAAGCTTCTATATTGAATCATTCAAAAGTTAGACGTTTTTCCAAACTGTGCCATTTGGCACAATTTGGCCCAGTTCAAAAATGCCTGGGAACTACCTGAGGAAAAAGCTGTGTAATATATTCATTTTTTGTGGTATTGTTACAAAATTTGGACCTCAGCTGGATAACACTTGGTTCTACATTTCTGTTGCATTTTCCAGCCCAGATCTGAAGCTGTGTGTTATTTGCAAGCATTTGTATCCGAAAAAACACCCAGGCCAAATTTATTTTCTTCAAGTTCACTATGTTTAGATGACTGTAACTCAGTGGCAGGAGCACTTAGAGAGATTATGACTGTTTTGCCAAAAAATTCAAAGTGTTTTCTTTTAAATGAGACCAACCCCATGAAGATGCTGCAAAGGGTTGAAGAACAGCTTTCAATTTACTTTGGGCACGTTATTTTTTGGCATTTTTAGGGAAGTTGACCGGAGTGCAAGGGGTTAATCAGGGGGACACGTCTGGCACCGCAGGATTTGAGACCCTGGCGGCGTAGTGTGTTACTGATGGTAGCCTTTGTTACTTTGGTCCCAGCTCTCTGCAGGTCATTCACTAGGCCCCTCCGTGTGGTTCTGGGATTTTTGCTCACCATTCTCGTGATCATTTTGACCCCATGGAGTGAGATCTTGCGTGGAGCCCCAGATCGAGGGAGATTATCAGTGGTCTTGTATGTCTTCCATTTTCTAATAATTGCTCCCACAGTTGATTTCTTCACACCAAGCTGCTTACCTATTGCGGATTCAGTCTTCCCAGCCTGGTGCAGGTCTACAATTTTGTTTCTGGTGTCCTTTGACAGCTCTTTGGTCTTGGCCATAGTGGAGTTTGGAGTCTGACTGTTTGAGGTTGTGGACAGGTGTCTTTTATACTGATAACGAGTCCAAACAGGTGCCATTAATACAGGTAACGAGTGGAGGACAGAGGAGCCTCTTAAAGAAGAAGTTACAGGTCTGTGAGAGCCAGAAGTCTTGCTTGTTTGTAGGTGACCGAAAACTTATTTTACCAAGGAATTTACCAATTAATTCATTAAAAATCCTTCAATGTGATTTTCTGGATTTTTTTTCTCCTTTTGTCTCTCCTAGTTGAGGTATACCTATGATGAAAATTGGAGACCTCTCTCACTCTCTCATCTTTTTTTTTTTTTTTTAAGTTTTTGTAAAGGGTATACATGTCATTACAGCATTGCATTGTTTGCATTTTCATCACATGTTCCCTTTTTTTGTTTTTTGACAACATTGGAAAAATAATTATTACAACACCCTTTTTTTAAGTGAAAGAAAAAGAGAAATTAAAAAAAAGAACAAAAAAAAACAACCAAAAGAGCAAAAAAATAAAAGAGTATCTGAGTAGCATTGGAACAAAGAGAGGTGCCATTATTGAGATGCTATTTGTCAAAGATTAGATCTAATGGAAGACACACATGCGTTCCAGGGTTGCCAAAAGTTTAAGAACCCATCCCTGTCCTGTCTCAGTGCGAATGTCAGCTTTTCCATCGAATAAATGTCCTGAATCACATTAATCCAATCTTAAGGTGTAGGACAGTCCTTCAACATCCATTTTTTTGTTGGAGCTTTTTTACTTGCCAATATTAAAACAGTGAATAAGTATTTTTCCTCGTCTTTCCAGTGATTCCGGTAGTAAACCCAAATACAAAGTTACAAAAGAAAAGGGAACTGTTATTTTGAATATTTTCCCCAATATTGTCTGTACATTGGTCCAATATTGGTGGATAACTGGGCATGACCAAAACACATGAAAATGATTTGCAGTCTTTTCACCACACAAGCGCCAACAATTCAACCCTTCACGAGTAAATTTGTTTTGTGCAGGTGTTCTGAAAAATCTTACCAAATTATTCCATCCAAATTCTCTCCACTGCAGAGATGAGGTACTTTTCCATTGTTGTTTATTCAGCTTTTCCCATATTTCCAGTTGTAAAGTGAAATTCCCCTCTTTTTCCCATCTATCTTTTATATATGATGTGTTGTCTCCTTTTAAGTCTTGAAGACCAAGGTATATTTTAGAAATGTGTCTGATCTCTGGGATCCCTTTATATGCCATTAAGAACACCTTCAGAACACCTGACTGACCCCTTTCCAAATCCTCCTTTTTAAGTATTTTGTTTATGTGGTGTCTAAGCTGAAAGAACCTGTAAAGCAAAAATGAAGCATAGCAAGAAAAGAACACTGTCCCTACTGTGAAACATGGAGGAGGTTCTGTTATGTTGTTATGTTTTGGGCTGCACGGTGGCGCAGTGGTTAGCACTGCAGCAGCACAGTTTACCCTTGGCCGGGGATTGTGGGGATCGTGGGATCGTGGGTTCGATCCCAGCCCCCGACCAACAGTGATCTGTGTGGAGTTTGCATGTTCTCCCCGTGTTCCGTGGGTTTACTCCGGGATTTCTCCGGTTTCCTCCCACATGCCAAAAACATGCATGTTAGGTTAATTGGCTGTTCTAAATTGTCCCTAGATATCTGTTTCCTATAGGCCCTTAGAATAGAGGGTTAGTATTAATGAAAGCGCTTTGAGTGGTCTTTGTGACTAGAAAAGCGCTATATAAGTGCAGGTTAGTTAGTTAGTTAGTTGATTTATTAGACCTTGTTTTTTCAAATCTTCAAAACTTTAAGTTTGCCCTTTAAAAAAATCATAATATTTTATCAGTCCGTTCTCTTTCCACTTTTTAAATCTAGTGTCTGTTTTATTAGGAGTAAAGTCTTGATCATAGGCAATCCATTGCAGTAATTGATAGGGTTCTTTAGTTTGATTCTCTCTGACTATCTTAAACCAAATTTTTAGCGGGGTCTCTATCCACGAGTTAGTGTTGTTCAAAAGTTTAGGTAAGGCATTGTTCCCTATTATCACCTGTAGGGGAATGTCACTTGTTATTTGGCATCCCATCTAATTCAATTGTGCAGTGTAGACTGGGTTACATATCTCTACTAAAGTTTTAATTTGTGCGGCTTTAAAATAGTCCCTGATATTTGGCAGTGCGAGCCCACCTTTGTCTTTGTTTAGCTGTAAGGTTCTATATCTGATTCTAGGTCTCTCGCCCTGCCATATGAATCTTGAGATCCTTCTGTCCAGTTCTTGCCATGTTTTTTTGGGAAGTTCTACCGGTATTGTTTGGAAAAGGTATAGAAGACGTGGAAATATATTCATTTTGACTGCTTCAATTCTTTGTGCAGTACCCAAGAATGGTATCATATTCCATCTTGCTAGATCAGATTTTATTTTTGCCATCAGTGGATCATAGTTTAGTGTTATAATTTTGTTGAGTTGTTTCGGGATATTGACCCCCAGATATTTCATAGATTCCATCTCCCAGTTAGTTTTGAGTTTGCTTAGTAAATATTGATTTGGGTCATAGCTGAATGTTAAAATTTGGGTTTTATGCATGTTTAATTCGTACCCCGATAAATCTCCATACTCTGAAAAAACTGAGATTAGTTCTGGAAAAGAGGTGTCCGGCTGCCCCAGGTATATTAAAATGTCATCAGCAAAGAGTGCCATTTTATGTTCCTTCTGACCAAGTGTAATGCCTTGAATTTTTTGATTCTGTCTTATCCATTGGCTCAGAGGTTCTATGAAGACTGCAAAGAGCAGTGGAGACAAGGGGCAGCCCTGACGACATCCTCTTTCCAGTTCAAAAGATGATGATAATTTACCGTTAATCCTTATTTTAGCTGTTGGTTTTTTATATAATGCCTGGATAGTTCTAATGAAGTTGTTATGAAAATTGAAACTGGATAAGATTCTATATAGGAAAGACCAGTCAACCGAATCAAATGCTTTTTCAGCATCTAATCCCAATATGGCTGCATTTAAATTATATTTTTTTATATGATGAATTATGTGTAAAGTGCGTCTAATGTTATCTTGTGTCTGTCTTTGTCTTATAAAACCTGTTTGGTCTTAATGAATTAAGTCTGGCAATATATTTTCTAACCTTCTGGCAAGGATAGTGTTAAAAAGCTTATAGTCCTGATTTAACACACTGATTGGTCTGTAGTTGGAGCAGGCTAGTTTATCCTTTTCAGGTTTAGGTATGACTGCAATGACCCCTTCTCTCCAGGAGGGGGGGATTTCCCCTGTGTGGAGGACATAGTTAAATGTTTTCAGGAGGAGAGGAGATAGTTGCTGTTTAAAGGTTTTGTACCACTCTGCTGTATAGCCATCTGCTCCTGGGGATTTGTTAGCTTTAAGTTTAATAATTGCTTTTTCTAATTCTTTAGGTTGTATTACTAACAATAGTGTTTTATTTTGTGACTCAGTAAGTAGGGGAAGGTTTAATGTATTTAGGAAGGCTTCGGATGCATTTTTGTGTTTTTTGAGGGAGTACAAGTTCTTGTAGTAGTTCTCGAAGCTTTTAAGAACTTCCTGAATTCTAAATTTTATTTCCTTTGATACTGGGTCTCTGATTTTGTAGATTGCTCTCTCCGTTTGTTGTTTCCTCAATTTATAGGCTAGTAATTTTGCCGATTTGCTACCTGTTTCATAGTATTTTTGTTTCAGAAATGTAAGTTTCTTCTGGATTTCTATTGTGTAGATCTCATTTATTTGTTTTTTAATTTCCTTAATTTTGAGCGAGTCATTAGAATGAGTGTTGTCTTTGTGCTCTTTTTCTAGTTTCTTAATTTCTGACTCTAATGTGATTAGTTTTTCTTGTCTCAGTTTCTTTTGGAGTGCCAGTTTTGCAATAATCTTTCTCCTTATTACAGCTTTGCATGCGTCCCACAGTATTAAAGGGGATACTTCTCTATTATCATTTTCTTCCAAATATCTGAGAATATCTGATTCCAGTTCATCTTTCAGTGGTCCTTTCAGCACATTTGAATTTAACCTCCAAGAAAATGTATTATTTGTGTATTTTTGGATATTTAAGTCCATATAGATCAGACTGTGGTCAGAGAGATCCAGCAGTCCTATTTTACATGTTTTTACTCTTCCAATGTCTCTATTAAACATAAAAAATAGTCAATCCTTGAGTATGATGAATGTGATACTGAGTAAAATGTATAATCTTTTACACTGGGGTTGAATTCCCTCCACACATCACAGATTCCCATTTCTTTTAGTAGCATCCGAGTTTTTCTACTTTGAGTGTTATTTTGATGTGGACAATTACCTGTTGCATCCCAGTATGGATTCAGTCTTAGATTGAAGTCTCCACCACATATCACTAAACCTTGGGCTTTAGTTATCATTAGGTCAAATACATTTTTATAAAATTTCCAGTTAGCCCCTGGAGGTGCATATACATTCAACAGGGTGATATCTTCTCCCTCTAGCCGACCCAGTGCCATGCTAAATCTCCCTTCTTTATCTTTGTGTTCTGAATTTTTTTCAAATATAATTTTGGTTGAGATCAATGTCGCTACCCCCTCCTCTCTGACTTATATGAAGATGAAGAGATCAGTTTAAACCCTTGTCTATTAAGTTTAGTGTGCTCCAAGTCTGTTAAGTGGGTTTCCTGTAAAAAATATTATTCCTGCTTTGTCTTTTTTCGTTTTGCCTAGAATCTTGGATCTTTTAACTGGATCGAAACATCCAACTCCATTATGAGGGTTTCCTCTGGTAACATTTCTGTGTGACGGCCCGCCTCCCTAAGGAAGTATGCCGCCGTGCCTATATTAATTTCAGAAAAATTAAATATGAAAGGAGCTCCTGGGTTTTTATGATTTTTAAGTACCAGAACTGTGCTTAAATGACATAAACCAAACAGCTGAATGTCACTTATTACTGTATAATATTGACTTATGTTCCAAGAAGATAGCATTCCTAAAATATTCCAACAAGCATTATCCATCACATGTGTGGCGTTAAAAATATTTTTTAAATAAAGTCCAAAACATCTTCAGCAGGCAAGATGAAGAAAAGTGAAAAGTGAACTCCTGTGGCAGATAGAAAGGTCTACATTTAACCATGAGAAACTCCAGGTTAGCTGAGCAGTGTCTCCCAACAGTGACAGAGTTTGTGCACCAAGCCTTGTTAATATAAATGCACACTCCCCCACCTCTGGTCTTACCGGAGTCATCAGCTGCTCTGTCTGCCCGGAAGTGTGTCGTCCGGCAAGCTCGACAGCACCGTCAAGTACTCCACTATGTAGCCATGTTTGCGTGAAAATCATGATATTGCAGTTTATAAGTTTCTTATTGTTGGTGATCCGAAGCTGTAGCTCATCCATTCTGTTCGCCACTGACCGTACATTAGTGAGGAAAATGCTGGGTAGAGAAAGCCGGTGCGGTGTTAGCTTTAGCTTAGCTCTTAGCCCTCCATGCTTCCCCCGCCTTTGTTTACGGTCTCTACGCCACCTGCGAGCACTTCCGGTCGGCCGGGTAGCTTACCTAGCGTCGGGTGTTCTCCAGAGCTCAGGGATGAAACGTAGGTTGCTGATAAAAAGGTCATTATTTTGTAATCCAATGTCCAAAAGTTCATTTCAGGTGTAGGATGTAAAAGTGAAGCTGTTCTGAACGAACAGACCCGAAATGAGCAGAAATATCGCTGCTAATCCACAAAATCTGAAGAGACGCTGAGCCTCGCGTTGTGCACGCGCCACCATCTGGTCTGAAAATTTTTGGAAGATTAAAAAAAGCGGAATTCCGCGAATTAGCGGAAAAATTACATCCCTACATTTCAGGTGATTTTAACCCACTGGTAACCAGAACAACAATGAGGAGTCACTTAGCTAACAGGTCTGGTTAGGCTTCATTGCTGGGAAAGGCAAAAGTGACTGATGAATGGCTGAGGATTTACTTCACCAGCTACTGCAATATTAACTAATAATTTATGTTCTAATTTATGGGCTGCACGGTGGAGCAGTGGTTAGCACTGCGGCAGCACAGTTTACCCTTGGCCGGGGGATCGTGGGGATCGTGGGATCGTGGGTTCGATCTCAGCCCCCGACCAACAGTGATCTGTGTGGAGTTTGCATGTTCTCCCCGTGTATGCGTGGGTTTACCCCGGGATTTCTCCGGTTTCCTCCCACATGCCAAAAAACATGCAGGTTAGGTTAATTGGAGACTCTAACGTGGCCCTAGGTGTGAATGTGTGTGTGAATGGTTAAGGGATAGCGCCGTTTTGTGGCTACTTCATCCATCCAGGTGGTGGATGACCCTCAATTTCCCCTCTGGGGATCAATAAAGTATACTAAATCTAAAAGAAAAAAAATGTTCAATAAGCTATAGACAGCTTGCTCCTTCTGTAATTGATAACATGGTGGATAGTGTTTCAGCTTCTCTGCATCAGGCTCTAGACTTGGTGGCCCCCTTAAAAAAGAAAAAGTCTAATCAGAGATTTTTAACTCCTTGGTTCAACACAGAAACTCGTAGCTTAAAACAGAAGACTCGTCAATTAGAAAGAAAATGGCGCTCTACTAATTTAGATGAAATCTATTTAGCTTGGAGAAATCATCTTTTAATTTATAAAAAATCTCTCAGAAAAGCTAGAACGAGTTATTACTCTGCATTAATAGAAGAGAACAAGAATAATCCCAGGTTTCTTTTCAGTACTGTAGCCAGGTTGACAAAGAGTCAGGACTCTGTCAATCCTAGCATCCCCTTAGAGCTTACTAGTCAGGACTTTATGAACTTTTTCAATAATAAAATTTCATCCATCAGAGATAAAATCAATCAGATTCTTCCCACAGTTAACTTAAATACTGTAACTACTACAACTCCTTCTATTGATGTCTGTCTTGATGAGTTTACTCCAATCGACCTTTGTGAGTTAGACAAAATAGTTTCCTCATCCAAACCTTCAACTTGTCTTTTAGACCCTATTCCTACCAGGTTATTTAAAGAAGTCTTCCCACTTATTGGTAGCTTTATTCTTCATATAATCAATTCTTCATTAACTTTAGGCCATGTACCGCAGGCTTTTAAAACGTCTGTAATTAAACCCTTACTCAAAAAGCCAACGCTAGATCCAGGAGCTTTAGCTAACTATAGACCAATCTCTAATCTCCCTTTCATTTCAAAAATCTTAGAAAGAGTTGTTGCTACGCAATTATTTGACCACCTGCAGGGAAATGGTTTATTTGAGGAGTTTCAATCTGGGTTTAGAATCCATCATAGCACCGAAACAGCCTTAGCGAAGGTCACTAACGACCTCCTCATTGCATCTGATAATGGACTAGTTTCTGTACTTGTCCTTTTAGATCTTAGTGCAGCTTTTGATACTATTGATCATAATATTCTACTTGATAGATTAGAACACTATGTTGGACTTAATGGAACTTCGTTGCAGTGGTTTAGATCTTATTTATCTGATAGGTTCCAGTTTGTTCATGTAAATGATGAGTTTTCTCTCAGCTCAAAGCTTAGTCATGGAGTTCCACAGGGATCTGTGCTTGGCCCTACTCTTTTTAGTTTATATATGCTTCCGTTAGGCAACATTATTAGAAAGCACTGTATACATTTTCACTGTTATGCAGATGACACACAATTATACCTGTCAATGAAGCCAGATGATACTAATCAATTAGCCAAGTTAGAAGCCTGTCTTAAGGAAATCAAAGTTTGGATGACTTGTAATTTCCTGCTATTAAATTCAGATAAGACTGAAGTCATTCTTGTTGGTCCAAAAAACCTTAGAAATTCCTTTCCAAATCAAACTTTCAGTTTGGATGCAGTTACTCTTTCTCTTAATAGCTCTGTGAGGAACCTTGGAGTTATTTTTGATCAGGATTTGTCCTTCAATTCACATATTAAATTTGTTTCTAAGACTGCCTTCTATCATTTGCGTAATATTGCCAAGATTAGGAGCATCTTGTCTCAGAGTGATGCTGAGAAGCTGATCCACGCTTTTGTTAGCTCGAGATTAGATTATTGTAATTCTTTATTATCAGGTTGTCCTAAAACATCTTTAAAAAGTCTTCAGCTGATCCAAAATGCTGCAGCAAGAGTTTTAACAGGTACTAGAAAGAGAGATCATATCTCTCCGGTTCTGGCCTCCCTTCATTGGCTTCCCATAGAGTTTAGAATTAAGTTTAAAATCCTTCTTCTTACTTACAAAGCTCTAAACAATCAGGCTCCTTTTTATTTAAAAGATCTGATACTACCGTATCATCCTAACAGAGCACTACGCTCCCAAAATGCAGGTTTACTTGTAATACCTAGAATCTCCAAAAGTACAATGGGAGGCAGAGCCTTCAGTTATCAAGCTCCTCTCCTGTGGAATCAGCTGCCAATCTGGATTCGGGAGTCAGACTCGATCTCTGTTTTTAAGAATAGGGCTAAAACCTACCTTTTTGATATAGCCTACAATTAGGGAGGGATCATGTGTTTCTGAACCCTCCCTTAGTTATGCTGCTAATAGGTTTAGTCAGCCGGGGGACCTCCAGTAATGCACTGGGCCTCACTCCTTTCCTCACTCTCTATGAAATATTTTTTTTTTGCTGGTCATTAACATTTGTTTGTTCTCTCCCATAGATTGAGTCCCCATCGTGCTGTTTGCTCTCTACATGTCTGTTCTTTTCTTCTTCTCTGTCCCCTCACCCCCCAGCCAGTCGCAGCAGATGACTGCCCCTCCCTGAGCCTGGTTCTGCTGGAGGTTTCTTCCTGTTAAAAGGGAGTTTTTCCTCTCCACCGTCGCCAAGTGCTTGCTCACAGGGGATCGCCTGATTGCTGGGGTCTTTCTGCAACTGTGGGGGTCCTCCCTACAGTTGATAGTGCTATGAGATGACTGTTGTTGTGAAATGGCGCTATATAAATAAAGTTGAATTGAATTGAATTGAATTGAATTATGTACCTGGCAAGCTAAGATGACCGAAATTCACGAAGTCAGTGACTTTAATCCGTCAGCAGCCTTCAGACAAACTAAACGTGCCAACATTTGGATTTCAAAATAAGGGAGGTTTTTCCTGCTGTCTGATTGGTGAGATTTCTAAAAAATGATAAATACATAGAAATATTATAATAGAAATAACTGCATATTTGTTCATTTAAGTTAACTTATTTCTTTAAATATAATTTTAATAATTATATTTCTTGGAATTCAGAGTTATTGCTCTGTTCTGGCTCTACAAAATTATGGTCAAAAGTTTAAATGGTCTGAAGAAAAAAGTAAAAAACTGGCCACATGCTGTTGAAAATTTATTTATTTATTTATTTATTTTTAAAAAAAGGCAATTTTATACTAATCTGCCGTTGTCCATCAGACAGGCTTCTTCACTGTCCAGTTTTAAAACTCCTCTTAAAACCCATTTTTATTCTCTGGCTTTTGACCCAGTTTGAGACATTGATTTTATTTGTTCTTATTGTTTCTATTGTATGACTATTGTTTGTGCTGTTTTGCACTTTTGCTGTATTTTATTGTTTTTGTATTTTATTTATCGTTGATGTACAGCACATTGTGTCAACTGTCGTTTTTAAGGAGCTTTATAAATAAAGTTGGATTGGATTAAAAAAAGATAACATTAGCCACAAAATAATACACAAAATTATAATCATCTCAAATGTACAAGAAAAGTCATAATGTAACAAGAGAAAATTACAAATCTGAGGAAAATGGTTGCAAATTTAGATAAATTTACAGAGAAAAGTAGAAAACTACAAGAAAATTGTTATAGGCGACGGACAGTGCCTTTTTTTATTGAACCAATCAACTGATTGTATGAAAATATTCCATTCTTCCCATTCCCCTGATTTAATATGTGTCACCATCCTCCATAAATGAAATTATTTGGTCATAGCCCATCTTTCACTCAGTGATGCTGCAGTACCGCCATCTCCCGATAGGTGCGTGCAGCCTTCACGTCAATTCGGTATGAAAAAAAATTGCAGAACGAGAGCAAAGTGATTCGGACAGCGATTATTTTCTAGAGTTTGACGACCTCAATATAAATGATGACATTGACAATGAAGACGTTTTGGGTGGTGTGTGGCCTGTCAGCCTTATTTGTTCGAGGCAAAGGGAGAGGAGGAAGACGCAACACAGACGGGAACAGAACACGTTTACGGTCGGCTGGAACATTTTTCTTGGTAAAAGATTCTTAGAAATATTTTTCTTTGGCGACATGCATGGTCACACACTTAATTTTCAAACTAAAACTACCCATTGGTCACTCGCTGCCTGATGACATGCTGTTAATCATCATCTTCTCAATACTTTTAACAGCCGCTGATTAGCACCTGCTGGTCTGTGCGCAGCTGGAGCTGATGAGACAGATGACGGCCCAGCGGCCACACGAGTGAGTTTATAAACAATATTTATTCATTTGATTTAATTTCCCAGATGAATTATGAAGAAATCATTCAATAATCAATGCAAACGGAATAATCAATGCCAACCCCATATTTTTCAGGCAATACAGATTCATAGTGTTGGGGATTTTTTTGGAGAAGAAGTGAGGGTTATGTTGCCTGCCTGTGCGGTGAGCCTCATCAGAGAAACATTCCCATCTCATCACTACAAGGGATTTTGCCTACCAAGATTAGATTTGTCAACAATGTTATTTAAATAAAGTTTTGTAAAATCATATATGGAGTTTCTTAATGTTCATGTCAATGTTATAATTCTCATTGTTCAGCATTCATCAAAGTCGCATGTCATATACATTTCAATAATTTTTCTACCATTTTATGGTATAAATTTGGATTTACATAAAAGTCCTGTTCATCAGCTTCCTCTGCTTGGTCAGAAACATCAACATTGAGTGACAGTTGATAAAATCTGCAAAAAAAGTAGATCATAATTTTATCCCAGAGGTCTCAAATTAGATTACATACATAGAAATATAAATTGATCAAACAGGCACAACCACCTCCCTATACAGCACTGAATATTTCATATTTGATGAGTATGAACACCCTAATATGCTAATATTTGATAAGTTGGTAAGGCAATGCAAACCATGGCTTGGAATTCATTTGCAGTGAATATTAAAAATAAAAAAAACTTACCCTGTTTACTTCTCGTGTTCTGACAGTTGATCGCCACTGTCACTGACCCCATTCTCAGAGTCACACTTGGAAATCGAGGCATATATAGTTGGAATAGCCGTTTTCTTTATCAGCAATCTTTTTCCAAATTTCATTTCAAATTGGCATAATGTCTGGCCCAGGAAACACGCACGCAGGCTCAGGATAGATTTAACAGCTTTATTCAACAAGCAGGTGTGTGTGAATGGATGTATGCGGTATGGGGATGTGCTGACGAGGGGCAGGTGTGCGCGCAGCTGAAGCCGCTGAGGAGTGGCGAGTCGTGACACAAATTGCATCTTATTCTCGAAATCGCCGTCAACGAAATCTCTACTGCACATTTTTGGTGTTTTACCGACATAAGTCCATTTTTTTTTGCGTTTTCTGAACAAATTTCACCCATGCCGTTCTGATTTTCCCAGGGACGGGAAATTCAAAAACACTCACAGCATGCTCCTCTGGTATAAGGTCGCACCCGTAGACAACACAACGACAAACCATAATTAATTCGATTCCTGAAATCCTAATGTTAATAAATAATCTATTTGTAATCCACAAGTATTCCGAGAAATATCCGTAATCGCCGTTTTTAAAACGTAAACAAAGCAATGTCCGCCGACTGTGTGCCAAACCGAAATGACGTCACACAGTCAGTGGCCATCTTAGCCGCTGATCGCTTGGCTGGGTCAGATAGCTCTCCACAACAGCGTACTTCAAGAGCGCATTGTCACCTTATGCGACATACGTTGACACCAAAACATGTGGAGTTCCAATTAGCTTGTCTCAGACAACAATTTGAGATATGATTTATCGATTTTGAATTTTCGTCTGTCCGTCGCCTTTATGAATTTTGGAGAAAAACCTCAAACCTTCAAGACTGAAGTCATTTCTCAAGTTTTTAAGTAGGTGCTCTTTGTACCCTTAACTCAACTAGAAATTTTTGGTTGTCTACTTTTAATTTTTAATTTCAAAGCACTGCTTTTACATGAGTAGAATTTCTGGCTACTATACCCACCTCTGATCATATAATTTACAGTGGGGCAAAAAAGTATTTAGTCAGCCACCAATTGTGAAAGTTCCCCCACTTAAAAGATGAGAGAGGTCTCCAATTTTCATCATAGGTATACCTCAACTATGAGAGACAAAATGAGAAAAAAAAAAATCCAGAAAATCACATTGTCTGATTTTTAAAGAATTTATTTGCAAATTATGGTGGAAAATAAGTATTTGGTCAATAACATAAGTTCATCTCAATACTTGGTTATATACCCTTTGTTGACAATGACAGAGGTCAAATGTTTTCTGTAAGTCTTCACAAGGTTTTCACACACTGTTGCGAGTATTTTGGCCCATTCCTCCATGCAGATCTCCTCTAGAGCAGTGATGTTTTGGAGCTGCCGCTGGGCAACACGGACTTTCAACTCCCTCCAAAGATTTTCTATGGGGTTGAGATCTGGAGACTGGCTAAGCCACTCCAGGACCTTGAAATACTTCTTACGAAGCCACTCCTTCATTGCCCGGGTGGTGTGTTTGGGATCATCGTCATGCTGAAAGACCCAGCCACGTTTCATCTTCAATGCCCTTGCTGATGGAAGGAGGTTTTCACTCAAAATCTAACGATACATGGCCCCATTCATTCTTTCTTTCACACGGATCAGTCGTCCTGGTCCCTTTGCTGAAAAACAGCCCCAAAGCATGATGTTTCCACCCCCATGCTTCACAGTAGGTATGGTGTTCTTTGGATGCAACTCAGCATTCTTTCTCCTCCAAACACGACAAGTTGAGTTTTTACCAAAAAGTTCTATTTTGGTTTCATCTGACCATATGACATTCTCCCAATCTTCTTCTGGATCATCCAAATGCTCTCTAGCAAACTTCACACGGGCCTGGACATGTACTGGCTTAAGCAGGGAGACACGTTTGGCACTGCAGGATTTGAGTCCCTGGCGGCGTAGTGTGTTACCGATGGTAGCCTTTGTTACTTTGGTCCCAGCTCTCTGCAGGTCATTCACTAGGTCCCCCCGTGTGGTTCTGGGATTTTTGCTCACCATTCTCGTGATCATTTTGACCCCACAGAGTGAGATCTTGCGTGAAGCCCCAGATCGAGGGAGATTATCAGTGGTCTTGTATGTCTTCCATTTTCTAATAAATGCTCCCACAGTTGATTTCTTCACACCAAGCTGCTAACCTATTGCAGATTCAGTCTTCCCAGCCTGGTGCAGGTCCACAATTTTGTTTCTGGTGTCCTTTGACAGCTCATTGGTCTTGGCCATAGTGGAGTTTGGAGTCTGACTGTTTGAGGTTGTGGACAGGTGTCTTTTATACTGATAACGAGTTCAAACAGCTGCCATTAATACAGTTAACGAGTGGAGGATAGGGGAGCCTCTTAAAGAAGAAGTTACAGGTCTGTGAGAGCCAGAAATCTTGCTTGTTTGGAGGTGACCAAATACTTATTTTCAACCATAATTTGCAAATAAATTCTTTAAAAATCAGACAATGTGATTTTCTGGATTTTTTTTTCTCATTTTGTCTCTCATAGTTGAGGTATACCTATGATGAAAATTGGAGACCTCTCTCATCTTTAAAGTGGGAGAACTCGCACAATTGGTGGCTGACTAAATACTTTTTTGCCCCACTATAAGTATGCATGAATACATTATGTTTTTCCCTTCCCTTTTCTATCTTTGTCAATGGAAAAAAGAAACACTAGAATAAAAATACAAAAAAATACACATTTTGGTTATTTATGTAAACCATGAAAAAAAAATCCTGCAGGATAAAACATGACACTTGGTATTTTCTAGTTTGTTTCTATACCACCACAGGCAGAGAGAGAACCTGAACTAGACAGAGCTCAGAGAGGGAAAGATGAGACAGAAGAGAGGAGCCAAGGAGAGGAAAGTGTTCAGGAAGAGGGTCCAGGAGAGGTGGGAGCAGAGAGAGGAGAGAAGGATGACACCAGTAAAAAGTCCAAACACAGGACATCTGGGTGGGACCCCAACTTACCAAAAATGCCAACATTAAAACCTTGGTAGTACAATACTTCAAATGGTGAAGTTCCATTATGCAATATTTCTGTGCAAAATTTAAAAAAAATAAAAAGAAATAGTGTAAAATTAACATTTCCAGTTACAATTGTGTCATGTGTTTTCTGCATCCCCCCTCGCCGAGAAAAATATGTTGCCACCGCGCCAAGGTCTTTAAGCCAGAGGAAACACTGAATAATGAATATAAATTAATATTAACTAAGATAAAGGTTAAAAACAGTTCCTTTTCATTCTTGACTGAAATAAGAAAAACAAAAATAACAATAAGTAAACAAAATCAACCAACTCAAGCTCTTAACCACACCTGTTAGCTAACCAACTCTTCCATTATTGCTCCTGTTACCAGCGGGTTAAAACCATGATAAATGCCTACAGTGCTTAAATACCTCTTCTGATTTTTTTCGCGTTTAAAGTACTTTAATATGTTAATTTTTCTCTCGGACAGTCACACTAGTAGCCAGACACTCTGCCTGGCTGGTGACTAGAACACGTGGGCGGGGCGCTTCGCTCCGTGCGGATCACGGTCACATGCGTTGTTCGTGTGCGCGCTTCCGGATCGTCATTCCTTCATAAATTTTTCTTACATTTGCATGTTCTGATAGAGCCGCAGAAAATCTTTTGATATGGCAGGCCGCCACCGGAAAATGTTGCCACAGGAAGCCCTGCTTCCACCAACAGTAGGCCAATTTACACAGTCACCCTGTCGATTAACAGCAGCGGTGGTAGTCGTTAACACATGCCTCGACTGATCCGATATAAAACTCATTTGTCATGATCTGCATGTTAGATTTGGCAAAGGTTTTATGTTGGATGCCCTTCCTGACACAACCTTCCCCATTTACACGGGCTTGGGACAGGCACTCGGAGTACACTGGCTTGTACACCCCTTGTGGCTGGTTTTTTGCACTATAATTTAATGGTTAATCTTTCTACAATAAAAAAAGCCTATAAAAACCTTTTCAAACCGTGACTTTGAATCCTTTGGTTTTATGTGAGTTCAGAAAAAAAAAAACTCTTAAAAGGAGCATGAAACAATAATTCTGATACTACTCCAGTACTCAGCAGCTTCTATGAAAGAAAAAAAAAAACTGAGCAATTTTGGCAGAAAAAAAAAAATCTGCATGAAGCCACTAAAAATATTTGAGACTTCAAATGAAGCTAAACAGCAGAGTTGGAAAAACAAACTGGCCTACCAGAACTAGAATCGTTTCCACCAAAGGAACTATACCACTTAAGGGTCTGATGACACGATTTTGACATTTTTTAGGATGTTGTGTAAACCCAAAAGTCATTTGCCGATGATCAATATAATATTTACAACCGCGCCTGCATAAACTAATTATCATCAAAAAACAGCAGCCACTGACTGGACTGTGGTGCTGCCACCGAATGAAGGGCGGCACCACCATGACGTCAGTAACAGGACGGACACCGGTGTTGTTGACTGGAATGACAGCAGCTTTGTAGCTCACAGTTTCTCTGGTTTCTTGTTTTAGTTTTACGGCTATGCCTTTGCGTTGTGTCGCAGGCTTAGATAAACAGCAAACCATGAAAGACCACATCACATGTTTCAGCTCCAACTGTCATAAGCCTCCTCGTGTGCTTTTATGCAGGAGTGGAGGACGGGAAGGATTAATAGATTTACACACAGCTTTGACCTACTTTCTGTGATCCCATGCTGACATCTCACCGGTCCGGTCACGTCCCCTCTCTCATCATCACCTGCTGATTCAAACTCCCCCCATCATCTTTACCTGTCCTCGTCCAGGTGCTTCTCATCACACCATCACCAGCAGTGCGCATACTTCGGGGCCGTTTGCCAATCATGCACTGCTGGTCCATAGTATTGTCATCGGTGCCGTTTGTCTGCCAGTATTTTCAGCACTCTCACGACGCGCTAGTCACTCCATGTTCGCTGTGCCTCTTGTGCATACTTGAAACGATGTCGGCTCTGGGGCGCACCTGTGGCAAACACGTCTCCTCTCATTCATTTGCTGGGCAATGCCGGCCCCCGAACGCCATCTGCAAGTGTGTTTGTGTTTCTTGTACGTCTTCACCTTTCAGGGAACTTTCTGTCTTTCTGTATTAAATGTGCTGTAGTGAACCCTGCACGCAAATCCTGGTTATTTCATCCTCCCTCTCTCTGCCCTGCGTAAGAGCGCACAGAGGGTCATGATGAATGGATTTGTGCTCAGAATTAAGCACAGCACATGTATTGAACATAAGAATGATGACAACAGTTCCCACAAAAATAAACAGAAACACCCACAGTTGGCGTTCAGGGCCGACATCGCCCAGCGAACACGGAGAGGAGATGTGTTCACCGCGGTTGCGTCCCAGGGCCGACATCTCTTCAAGGGGTGCAAAAGAACCACGGCTGTGTGGAGTAGCTAACATGTCGTGACAGTGTTGGCAACAATGGCCGGCTGACAACACAGCAGATGATGCACACAAACCATGAACAGCTGACTGTCAAAGAGAGAGGGCGTGTGTGTTCAGACTGGCAAATCTTGAACAGTGCCCACCTGAAAGTGGCTCAAAATGCACATAATACACAGGTACAAAACAAAAACAACAAGAACTCAAAATATAATCCATAATAAACCCGATGCCTGAGACACTGCGAATACACTGCTATGATTTGATTGAAAAATCGGGTTTAAATAAATTATATTTATGAACAAATAATTTATTGCAATATCTGCAAAAAAAACAATAACACTGGTGTTCCCCTGCCGTGTGTTTGCCACTGCTGCTGTGGCGGCCATGTGTGCCTCTCCACCGTCACTCTCTGAGTCTGACTCACAAGGCACAATGCCCACTTGGCACGGCTCAAACCTATACAGTCTGATGCCTCCTGATTCTTCTTTGTCATCTGATTCTTCTGAACTATCATCATCTGAAGATTGGGCAACACAAACCAATTTCAGACTGCATGTGCTGGAACAATCGTCAATGTTTTCTACCGCTTCCATCCTGTGTGTACAATGAGCAGCCAAGCGCTGTGTTCTCCCGATGACGTGACTACATGGCAGCGGGGTTTTCCAGCCACTGACGTAATTGGTGACATGGCGCTCATGAATACATCGGCTATTCGCGTGAAAAAAAGCCTGTTGGACTTAGAACTGCACAGACCAACCTATTTTGTCATACTGTATTATGTGTTGAAAAATTAGAGGAAGTCAAAAATGTGTCATCAGACCTTTAAGGGTATCAATTGTGTTGTCAGTCCACTAGATGGTGCAAAGAAAGCACACAGGTGAAGTCACAGTTTGTCACTGAGAATCGCAGCCAGATGTTGCAAAAGCCCCCATTCTCGAGTGAAGTTATATCTTGTAAAGCAAGATTTGCAGCCAGCTGTGAAAGTTAGGGAGCAGTTGAATGTGCCAAAAAGTTAGCTTAGGTGTTGGGTCTTTTGGGGATTTTATGACAAAAATGGAAGGAAAGACTTTGACATGACACAAAACCCACAAGGACTGCCATACGAAATGAAAAGAAAAAAGAAAAACATTAAGAGCACCCGGGTCCGCACTCATCTCAGAGCCAACCAGCAACAGCACTGTTAGCAACGACTAAGGCTAAAAACACTCCACCACGAGCAGTGCTGACCAGCCCACTCCGGACATCTCCTGCACAACGAGGTGGCTACCTTCAAGTCAGCACCAAGTCGATCGCAAACCCCACTCAGCAGTTTTACTGAAGTTCCTTTCCTGAGGCCGGGACTTCTTTTGGCCCGTGTGAGTTCTCCCAAATTTTCCTAAAGAGCACAGCTCATTTGATTGAACTTAAACCTGAACTTCAGTTGATCTTTTCATCTGCATTTTACTGTTGTACATTGAAGACAGCATATTCAATGATCAAAATGGCGACAAGATCACTTTAACCTTAATTGTCAACAGAATCCCCAAAAAGGAGATTTAATCAATCTAATTTAGCCTAGCCTGAAACAAAATAATCATAAAGAAGAATCAAGATAATTTTACTGAGGAGAAATCTTGAAGAATTAAACTGGTACCTCTTCTAGTGAACTCATGCTTCTTCTTCACGAGCTCCTCACTGAATGTGTCTCGTCCACCACTGAACTCACCAGCTGTGACATCAACAAACACACAACAACATCATTATTATTGACGAGACAGAGGTCTGGACCAGTTCTACGTTCCAAATGGCTCTATCTTACTAACCAAGAGTTTTACAGGAGTGAGCAGCCTCTACTGTAGAAAGAGACATTTGGAGCAACTCAACATGTGCAAATCTTAAAAAAGGAGCAAAAACAGCCAAGTTGGACAAATAAACTGGTCTGTAACATAGGCAATAGGAACATTCCTAATGTGTGAACAGGTCAAGTCAGACCGCAGATCCAATTTGTAAATTTATAATCCAATGATTTACAAATAGATTCAGAGCTTTCTAAAGCCTGAGTCAGAGCACTGTAGTCCCACAGACCTGGTGTGGATTTTCATCTGGGGGCAGCCAGCTGTGATGAAGGAAAGTTGTTTGACAGCAAAAACAGCAAAAACCTTCTCCAGGTCAGCTGACAAATATTCCTTACATTTGTTGGTGACAGAGAAAAGTCTTTCACGGTTTTACAGAAATTCTTCTTCTCCTTTGTGGTTTAAACACCCGCTGTTATGGTGTACTACCACCGCCTGCCGGGGTGGAGAATTAATTCATTCAAAAAAAAAAAAAAACAACTAGGCCCACAGAGGGCAAACTCTTCAGTACTGGGCACGTGCAGTGGTGTGAAAAAGTGTTAGCCCCCTTCCTGATTTCTCTTTTTTTTTTTTGCATGTTTATCACACACACAAAAAAAGCTGGGTTTTGCATGTTTATCACCTCCCCCCCCTCATGGATCGTCACCTTATCGTGGTGGGGGGGTTTGCGTACCCCAGTGATCCCAGGAGCTATGTTGTCCGGGGCAATTTGCCTCTGATAGGGTGTCCCAAGACAAACTGGTCCTGGGTGAAGGGCCAGACAAAAAAAGATCCAACAGACTCTCATGATAAATTGTATATCAAGGATTCAGTGTACTCCGCCCAGTATGGGGTTACCGGGGCCCCACCCTGGAGCCAGGCCTGGGGGAAGGGCTCGAAGGCTAGCGTCTGGTGGCCGGGTTTCCACCCATGGGACCCGGCCGGGCTCAGCCAGAAGGAGTTACATGGGTCCGCCCTCCAGTGGGCTCACCACCTGCAGGAGGGATCATGGGGGTCCGGTGCTATGTGGATTAGGTGGCGGTCAAAGGCGGAGACCTTGGCGGACTGACCCCAAGCTTTCTAAACTGGCTTTTGGTACGTGGAATGTCACCTCTCTGGTGGGGAAGGAGCCTGAGCTGGTGTACGAGGTTGAGAGATATCGGCTAGATATAGTCAGCCTCACCTCAACACACAGCTCCGGTTCCGGAACCAGTCTCCTGGAGAGGGGCTGGAGCTTGGCCTTTTCTGGAGTTGCCCCGGGCGAGAGGCGACGAGCAGGGGTGGGTATTCTTGTATCCCCCCCACCTTGCTGCCTCTATATTGGAGTTTTCCCCGGTGGACGAAAGGGTTGCTTCCCTGCGCCTTCGGGTTGGGAAACAGGTCCTGACCATCATTTGTGCCTATGCACCAAATGATGTTTCAGAGTACCCACCCTTTATGGAGTCTGTGACTGGGGTGCAGGAGGGCGCTCCTCTTGAAGACTCCATTGTCCTACTGGGGGACTTCAATGCGCACGTGGACAACGACAGTGAAACCTGGAGGTGGGGTGATTGGGAGGAACGGCCTGCCCGATCTGAACCCGAGTGGTGTTCAGTTATTGGATTTCTGTGCTAACCACAGTCTGTCCATAACGAACACCATGTTCAAGCATAAGGGTGTCCATATGTGCACCTGGCACCAGGACACCCTAGGTCGCAGGTCGATGATCGATTTTGTTATCGTATCATCAGACCTGCGACCGTATGTCTTGGACACCCGAGTAAAGAGAGGTGCAGAGCTGTCAACTGATCACCACCTGGTGGTGAGTTGAATCCGATGGCAGGGGAGGAAGCCATTCAGACCTGGTAGACCCAAACGTATAGTGTGGGTGTGCTGGGAGCATCTGGCTGAGGCCCCTGTCCGGGAGGTCTTCAACTCTCACCTCCGGAAGAACTTCAACCACATTCCGAGGGAGTCTGGAGACATGGAGTCTGAATGAGCCATGTTCTCCACCTCTGTTGTTGAAGCAGCGGCCCAGAGCTGCGGCCGAAAGGTGGTCGGTGCATCTCGTGGTGACAACCCCGGAACCAAGTGGTGGACACCAGTGGTGAGGGGGGCCATTATGCTGAAGAAGGAGTCCTATCAAGCTTGGTTGGCTTGTGGGACTCCCGAAGCCGCTGAGGTGTACCGGCAGGCCAACCGCAGTGCAGCTCGGGTGGTTGCTGAAGCAAAAACCCGGGTATGGGAGGAGTTCATTGAGGCCATGGAACAAGACTTTCGGTCGGCCTCAAAGAGATTCTGGCAAACTGTCCGGCGGCTCAGGAGGGGAAAGCAGCTCCCCGTCCACACTGTGTATGGTGCGGATGGGACACTGTTGACTTCGACTGGGGATATCGTCGGGCGGTGAAAGGAATACTTCGAGGATCTCCTCAATCCCACTGATACGCCTTTCAAAGAGGAAGCAGGGTTTGGAGACAAGGGGGATGACTTGCCTATCACAGGGGCTGAGGTCGCCAAGGTGGTCAAAAATCTTCTTGGTGGCCAGGCCCTGGGGGTGGACGAGATTCGCCCCGAGTACCTCAAGGCCCTGGATGTTGTTGGGTTGTCATGGTTGACACGCCTCTGCAACATTGCGTGGAGGTCGGGGGCAGTGCCTTTGGCATGGCAAACCGGGGTGGTGGTTCCTCTCTTCAAAAAAGGGGACCGGAGGGTGTGCTCCAACTTTAGAGGGATCACACTCCTCAGCCTCCCTGGGAAGGTCTATGCTAAGGTACTGCAGAGGAGAGTCCGGCCGTTGGTCGAACCTCGGATTCAGGAGGAGCAATGTGGTTTTCGTCCTGGCCGTGGCACATCGGACCAGCTCTTTACCCTCTCGAGAATTCTTGAGGGTTCGTGGGAGTTTGCCCAACCAGTTTACATGCGTTTTGTGGACTTGGAGAAGGCATTTGACCGCGTCCCTCGTGGATTTTTGTGGGGGGTGCTTCGGGAGTATGGAGTATCGGGCTTGTTGTTACGAGCTATTCGGTCTCTGTACGACCGTTGTGAGAGTTTGGTTCGTATTGCCAACACTCGGTCGGAGTCATTCCCAGTGAGAGTTGGACTCCGTCAGGGCTGCCCTTTGTCACCGATCCTGTTCATAATTTTTATGGACAGGATTTCTAGGCGTAGCCAGGGAATGGAGGGTGTCATGCTTGGTGACCACCGGATCTCATCTCTGTTGTTTGCAGATGATGTCCTGTTGGCTTCATCCAGCAATGACCTACAGCTCTTGCTGGGACGGTTTGCCGCTGAGTGTGAAGCAGCTGGGATGAGAATCAGCACCTCCAAGTCCGAGTCCATGGTCCTCAGCTGGAAAAAGGTGGATTGTCCTCTCCGGGTTGGGGACAGGCTCCTGCCCCAAGTGGAGGAGTTTAAGTATCTTGGGGTCTTGATCACGAGTGAGGGGAAAATGGAGCGAGAGATCGACAGACGGATTGGAGCAGCATCTGCAGTGATGCAGACGTTGTACCGGTCTGTTGTGGTGAAGAGGGAGCTTAGTTCTAAGGCAAAGCTGTCGATTTACCAGTCAATCTACGTTCCTACTCTCACCTATGGTAACGAGCTTTGGGTAATGACCGAAAGAACGAGATCGCGGATACAAGCGGCTGAAATGAGCTTTCTCCGTAGGATTGCTGGACTCACCCTCAGAGATAGGATGAGGAGCTCAGTCATCTGGGAGAGGCTCAGAGTAAAACCGCTGCTCCTCCACATTGAAAGGAATCAGTTGAGGTGGTATGGGCATCTGATTAGGATGCCTCCTGGACGCCTCCCACTTGAGGTGTTTCAGGCACGTCCCACTGGGAGGAGACCCCGGGGCAGACCCAGGACTCGGTGGAGAGACTATGTCTCCCAGCTGGTATGGGAACGCCTTGGTATCCCCTCTGAAGAGCTGGAGCAGGTGGCTGGGGAGAGGGAAGTCTGGGCTTCTCTGCTTGAACTGCTGCATCCGCGACCCGGACCTCCGGAAAAGCGGTAGAAGATGGATGGATGGATGGATGGATGGATGTTTATCACACTTAAATATTTCAGATCATCAAACAAATTTAAATATCAAACAAAGATAACACAAGTAAACACAAAATGCAGTTTTTAAATGGTGTTTATTATTAAGGGTAAAAAAAAAATCCAAACTTATATGGTCCTGTGTGAAAAAGTGATTGTCCTCCTGTTAAAACATAAATTAACTGTGGTTTATCACATCTTTGGAAAGATGAGTTCAATTTCTCGAGCCACACCCATGCCTGATTACTGCCACACCTGTTCTCAATCAAGAAATCACTTCAACAGGATCTGCCTGAAAAAGTGAAGGAGGCCAAAAGATTGTCAAAAGCTACACATCATGCTACAATCCAAAGAAATTCAGAAACAAATGAGAAGCCAAGTAACTGAGATCCATCAGCCTGGAAAAGATTATAAAGCCATTTCTAAAGCTTTGGGACTCTAGTGAACCATAATGAGAGCCATTATCCACCAATGGTGAAAACATGGAACAGTGGTTAACCTTCCCAGGAGTGGCTGGCTGACCAAAATTACGCCAAGAGTGCAGCGACCACTCATCCAAGAGGTCACAAAAGACCCCACAACAACATCCAAACAACTGCAGGCCTCACTTGCCTCAGTTAAGGTCAGTGTTCATGACTCAACCAAAAGAAAGAGACTGGGCAAAAATGACCTGTATGGCAGAGTTCCAAGACAAAAACCACTGCTAAGCACAAACAACATAAAGGCTCGTCTCAGTTTTGCCAGAAAAAATCTTGATGATCCTCAAGACTTTTGGGAAAATACTCTGTGGACTGACGAGACAAAAGTTGAACTTTTTGGAAGGTGTGCGTCCCATTACATCTGGCATAAAAGTAACACAGCATTTCAGAAAAGGAACATCATACCAACAGCAAAATATGGTGATGGTAGTGTGATGGTCTGGGGCTGTTTTGCTGCTTCAGGACCTGAAAGACTTGCTGTGGTAAATGGAACCACGAATTCTGCTGTCTACTAATAAATCCAGAAGGACAATGTCTGGCCATCTGTTTGTGACCTCAAGCTGAAGCACACTTGGGTTCTGCAGAAGGACAATGATCCAAAATACACCGGCAAGTCCACCTCTGAATGACTTAAAAGACTTTGGAGTGGCCAAGTCAAAATCCTGACCTGAATCCGATTCAGATGCTGTGGCATGACCTTAAAAAGACGGTTCATGCTCCAAAACCCTCCAATGTGGCTGAATTACAACAATTCTACAAAGATGAGTGGGCCAAAATTCTTCCACAGTGCTGTAAAAGACTCATTGCCAGATATCGCAAACACTTGATTGCCGTTGTTGCTGCTAAGGGTGGCCTAGCTAGTTATTAGATTTAGGGGGTAATCACTTTTTCACACAGGGCCATGTAGGTTTGGATATTTTTCACCACTAATAATGAACACCTTCATTTAAAAACTGCATTTTGTGTTTACTTGTGTTATCTTTGTCTAATATTTAAATTTGTTTGATGATCTGAAACATTTAACACAAACATACAAAAAAATGAGAAATCAGGAACAGGAGATCAGCACATCATCCCTGATCAGAAAGTGCAAGTTTGATGGCCCACAGCATGTAATCAGATTACAAAGAGTAAAGAGCTCATAACGGCTGATTTATCAAAAGTAAAACATAAATTTGTGCTTTTATGTTTTATGCTGGATGACAATTTTAATATTGTGCTTCTGCTTCTTCTTGTAAAACTATTTTTGTAGGTTGAGATCTACAAATCTCATTAATTTTAGGTTGTTGTTTTTTTTTAAATTGCAAACATTTTTTATATTTACTTCTGATGCCTCTGGTTTTAACACGTTTTGCTTTTTTTCCTTGCTGTACATTTTTAAACTGATTTGATTTTTTTGTACTTTAACAGGGATGGCAACAGGAAATTCTGATTTCAGCTGAAATCTAATTTGGTCGATTGACTAATGGGGGGGCCGGGGGGGGGGGGGGGCGCAGCCCCCCTGAAGCTGGGAGGTTTTCAGTAAAACAGAAGTAATTTAGACTGAAAAAAATGATTTAAAAAAATGAAATACTAGACTTAGATAAATCATTAAATTTAATGAAAAGTTAACTTACTTTTTCTTTAATGTTGTCTCACTGTCTTTAGTCCAACATATTTAACAGTTCTATAAGAGTTTATTACACTATTTACACTGGTCACCAAGTCACTTCTAATGTGAAACTTTCTTCCTTATGGCAGCAAGCTGTGTCAGTCTCTGAACTTTGAACTTCATCTCCTTTTCTGGTTTCTTCAGAAATTGTCCGAGTGTTTCTGTTACCTCGTCGAACTTGGAGCCAATTTTCACCTTTACCGTCACTTTTCTCTCAAGCCAATTCCATTGGAACTTATTTTTGATACTTTTGTCTATTTCTAGCACTGATGACTCCTGATCCTTCGATAAAAATCTCATAATTCCGCTAAAACAATACTGAAAGCTCAGAATTCCAACACGAACCAGCGATGTGATTTGGGGTTGGGGAAATTATCTGAAAATTCAGCAGGGGGTCTGGGGGACACAGTCCCCCAGTGGGGTCCGGGGCAGAGCCCTGTTGGGTGGGGCGGGGGCAAGGGGGGCAAAGCCCCCCCAAAGCTCCTGGGTTTTATGATTTTTAAGTACCAGAACTGTGCTTAAATGACATAAAACAAACAGCTGAATGCCACTTATTACTGTATAATATTGACTTATGTTCCAAGAAGATAGCAGTCCTAAAATATTCCAATAAGCATTATCCATCACGTTTTAACACTTGATCAAATCAAAATCAGTTAATTTTATCTATTCCATAATAGAAATAAAATTCCAACATACCATTACTTTTTATAATTTCAGCATTCATTTCAGATCACCAGTTTCAATCTCCATTGATTCTTGAGCAGTTCATTTTGCACAATTACTGATGTAGCCAAGTCTTAGAAATATTCAAAAGTTATGAGTCAATGTCCACTGTGCACTGTCAATTTCAAACTGTTTGGAATCATAAAAGGGGATGGTTAACTTTTATTACCGTTTCATCCCTCGCGCAGCCCAGCTCAAAACAGCCGTCGTACGCCGCCAGTAACAGAGTTAATGGCTCTCCACCTGGCCATACGCCACTTCCGGTCCTGCCTGAAAGGACGCAGCTTTGCTGCGTTCGTGGACCACAAGCTGCTAACGTACTTAAAGTACTTTATCTTCCTGGAAGATAAAATAAAGCGGAATTCGGCAAATTAGCAGAAAATTACATCCCTGAGAACATGCCGCCATGAATCTTTGAAAAAGCATACAACGAGCCATTTGACTGGTCCAATCATCTGCAACTATCCAATCGTAGGGCTGTCAAGCTACTGCAATACAGCAGTAGCTTGAACACAACACATCCGGGTTATCACGGGAGACAACTTCCGGGGAAGCACCGAGCGCTTATGTAATCGTGTTGATTTTTGCTAAAATCGGTAACAGTAAGGTACCTTACCCCCCTAAAATTTTCTCAACGGATTTAGACGATTCACAGAAATGATCAATTTGACAATAAATCGGCGGAAAATTGCCATCCCTGCTTTAACCATTTTTTAAATCAAATTATATAAACTCTGTATAACCAGGTAGGCAGCGGTAGTACACAGCAATTTTCATTTCATTCATTCATCTTCTTCCGCTTAATCCTTTTTGGGTTGTGGGGGGGCTGGAGCCTATCACAGCATCTTTGGGCGAGAGGCAGGGTACACCCTGGACAGATCGCCAGTCCATCCCAGGGCCAACACAGAGAGACAGACAACCATTCACTCTCACAGTCATACCTAAGGACAATTTAGAATCCCCAGTTAGATGCCAATTAACCTAACCTGCATGTTTTTGGCATGTGGGAGGAAACCGGAGAAATCCCGGAGTAAACCCACGGAGACACGGGGAGAACATGCAAACTCCACACAGATTCATTGTTGGTTGGGGGCTGGGATCAAACCCAGGATCCCCTGGCTAAGGGTGAGTTGCTGTGCTGCCGCAGTGCTAACCACACCACCACCGCGCCACCATTTACTTACATACTTACTTACATGTACTTTAACCATTTTTTTTAAAATCAAATTATATCAACTCTGTGTAACCTGGTAGGCAGCAGTAGTACACAGCAATTTTCAATTCAACTTTATTTATATAGTACCATTTCACAACAGCAGTCATCTCATAGCACTTTCTAACTGCAGGGGAAAACCACACAATTGCAGAAAGATGCCAGAAATTAGGTGATCCCCTGTGAGCAGCACTTTGAGACAGTGGAGAGGAAAAACTCCTTTTAGCAGGAAGAAACCTCCAGCAGAACCAGGCTAGGGAGGGGCAGTCATCTGCTGTGACTGGCTGGGGGGTGAGGGGATAGCGAGGGAAGAAGAAAAGAACAGACATGTAGAGAGCAAACAGCACGACGGGGACTAAATCTGTGGGAGAAATCAAACAGATGTTAATGACCGGCAAAAATATTTCACTGAGAGTGAAGAAAGAAATGAAGCCCGGTGCATTGTTGGTGGTCCCCCAGCTGTCTAAACCTATTAGCAGCATAACTAAGGGAGGGTTCAGGGTCACCTGATCCCATTCTAACTACAGGCTCTATCAAAAAGGAAGGTTTTAGCCCATTTCTTAAAAACAGAGACTGAGTCTCACTCCCAAATCCAGATTGGCAGCTGGTTCCAAAGGAGAGGAGCCTGATAACTGAAGGCTCTGCCTCCCTTTGTACTTTTACAGAGTCTACGTACTACAGTAATTCTGCATTTTGTGAGCATAGTGCTCTGTTAGGATGATAAGGTACTATCAGATCTTTTAAATAACAAGGGGCCTGATTATTTAGAGCTTTGTAAGTGAGAAGAAGGATTTTAAACTTAATTCTAGATTCTATGGGAAGCCAATGAAGGAAGACCAGAACCGGAGAGATGTGCTCTCTCTTTGTAGTACCTGTTAAAACTCTAGCTGCAGAATTTTGGATCAAGTGAAGGCCCACAACAGTGAGTGTAAACTATCAAGAAGAAGGATTTCTGTAAAAGTGTTTAGATTTTTTTTGGCCACTAACAAATGCAAGATCAGCTGACACGGAGAAGGTTTTGGCTCGGTTTCTGCTTTCAAACAACTTTTTTTCATCACCACTGGCCCCCCAGATGAAAATCCAAATGACCTCACCCCCATGTTCTCCATGCCAAATTATCAATCACAGCAACATCATGGTATATATTTTGACAGAGCAACTCCATACTCGGGGATGCACACAGCAGCAAAGCACTTATAAAATCTTTGTTTGCAAACCGCTGTGGTGACCGACAGGTTGTGATGGTGTGTGTTATCCAATCAGTGTGGTCGTGATGTCACAGACACACGACATGAAGACACAGAGAGCGGTCGCAGAGCACTGGCTACATCATTTATTGATAAAAATTACATATTTTGACTGACCAACTCCATATTCGGGAATGCACACCCTTGTAACCTCAGGAAACCACGTTTAAAATCTGAGGCCAGTCTGACAAACAGTTCGAGAGCTATGCGTGGAACAGACACACAAACCAGAGATTTAGTGAATTTATAGATAGATATGCACATACTAAGCCTGCCAACAAACGGATTCATTTTTCGGAAAACATGTGTTAGCATATCTGTGAAAATCAGCTACTCCCTGGATGGGGATCGATCAACTCAAAAACTACAGCAGATAGAGCCACTCGACCCTCAACCTAATACTAGCATACTGTACAATACAATAATCTTTAACCTGCCATCAGAATTTACATATTAAAATTTTTAAAATTATATAAATATATAGCCAGTGCACTGATGTGGCCCAGCTTTGTCCTCAAACAATCTCTGGATACTTTGCCCAACGCGTCACGAGCAGCTGCCATCATGCATTTGTGAAAAGGTCCATGGAAGCAGGAACTCTGCATACTGCTCTGATTGACTACTCTGGGTTTGTTTTGTGTGGGTTTTAATGCAAACCCCCAAATGCTGCCACTCATTTTTGCCACCCTGCATTTTTTTTAACTGTCATGAGTTGTGATTGATGACGTCATCTGCATCCCCTCTAACTAGAATATCAGACAGTGAAACCAAAGGAAAACTCCGCTAATGTTGGCGCTCCAGTCACCAATGCAGCTGCCATGCAGGACTGTTTAAGTAACACAATTCCTCATCAACTCACACTCACACACTTGAATTTCACAGAACGTGGAAAAGCCTGTTAGCCTTGTGGCTAATTAGCACCGAGCTAACGGTCTTCAGGAGCTGCTACCTCCACATCCAGACAGTTTTAAGGTTTAGCTGCAGCTCAGAACTTCCTTAAATCCACAAATATCTGAACTCACATGAGCAGAATTCCTGACAGCAGTTCAGCAGCAGATCACCTCTTACTCCGTTTTCCCAGCAGTGCCTGTCGCCATGGAGGGCAGTGAGAGACTACCGTAAAGCAGATTCTGCTGTAAATCTTAAAGATACAGTACCCTACTGAACTATACAAAAATACAGAACAACTGCAAACACCTAAAAAACATCATAGCTACATTTTTAACAGTATTTTTTTTTTCAAGTTATGAAAAAAACATAAATCAGTTAAAAGCAAATGCTTTAAAAAAATTTTTATTGAAAATGTAAATATCTCCCCACAAATTATTAGACATTTTCATTTCACCTCTAATTACACCTAGAATGACTGTATATGCACAAGACACAAAGCAATTAAAATAAAAAAAATACCAAAAAAATGAAGTTAAAACACTCAGCATTAAAAGAAGGGAGTGTCTATTCATAGTTTCAAGATGAAGTCACACGGCTGCCAATTACTATATGGGCGGTGCTGTGTATGTAAATTGGCTTTATTACTAAGATGGCGACTGGGGTGGACATGGGCTAGACCGGGGTGGCTAACTATCGGATTCTACTGGTGATGTCACTCGGGGTATAAAGGAAGTGGGCGGAAGAGGCTCTGTGTCTTTCGTTGCGGGAGCCACCTGGCAAGCAGGCGAGTGCCGCAAGCCTCTTTATGTAAATAACTATTATTGTAATAAAGCTCCGTAAACTACATCAGTTGTGCATTTGCTTTTACCCAATTATGGACAACATTTGGCGATGAAGTAAAAGCGGTAACGGATAAGTCTGTTGCTGAGTTTCGGCCATTTCTGGAGGCCCCGGGCAGACCGCCCGTGCTGTGGCCTCGTTGGTTCTCTACCTTTACCAACTACCTCGTGGTTTTGAACCTCGGCGAGCATGAGAGGCTTCGCGTGAGGGCTGCGTTAGTCCATAATTTTGGTACTGAGGGGCAGAGAGTATTAAAGAGCCTGGGGGAGTTGATAGCTTCAATGGTGTTGTGATGGTGCGCCATTTTGGCGCTCCAGAGAGCGCCATGGTCCGGCACATCCAGTTTTGACAGTGCCGCCAGTGGTTGGGAGAACCAGTGATGAGGTTCATTGAAGATCTCCAAAGGCTGGTGAGGGGATGTGATTTCAGACGCCTTTAAGATGAAATGATTCGAACTCGTGGAGCATGTTCGCTGTACAGCGGTCCAGTCCAGATTGTTGGAGTATCAAGGGAGGTTGACATTAACCACAGCTATCGAGCTCGTTCAACGGTTTGAGGCAGCAGAGACCATCATGAGAGGCCTTCCTGAAAGGGCTTTTCTGAGTGAAGATAAGTCTTGTGTTGAGGCACTGTTTTAGGACCCTGGTGATGGTGATGTTGGAGAGAATACGTATGCCTCCGTTGTTAAAATACGGTCGGCCCAAGGTACGCCACGTTGTTACGGTTGTGGGTCCCCTGTTCACTGCTATAAGGCCAGTGTGTGCCCAGTGAAAGGAAACCGTTGTGGCAAGTGTGGTTTAAGGGACCACTTTGTCAGGGCGTGCACTAACTTCGAATGCAGGAGCCATAGGAAGGAACCAGGTCCTGCGCAGAAGACTCCGACTATAGTACACACGGTCTCCCCAGAGACAACGGGGAGGATTGGGTGTGACATCACGCTTGATGGTGCCGTGGTTCCACTGTTGGTGGACACTGCAGTTATCTCAGTGTTGAACCTGGCAAACGTGAACAGTTTGTTTCCCCACCAACAAATAAAACAACAAGGAAGAGAATGTTATGGCTATGGATGGAACAGACTGGCAGTTTTGGGGTTTGTGGAAATGGAAGCCCGTTATAAGTCTGTTGTTGTGCCCCGAGCCCGCATTCACGTCACCACTGGGGGGGGGGGGGGGGGGGGTTAACATCATGGGGTGTAATCTCTTTTATAGCCTGGGTTTCTCGATTGGCAATGTGTCGGGTGAGGAGTGGTCGGGCTGCGGAGCCGACCGACTCCGTTGGTGGATGGCGTGGAGGTGAGGGTATCGGACTGGCTGGACATGTGTAATGAGGGAGAGCATGTTCGGTGCCCCGCGACGCTGCCTCGGGTTGGACCCAATGCCGGTTTTTCTGGTACCCTGGATGAGGGTGTGGGACGGCACGACGGGACCCCAGAGGTGGCCTGTAAGTATGAGGTGCCCATGTCGGATCCTGAAGGGGCGAGACCAGAGAGGGTGTTGATAAATCGCTCGGGAAGACGGTCTACCATGGATGGCATAGACCGTGACTACGAGTCGACCGGATCGGTGGTGGAGACCAGTCAGACCCAAAATAACCAGAGGAAGAAGACACGGGCTTCCCTGCGAGTCGGAGACATGGTGCGGCCCAGGGTTGAGTCCAGAATGAGAGGAGATCATGGTTTGCTCGAGCGGCATGATGAGCGGAGACGGTTCCGGGTGGAGGCTGCTCGGAGTGATGGGTATCTGCGCTTGTCTGACCAGACCTGGAGGAACCCGAACGAGTTACGTCGAGTGGAGGAGAAGAAGCGACGCAGTGGGAGCCCCGAGATCAAGAGAGGGAAGGGGTTGGAGAAGGACCCGTCAATGGACTGAGAACGCTGTTCTGTCTTTATTTTCTGTTTGTTGTTTATATGTGCTTTTGCTCTAGTCCTGATGCGTTCATTTTACTGCTGGTGTGGTACCTCGATTTAATTAAAAAAAGAGAGAGAGAGAAAATGTTGAAGCGTGGAATGTAAGAAATGGGGTGTTTTATGACACCTAGAAGTTAAATTTTAATATTAAGGGGCCTGAATTGTAGATGTGGGATTTTATTGGCTCGATGACTGTAGTCGAATGGATATGTTGAAATTGTATTTTACTAATGTGTTAAGTTTTATGCCTAAGTTTGGGGTAGTGGGGTGTGTTTACTCCGTTTAAGATGTCTATTTGTTCAGATTAACATACCCAACGTTTCAAATGTAGTACGATGTACCCATTGTGGGGGTGAATGTTGTGGGGGGGGCAGTAGTCGTCGTGTGTTTTGTAATTTTGTATGTCTTCTTCGTGGAGCTGTTCTGGGATTATTTTAATTGAGAGACACAGCTTTGTTTGAATGTTTGGTGGCAGAATAATCTGCCCAGCCGTGTGGGGGTGCTGGTAGTCTACCTGGCTCCCCAGCCTTAGTTGTATGCATGGATAGGAAGTTTATTTGTTTCTGTGATTGTTTTGTTTTAGAGTGTGAGTCGGAAAACAAATTTGGGTGGACTATTTGTGCGCTTGATATTTGTGAAGGGGGGTGATGTTGTGTATGTAAATTGGCTGTATTACTAAGATGGCGGTCGGGTTGGACATGGGCTAGACCGGGGTGGCTAACTACCAGTTTCCGGTGGTGATGCCACTCGAGGTATAAAGGAAGTGGGTGGAAGAGGCTCTCCCTCTTTCCTCGCGGTAGCCACCTGGCAAGCAGGCGAGTGCTGTAAGCCTCTTTATGTAAATAACTATCATTGTAATAAAGCTCCGTAAACTACATCAGTTGTACATTTGCTTTTACCCAATTATGGACACAACATACAGCCACGTTGGCAGGAAGCTGCCGAGGGAATTCTATTTCATTAAAGTCGAAAATTATATAAAACTGGTTCAAAACTGATGTAACTTTAGTTCCATATTCTGTATTGAAAGACCGTCAAAATGATACTTAATTTGTACAAAGTGCACAAAAACTGACCCAGAAAAAGACAACTTTGGCTAGGTTGAAAACTCGCGTTTGATCGGTCAGGAGTTACGTCTTCTGCAAAAACATAAGATGTTTTTAGAAAGTACAATTTCTAAGCTTTCCAATGACACCAGGCAATTCATGAATTAAGTACCACACTTTCAAGTTACAGGATAATATGATGATTCAAATTACTATTTAGCCCTCCTTGCCAACTTCTTATCTGTGAACACAGCTGTGTCCACACAGGTGAAAAAGAAAATGTCTCATGCTCAGCGACGCAGATGCTTCAAATCATTCTGGCTGATTTAAGATCTCCGTACAGACCACACTTGGATCCTGCTCACTGTTGTGTATGTAAATCGTGACTCAGTTATGAGACTGAGCGGTGAACTAGATAGGACTTTATTATAGACTCACATATAATACAGAGGTTCTCCCGCTAGGCTGAGAAGTGGTCAGAGAGACTGCCACTCTTCCGCACAGCCCTTTTATACTCTGGGTGACGTCACCACCCGCGTTACAACATAATATGTCCTACGAACAGCACTACATTCCTCCCCCTTCAAAATGGTCCAAAACACACATAGTCGAGACCTTCCCCAATGTGGAACCTGAATCACGCACTAAAATAAACAGAAGTATATCAAAGCCTACAACAGTCACACAAAACAACTAAAACTAGGGGGAAACAGGTGGACAACTGTTCCACCCCGACACAGCTAGATGGATTATTCAGCTGTCTTTGCTAGAACAGTCTTTTAAACCTAAAATCGCCATGCTCCTAAAATAAATAACGCAAAACAATCCCCATAACAGAACATATACAGTATATAAACAGGTTAAACCATCATCAACAGATCCCATAAACAACTTAAATAATTCTTATCCCACATTATGTATAACTACCATAACCCGGGCAATTTACATACTAACAACATGCAGTGAACACACTGCCCCCCAAACTACCAGTCAATCCCAGTAGAGAAACTCCCCCCCCCGCCCCGGAGACCCATCAGGCGGGTCTCATCCAGAGCATCTTCTTCTCTTCGCGCCTGGAGATGACCCACGGCAAAACCCAGAAACTTCCTTCTAATCACTGGCGCGCCGCAGCTCGTTGGGATGTCTCCCTGAGCCGTCAGACAGCTGAAGGTAACCGTCAACCCGAACAAACCACCACCTGCAGCTGCCCCTGGTCTTCCTGTTGTTTGTGCTTGCCACAAACTCCTCTCAACCAGGCCTCCTCCCTGGGTCGGACCACATCAGCGACCCCCTCAAGAGCCCGACTCGGCTTCCAGTGTCCCTATGTGGCACATTGTTTTATTGTGCCAGCTGGTCCTGCCCCGATCGCTTTCATTTCACATGCCGGCAAAGCCGTTGTGACCCCTTGCTTCTCAGTACCACCCAGCCAAACTCCGGAAGCAGAGTGGGTCAGCCACTCGGCGTCACCCAACGTCACGGGCATCCCACCACGTCGTTCAGTTCCCTCAGCTCGGGTTACTTGGGTGCTGACACCAGAAACCTCCTGCGATGGCCCTGAGTAGAATTGGTCCTGCTCATTGTCCAGATTACTAGGCAAAGGTTAGTCCCACACAGCTCCATCCACCATTTGCGGAACCAGCCAGTCCCACAGACCACAGCCTGACCACTCTTCTCCAACCTGAGACTGTGAGAAGGAACTCCACACGGTTTCCCCATCAAACACCGATCTCACCGCTCCCGTGTAAACCAGCAACGGCACCGTCACTCCATCCAGTTCCACCATACAGAAAGAACAGCTGTTGCCACTTGGGGATACACTGCAAACAACTGTGGGAGGCGAAATGGGGAGATCCTTTATGTGTCTCGGATCCCCTCGCTCAAACCCGTAAAATGCCCTGGCAAAATGATGCAAGAATCAACACATGCCACAGCATCGTCTTCTCTCTCTCTAGCCTTATAGCAGTGCTTAGTGGACCCACAACCCAAACACCTGGGCGATTCTGGGGCAGGCCTTATCTTCACAGCCTCCTTCTCCTGTTCGCTATCATCGCTGTCCGGGTCCACAGTCTGCGTCATTGATTGTGATTCAGAGTGGTGCAGCGTAGCTCTCTCACCAAGGTCACGTGATAGTCTGTCCTCTGCTTCACACTGCTGAGCTATCTCAATGGACTTGGGTAACATTAGCTCGCCCGAGTATGTAAGGAGCTTTGACCTTGTAGCCAGGCAAACAGCATGTTCCACTAACTGGTAGCGGGCCATCTCTTCCTCCAATGCTCCAAACTGACAGTCTCTGGCAAGCTGACGTAGGCCTGTTACAAACCGCTACACAGACTTGCCAGTCCGCTGGCGGCGCTGTCAAAACTGGATCCTCCGGACGATGACGTTTTCCGGGGTGCAAAAATGTTGCACCATTAGCTCAACGTCTTCAAAGCTATCGCTAGCACCCTAGGTCGTAACGATACGCTGTCCTTCCATACCCAAACTATGAACCAATATTGCCCGAGCCCGGATCTTCTTCACTTCACCAAGTTTCAGAGCCACCAAGTAATTTTGGAATGCAGCAAACCATCTCACCCAAGAGACCCGAGGCTCGCCGGGAAGCTCCAGAAATGGCCAAATGATAGTGACTCCCACATCCATGTTTCTTCTTTCTTTTACCCTCGTCGCCAAATCTTATGTATGTAAATCATGACCCAATGACGACACTGAGTGGTGAACTAGATAGGACTTTATTATAGACTCACAAATTATACAGAGGCACTGAGGTGGTCAAAGAGACTGCCCCTCTTCTGCACAGCCCTCTTATACTCTGGGTGATGTCACCACCCTTGTTACCTTGTTGAACTCTGTGACTTCCGTGGGCGGTCACGTCTCTGCGTCTTTAGTGCATCTCAGTGCGCACTGAAAAAAAAAAAAAAGCTGTATTTCCGGTCTTCCAGTACAGACACAGCCGCAAACAGAAAGCCAAAGGAGTGTTTGACTGGTTTAGAATGAGATTGCCATTTCATTCGACCAACAAGAGCCTTGATTTGGGTTTTTAAACCTTGAACAACCAATGATCGTAAACCTAGCAAGAAGTATCTGCCCATCAACGACCGCAAATACAACAAGCCAATTGAAGCCGAGTAATCTGACGATGGACGTGTCGTTTAGCCAATCAATTTCTGACGATCATCGACCTGCGACCTAGGGTGTCCTGGTGCCAGGTGCACATATGGACACCCTTATGCTTGAACATGGTGTTCGTTATGGACAAACTGTGGTTAGTACAGAAGTCCAATAACTGAACACCACTCGGGTTCAGATCAGGAAGGCCGTTCCTCCCAATCACCCCCCCCCCCAGGTTTCACTGTCATTGCCCACATGCGCATTGAAGTCCCCCAGTAGGACAATGGAGTCTCCAAGAGGAGCACCCTCCAACACCCCAGTCAAAGACTCCAAAAAGGGTGGGTACTCTGAAACATCATTTGGTGCATAGGCACAAATGATGGTCAGGACCAGTTTCCCAACCCAAAGGCACAGGGAAGAAACCCTTTCGTCCACCGGGGAAAACTCCAATATAGAGGCAGCAAGGTGGGGGGATACAAGAATGCTCGTCGCCTCTCGCCTGGGGAAACTCCAGAAAAGGCCAAGCTCCAGCCCCTCTCCAGGAGACTGGTTCCGGAACCGGAGCTGTGTGTTAAGGTGAGGCCGACTAAACCTAGCCGGTATCTCTCAACCTCGTACACCAGCTCAGGCTCCTTCCCCACCAGAGAGGTGACATTCCACGTACCAAAAGCCAGTTTAGAAAGCTTGGGGTCAGTCCGCCAAGGTCTCCGCCTTTGACCGCCACCTAATCCACATAGCACCGGACCCCCATGATCCCTCCTGCAGGTGGTGAGCCCACTGGAGGGCGGACCCATGTAACTCCTTCGGGCTGAGCCCGGCCGGGTCCCATGGGTGGAAACCCGGCCACCAGACGCTAGCCTTCAAGCCCCTCCCCCAGGCCTGGCTCCAGGGTGGGTCCCCGGTAACCCCATACCGGGCGGGGTACACTGAATCCTTGATATAGAATTTAACATGAGAGTCTGCCTGGAGTCTGGATTGTTCTTAGTCTGGCCCTTCACCAAGGACCAGTTTGTCTTGGGTGACCCTATCAGAGGCAAATTGCCCGGGACAACATAGCTCCTGGGATCACTGGGGCACGCAAACCCCCCCACCACGATAAGGTGACGATCCATGAGGGGGGGTTATTTGTTACTGTGTATATTGCAGAAAAATTTAATAATTTTTTAGTATAATTTTTATTTCACTGTTGGCTATTTTTTCCTGTAATAAAAAGGAACTGTGCTGTGTATGTCTGGGTTATTGTGCCTTTGTTTTACTGTTTAAATGTGATCTGGTGAAATGGAGCCCTGACCATGTGAGCACACTACTGTGAGCACCCCAGGTGGACCCCAGTATTCAATCTGTACATTTTCAATCCAGTGATTTACAAAGTGATTCATAATTTTCTAAAGACTCATTCAGAACATTATAGTCCCACAGTCTGGTTTTCATCTGGGGCAGCATTTATAAATCACTGGATGGAGAATGTACCTGTACATGTACAGATTGGATTCCGTGGTCCACTTGAGGTGCGCACCTGGTCAGGGGTCCATTTGACCTGTATCTGTGTAAACTGGTGAGATAGTGAACTCTGGAAAAATTGGAGGGGGGGATGTTTTTGTGTATATTTTAGTTCAATTCAATTCAATTCAGCTTTATTTATAATGCGCCACATCACAACAAAAGCCGTCTCGTGGCGCCACAGTGCAGAAAAAAAGTGAAATGTGAAATGTATTGTGAAATGTATTAATTTTTCGCATAATTTTTCTTACACTGTAGGCTATTTTTGCCTGAAAAAAAAAAAAAAAAAAAAAACAGGAACTGTGCTGTGTACGTCTGGGTTGTTACCTCTTGGTTTTACTGTGCAAACTGCTGAGATAGTGAACTCTGGAACCTCTCGGTTGCGCACCACGGATGATGTAGTCTGCTGCTAAATGAGCTCCTCAGTGTGTTCAGTATGTCCTGCATAGGGTGGAACTCGGCCTCCAGCAGAGATGACAGTTTAGCCACCGTCCTTCTCTCTCCTATCTCCTCCACTGGGTCAAGGCGCTGCCCCAGGACAGAGCTAGCTTTCTTGATCAGTTTGTTCAGTCTCTTCCTATCGGCTGCCGTAATGCCACTGCCCCAGCAGACCACTCCAAAAGTGATGGCTGATGCCGCCACTGTGTCATAGAATGTCTTCAGCAGCGCCCCTTGTACACCAAAAGACTTGAGTCTCCTCAGTAGGAACAGCCTGCGCTGTCCCTTCTTGTAGAGTGTGTCAGTATTGTGTGACCAGTCCAGTTTATTGTTCAGATGAACACCCAGGTACTTATTGACCATTTGCTGTGACGTCACATCCTTTTGTCGCCATATTGGACGGCAAATGCGAGTTGACGGCACATTCAGCAGCTGTTCAGCGGTGTACCAGATCTCGATATATTTACCTGATTTCAACCTACATCTTTGTTTTTTTTTATGTTGGCATTGAATTAGACTATGGTGTTTCACTGCTGTTCCTTTGGATGTACAAATCGCCAGAAAAAAGGATCCAACTTGAAGTTTTATCGGTTCCCAGCTGACGAAGACAGGCGCAGGAGGTGGGTGGCAGCGCTGAAGAGGAAAGATTGGTCACCGTCGCCTTACTCGCAGCTATGCAATCAACATTTTATATGATGCACGCAATGAAATAACCTGAAAATTATTTATAACAATTAAATTTGAATTTATTACTTAATTCACGATATATTTTACATGCAATAGCTAAGCTAGTTGTACAACAAAGAAATATTATATTCTATTTGGCCAATACATTTTCTTATTTTTAGTAAACCTCAGGTGATGATACAACCACAATCTACATGCTACACACACTTAGTTCTTCAGATTTTTCTGACTCCTTGAAATTGCTCTACAATCTGGACAGCACCACTTTATCTTTGGAACATTTTTCAACCTGAGACACTGTACATGGAAGTGACCAATTTGACAAAAGCCAGACTCACAGGTTACAATAGATGCATCACCACAGGTTTTTCTGCAGTAGCAAATGACACTAGTATTATCACCTTTTGGGGTTTCTTTTGTCTTACAAGATACATGAAACAAATTTGGATGTTTGGAATACCATTTGGCGAGTAGTTCTGGTAAAATGACAGACCTGTGATATTTACCAACAAGTTGAACTTTCTCATTAAAAAAGAGGTCATCAAACTCAATTCTTGGAACATTACAACCTTTTTGAGTACAGAGAACAAAGTCACAGTAAGAAAGTTCTGTGACACCCAGTTGAGCTTGGATTTGGTAGAAATATTTATGAGATGGTTTCAGCTTGATGTCGCCATCAATGTTGCTTGCACAAAACTGAGGGTCTTCCACCGCTTCCTCTAAAGCCTGATCCCTCTTACAGAAAGGACATTTCACCTCCACCAGACCCACCCCACAGCAGCTACAGGAGACAAATCCATCCGGAGAGGCACCCATGAAGGGGAAGCGCTGACTGAGGACTAGTCCAGCATCACACACTAGTAGATCCTGGTGCTGAGAAGACCTGATTTCTTCATACTGATCACGGGCCACTTTCTCATGGTGGCATCCCCATCTGTACACAAATCGGCAAAATTATTGACAGAGTACAAAAAAAATGTACCAGTATTCCTTAAAAACAATATAGAACTATTTTCTGAAAGAAATCTGAATATTTTAGATAGCACAATGAAATGACAATTTATCTAGAATTATATGTCTTCTTTACAATTTAAATGTTGTCAGTTTCCATGATCAACCAACTTAGGACTCAATGATTCAATACAGCACCAAAAGTAGTTTACAGTAACTAGCTAAGCATAGCAGGATAAAAAGAGATGATTACCGGTAAAAAAACAATTCAGGAATTGCATGCAGCCTTGGCGGAGGTTTGCGCTCTCCGAGTGCTTTTCTAGTCTCTTACTTTGTTGCTTTAGTGGTAAAACTAACTGGGTAGCATATCTTGTTCAGCAGGCTTCTCGAAGGAACGTCAAGATGAGTCTGTGCAGCTTCTTTGAAGATGGATGCCGTTATTCTGCCGACTCGCTGCTGATGCCACAACACACACTTGTTCTGCGATCTGGTAGTTTCTTCAACAAATTTTACCTGCAGAAGAAACAATGTCTGATATAACTAACCTAAATTTTCCTGCATAGATATTATGACGTCCCACATAATGATTATATAGCATTTAATAGACTATAAAGCACTTTCAAAGTTGTTATTTTTAGAAATAAATTTTAAAACATTTGCAGAACAATTACCTGCTCAGGAGTGACTTTCAGAAGTTGTTGTACCTGTTCACATCTATTCAGCAGCTGCTCAGAGGTAAGCTGGAGACAATCAGGACTAAAAAGGGTATCCAGAGAAGCAGGACAATCATTGTGGGCCACCTGCAAATATAATTAGATGTTCTTTTCAACTGACCTGTGTAGTTATACAGTTGTGGAACACTGCATATTTAGTTCTGTTCATCAGTCTTCATTCATTTTAGATTATGCATTAGACATGATGCCATTTTCATTCATCTAAAAAATCAAGGAAAAAAATTGTACCAAAGCTATTAACCTGTGGAATGTACTCCTGATTATAAGGCTCAACCAGAGATAGTATAGCACACTGTTTGCCTGTCATTCTAGAAGTTCAATGCAGCCTTTGATACAATGCTTGGTGATCATCATCTGATGGAGGGGCAATGGGCTTGCTTTCCCTTTTACGGGGAATATGTTCTTTGTTCTGCATTGACATCCGTTGTTTTGTTTTGGGTTTTGAAAAATCGATATCACGCAATGCAGCAAAAGGAAGTTTGAAGTTTGCTGTTGGTGTATTCCAGGCGCAGGGAACATCAGTGCAAGTCTGGCCTTCGGACATGCGGACAGCACACTCAACAGCAAACAACACAGCTGCAACATGTGAACAAGTCTCTCCTAACCCTGCCATACAAGTACAGTGTGAAGACAAAATGACACCATCTTGCTTCATGATCACCCAGGGTTTCAGTGGGGGGTCCGACATCTTCTGGGAGTGATGTACCTGTAGTGGATAAATATTCTTAAAATTAATATGTGGGTATGATGACTTTTTATCTGGATATAAGTCTTTCTTGTATAGACTGGACAATAAAATTTGTAATATATCTAATAGTGTCGGGAGTTGTTTATCCAGTATTCTTCTGATACGACAAATATTTATAAATCCTTTTACAGAATATATAGATCTATAAAAATATTTAATTATTTTTTAAATAATTTAATTGAGATATTATATATACTGCTAATAATAATAATAATAATAATAATTGAATATTTTATTAAATTTTAATAATTTATCACTTAATAGATTCTATATAACATGACAAATCTAAACAGTAGGGGAGAGACTAGAGACTAGAGTCTGAATTTGGGAAAAAATAAAATAAAAATACCTGAGCCTTCACGACATAGTGGACCGTTGAAGTGATGACTGGGGATATCAGCACATTTCTCACAAGCCCAGCAACAAAATAACTATAAGCGTCCAAACTTTTGTAGGGTTTCAGAGACTCTCCAGTGTACCTAGACGGTGTGTTGACCAGGTAGTTGTAGATGCCCATATAGCGTACGTCAGGTTTGGGGCAAAAATCTATGAAACTGGTGAATTTTTGAAGCGACAAGTTGTAAGGGCCCATGCCGATAACACTGATCTTTTCCGTGTACCGGTCACGATGTTTTTTATCTAGTAGTTGCGCTACATCGGACAAAGCCAGAACATCTGACTGAGCGGACGCCATGCTGAAACACACTCGCACAGCGCCCGAGTTGCCGTCCAATATGGCGGTATCAACAAAAATCACGTGACGCGGGACGTCACTAGCAAATGGTCAATAGGATGTCACCATCTTGATGTCTGTTCCCTGTATATTTACTGGTGCTGTGAGGGGTAGTCCTTGCCTGCGGCAGTCCACCACCAGCTCCTTTGTTTTCCTCGCATTGATCTGGAGGCAGTTCCGATGGCACCAGTCCACGAAGTCCTGGATAAGCCCTCTGTACTCAGCTTCATCTCCATTGGAGATGAGGCCAACGATCCCAGAGTCGTCAGAGAACTTCTGTAGATGGCAGTGTGTTGTGTTGTGTGAGAAGTCCGCAGTATAAAGGATGAACAGGAAGGGAGCCAAAACCGTTCCCTGGGAGGCCCCCGTGCTACCGATGATCATGTCGGACACACAGTCCCGGGTTCTCACAAACTGAGGCCGGTTAGTGAGGTAGTCCAGGATCCATGATGACAGGTGCTGGTCCACCCCTGCGCACAGCAGCTTGTCCTTCAGGATCATTGGTTGGATGGTGTTGAAAGCACTGGAGAAGTCAAAAGAACATGATCCTCACCGCATTCCCGGGCTTCTCCAGGTGGGACAGAGAACGGTGAAGGCGGAAGATCACAGCATCCTCCACCCCAATGCCATGCTGGTAGGCGAACTGGAGTGGATCCATCGCTGGTCCCACCAGGGGGCGGAGGTGAGCAAGGAGTAGTCTCTCCATGGTCTTCATCATGTGGGACGTCAAGGCCACTGGTCTGTAGCTGTTCAGGTCTTTGGGGTGGGAAGTCTTTGGTACAGGTACCACACAAGATGCTTTCCACAGCTGTGGTACCCTCCCCAGCTTCAGGCTCAGGTTGAAGATGTACTCCACAATTCCACACAGCTGGTCTGCACAGGACTTGAGGAGCTTTGCGCTGATGCCGTCCGGTCCCGACGCCTTCCTCACCTTGATCTTCCTCAGCTCCGTCCTCACCTGGGTCTTAGTCGGGGTCAGGTTGGGGGGCTGTGTGTTGGAAGTGGGGGGGAGTTGGTGGAGTGGGGAGCGGGCAGCAGGACTTGATGTCTTTAGAGGCAGCAGTGGTTGTTGTGCAGTCAGGGGGGAGGGCGGTTGGTCAAACCTATTGAAAAACAGATTCAGATCGTTCGCCCACTCCCTGCCCCCCGTGGCCTGGGAGGAAGTATTCTGGAGCCCAGAGATGGTTTTAAGGTTTCTCCAGACCCCGCGGATGTCGCTCTGTTGCAGCTTGTCCTCCATCTTCTTCCTGAAGCTGTCCTTGCCTTCTCTGATCTTTCTCCTCAGCTCCCTCTGTACGGACTTCAGCATCTCCCTGTTCCCCGACCTGAAGATCCTCTTCTTCTCCCTCAGAAGTATTTTTATCTCAGGGTTGATCCAGGGTTTGTTGTTTGAGCAACACCGTATTGTCTTGGTGGGAACGGTGTTGTCCACACAGAAGCTGAGGTAGTCCGTGATAGTGTGAGTGAAGCCATCGATGTCCTCACCATGTGGATCGCAGAGCTGCTCCCAGGCGGTGGTTTCAAAACAGCCCTTTAGAGTGTCCATTGCCTCCTCAGACCATAACTTCACTGTGCGCATGGCCGGAGGTTGTCTGTGCACTAGGGATTTGTACACCGGCCGGAGATGAACCAAGTTGTGATCCGATCTTCCAAGTGGGGGGAGTTGTAATGAGGTGTACGCCTCCTTAGTGTTTGCGTAGAATAAGTCCAGTGTTTTGTTGTCTCTAGTGTGGCATGTGACATACTGGGTAAACGTAGGTAGAATGGGAGACAGTGAAACATGGTTGAAATCGCCTGAGATGAGGAGAAGAGCATCTGGGTGTTCTGTCTGCAGCCTGCCGGTTACTGAATGGATGGCGTCACGCGCTGTCCCAGCGTTCGCCGTTGGATTTGCATAAACAACAATGCAGATCATGTGTGAGTATTCCCTCGGGAGATATGTAGACCGCATGCTAACAGCTAGCAACTCAATGTCTTTGCTGCAGTGTCGTTGTTTAACAGTGATATGTTCCGGTCTGCACCAGTTGTTGTTAACATACATTATCACTCCACCGCCCCTTGCTTTGCCACTGTCTGGTATTCGGTCTGCCCGTATCGCGTGGAAACCCTCCAGCTCAATGTTAGCATCTGCTGCTAGTTCAGATAGCCATGTTTCGGTAAACAAAAGGAGAAAGCATTCCCAGTATATGCTATCGTAGCAGGAGATAGCCACTAGCTCATCTACCTTTCCCAGTAACGACCGTACATTCCCCATGACAATGGATGGAAGGGAGGGTTTGTACCTTATATTTTTTGTCTTCTGCCTTACTCCAGCCTGGCAACCACGGCGTTTTCGCCTCAGTTCTCCCGGTATGTTGAGTTTTTCCGTTAGCACCAGGTGGCAGTTGAGTGCTAGCAGCTCTTCCCTGCTGTACCGTCTCCTGCTAAAAACAGTGGCTCCGTCCACCGGCTCAGGAGACATTTGGGACGATCTGTGTGTCCGTGATATAAATGGAGTGAAAAAACCGGATCAAAAAGAGAGAGGAAGGGAAAAAAAAAAGACTCAGAATTGAGCCGCTGTTGCAAAAGGCAGCCAACTCGTGTGGTGCCGGAAGTGGAAAAAAAAAAAGTGCCATTTTGACCCACTTTCAGGTGAGCACTGTCCAAGATTTGCCGGTCTGACCACGCCCCCTCTCTCTGACAGTCAGCTGTTCATGTTTTGTGTGCATCATCTGCCATGTTGTCAGCCAGCCAATATTGCCAAAACTATCATGACGTGTTAGCCACTCCACACAGCCATGGTTCTGTTGCGCCCCTTAAAGTGATGTCGGCTCTGGGACGCAACCCTGGTTAACCCTGGTTAAAGCGCTATATAAGTGCAGGTTAGTTAGTTAGTAGTAACATGTCTCCTCTCCATGCGTTCACTGGACAATGTCTTCCCCAAACGCCAACTGTATGTGTTTCTGTTTATTTTTGTAAGTCTTCGCTTTTTTGGGAACTGTTGTCATCAGTCTTATGTTCAATACATGTTCTGTGGTGAATCTTGCGCATAAATCCATTCATCCTTCCTCTCCTCGTGCATTTGTCATGACCCTCCGTGCACTCTTATGCGGGGCACGGAGAGGAAGGATGAAATAACGAGGATTTATTTATTTATTTTTTTGATTTTGTATACTTTATTGATCCTCAGAGGGGAAAATGAGGGCATCCACCTGGATGGATGAAGCAGCCACGGTACGGCACTATCCCTTAACCATTCACACACACATTCACACCTAGGGCCACTTAAGAGTCTCCAATTAACCTAACCTGCATGTTTTTGGCCTGTGGGAGGAAACCAGAGAAATCTCAGAGTAAACCCACGCAGATACGGGGAGAACATGCAAACTCCACACAGATCACTGTTGGTCAGGTTCTGGGATCGAACCAGGGATCCCATGGCCAAGGGTGAGTTGCTGTACTGGTGCAGTGCTAACCACTGCGCCACCGCACTGGTTCACCACAGCACATTTAATACAGAAAGACAAACAATTCCCAAAAATGTGAAGATGTACAAAAAACACAAACACACTTATTGATAGCTGTTGGAAAATTGAATATATGGTTATCATTTTATTAATAACTCATGAAATGAAGATTGATATTCTTATATGTATGATGCTTTTTCTTATTAGTCATAAAATACAACTTGTGCCTCTTCTTATAATCACTGTTAGTGACTAAGCTGCATCACCCTTCTGTTTATTCATATGATGTGTGATAAAAGAGTGTTGACATATGCAAATCTTTATGCTGTATCAAGACTTGTCCCCTGTACACCCTGTGCATCTTATTTTTTCTGCAAAAGACTGTTGTATGTTATCATCTGTTAACTATGACCGGAAGCACTGGTTTGTTGCGGGCCCATATATGGAGTTGTTTCCCCCTCTCTGCCTTTACTGAGTGGAGAAGCAGATGTTCTCCCCGCGATAAGAGTGATCATGCAATTTATCTCCTACACACACTTGAAGACGTACAGAGCGTACTTTTGCTTATGTGGTAATTCTGTTGTTCTGCTTTTGCTGAGTTTGTCACATACTCCACGTACTATCATTGTATATAAAAGAAGGCAGCTGCGACTGCCCCTCAGTATTCAACTCGCCCCGTATGTGGGTTGGTTACTCCTTGCAAGTAAAAACTTCAAAGGCTCTGCGTGTCTTAAGTCTGATCTTTGATTCAGTCTAATACCTTTTTGTACTCTGTATCTGTGAGGTTATATTTCAGACTTCTGACATAGCTGGTGCCGAAACCCGGGACAGCTGAGATCCAGGTGGAGCGGGAAGGGATGTGTGTCCTGCAGGTTGAAAATTGGAAACCCGACTTGAGGGAACGCTGCCAGAGACTCTCCTTCTCCCGGCTCTAATCTGGTGATGGCTGTCCTTACTGATAGAGCCTAAAAAGTAAGTTACAAATTTTTCCCTTTTCAGATTGACTGTAGTAGACGTATATGAAGAATAACCGAGCCTCACAATTCACAATTTCCCATTTTTAAAGGACCACGGGTCAGCTGACGAGCGAGTAATGGTAGTACAAGGTGGCGTCCTGTACTTTTCCTTGTGGTTAAAAACTGCTGCAGGAATGCAGTGGTCTTAGGAAGTAACGTGACGGCGATTCACGGTTACTGACCGGTCAGGTTTTAAAATAAAGAGGGGTGCAGGAGACAGTGTGACGGCGATTCACAACTGTTTGGTGGTCAGGTTTTAAAATAAGTAGGGTGAAGGAATTCACCCCAAATTGGGCAGTAATAGTGTTGACAGTCGGCGTATGGTTCAACGTTCCTGACTACGGAACACACCCCAAAAATTGGGCGGTAATACGGTTACGGTGGGCGTACCGATAACGTCCCTGACCATCTAAAAATGGGGAATTGTGTTAGAAGACCAGATAGGCAGACGAATAAACAGAAGAAAAAACAGGACATAGTGCGCGCAGCTGTAAAAATTACAATAACAGACAAAATGAAAAGGGAAAAATAAAGGATCCAGAAAAATACTTAAATAAATGGAAAAAAGGATTTCTCATTCAAGCCGACGTTGAACGTGGATGAATGCCAGGCATTGTTAACAACCATTAAAATGACGTCTAATAAACCTGTTAAAACAGGCAAACCCAGTGCGGAGCTCCAATGTGCCATCTTGTGGTCACAAGCGGCAGAGGCTTCCCAACGGAAAGCTGATGAAGCCAGAGAAAAGCAGAAACAAATGAAAACTCCACTATTGGAAAATCCACCCCCATACCCCAAACCGGGACCTAAGGCGGGCCCGTATTCCACTCTTTCACAAGAAGCCCAAGAGGTTGGGAAAAGGAGGAAGCAAATAAAATCATAATTAAATGGCAGCAAAACTGGATAACATTAAAATGGACAATGAGAACGTTGTTTTATCTATTATCTATTCTGTGTGTGTGTGTGTGTGTGTGTGTGTGTGTGGTTGATCTGTGAAGAAAGTGGTCTAAATATGGGTACTTTTACAAAGTTTTGGGTTTTTATTTTTTCAATTTAACTCTGTGGGGTCTTGATTAATGTTGCGTACGTGATAAACTGTTTACATATTTAAAAAAAAGGGAAAAAAAGCAATTTTGACGCATTACTGACCTTTGTCCTTGACTGAAATATGACAGTGCACTTTATAGGAATAAAAAGGACTGACGTGTGAGAATGTGACTACAGGCCATACTATGATCATATTATGATGTCATTTAATAATGCCTAATCACTGAAGATGTTATGTTTACCCTATATCACATGATTTAGAGCACAGAGGATCAAAACAGATTGATAATTAATGTGTCTGTGCATATGATCTGCCAGAGGCTGTGGATTATCAGACAAAGGTCTTGGAGAAAGAATCACTTTTTGAAGCCAAGTATGACTTTGTATGACATTGTAGATAACATAAGATGTACTGATTCAAATGACTTTGACTTTACAAATGTAATGTTTATATGATTTTATACTGATATTACTCACCACATAATGGTGCGGTAACAATATATTTCAGAAATGTGACAGCAATGAGGGATGTGCTTCTCCTGATTCAGCGGTGGCCAAGCTGGGTCAGGGTGAACTACATTGCACTCCATAATTTACCAAGGAATGTATGAAATAGGGACATTCCTTGTAAAACATTAAATCGAATTCTAAATTAGGCAAAACGTCCGCCTTTCCTTTGACTGAAAGAATGTGACACAATATTTCAAATTCAACCCATCTGTGTTCAATTGGACAAACTGATCTTATTTATCAATGCTGAAGCATATCAAAAATGCACAGATAGTTATTTTGTTTTTCTTAAATGAAATTTGTAAACTATTTCAAGAGATGTCAAATAATTAGCAATCCTCAGAAAAATAGATAATGCATAAAAATTATCAATAAATGCAATTTTATTTACATAAGTGCTTTTCATTTCATTTTCTGTAGTGCCCAGGATAAACATATGGCTGCAGTTATAACTCAAATACAGGCTGGGCAATACAGACCACCTTTTTATTATTTATGGGATAATACAAATAATAAGATCATGCCCTCTATTATCCTACACATTTCCCATGTTGTGAAGGAGGGGGTGAACAGCAACACTCTCTCTCTCTCTACTTAGCAAAGGAAGAAGCGAGCGACAGGCTTGCTCTGTAAAAAATAGAAGTTAACGTATCTGTATTCTGTACAGATAGTAAATATGCCAATAGCACATGCCACCTGCATAACGCTACTCACTGTGCTGCTATTGGTCTTTTAGGAACCATCTGTCTTATTAATAATGTTGATGTTTTAAAAGACTGTCAAAATAATATGGACCTTCCTCCTGTTTCATGTGTAAATAATTAGATATACATTTGGCTTGTCTGATGAAAATTTGCTCTGCCACCCACATTATACAGATGAGCTGTCCTGGTGGCACATGGCCAATCATGTGCCAACAGGAGGAAATCAATGATGAGGATGTTGGGAAAAACTGTCCTAATATTTTGAAAGAAGTAACAAAAACATGCCAAAAGTGCATCATTTGTTTATAAAATAATGCTCAAGGAGCAATGGAAAGCTACAATATTGCTTGGTGTTGATTGACACCTTCACAAAGTGGACAGGAATTCATCACACATCCCCAGCAAATGCCGCATCTGTGAAACTCTATTGAATGATGCTCTTTCCATTTTTGGGGTTCCAGAACTGATTTATGCAGATAATGGAACTCATTTTACAGCACAAACAGTTCAAGACTTAATCCAAGCTGTAAGAAGTAAGATCAAATTTCATAGTATCGGTACAATCAAACAAATGCTGGCAAAAACCCCACATGGAAAGGGTATTACTTGGCCAGAAGCTCTGAAATTAGTCAGACTAACCATTAACTCTATACTAGACCCAAAGACAGGATTATCACCTTTTGAATGTGTTTTTTCACCATCCTTATGTATTACCTGACCTCTCACCACTAACCACACCTAACAAATACACAGATCTTGGTGAACATCTCAGGGAATGTTTTGATTCTCATAGTCTCACACGGGACTGTCAGAAGCTGCTCCACAGAAAGAAACGGATCAACCTGGAGACTATGTCTTCATAAAGAACCACCACCGACAACACTAGACACTCCCACTCCCACTGCAGTACGTATTGCTGAATGACCATCTCGGATTCACCTTTCACACGCTAAAAGACTACGGGTGCCTGTAAGTGAACTAACTAACTTGTTTCCCTGAGTAAGTCCAGTACAAAGGGGGCATGTCCTTTTAAGGACAAGGTCGTCTCAACCCTGGTGAAGAAAGAGGCCCGGAGGGGTACTCTCTCAGGTGGAAGCATGGCACCAAAACTATTGATGACTCTGTGTTCAGCACTTCTCCTGGCAGTGGGGTGGTAATCTCTTTCTGATTCAAGGACAAGGAACCCACGAAGCATGGACAATGAACAATACGCATAACCTATGGTACCAGACAATGGTGGTTTCGGTGAGAGGACTGGGAATCGATACTTCTTGCTATGTGTGTTCATTGCTACCCCATTTACACAAGACTGCAATACCCATGATTGACTACAATACCCATGATCCCTGTTCCACTGAGTGAAGAGAAAACGCCCGGAGCGACAATAGCGATGAATTCTCGTCTCAGTCTGTTTAATACAAGCAATAAAGTTGGACATTGGATGGTGGGGAATTTGTCAAAAAGGTATCTTAATAGACTGAATGTCACTATTACTGATTACACTGGGTCCAAGATTAGAATATTTATTATTATTGGGATTGGAACTTCTTTGCTTGCAGTTAAGAAGCATTTAATGAAAGTAAATCCTACACTGTTTACTTCACCAAACTGCTTTCACAAAAATTGTAGTAAAAACAGTTTCAACCCGGGTATTTCACAAAGATGCAATGATACTAAGGAAGTGACCTGTGAAGTGTCATATTATGATTCTGTCTGTTGAAATGTATTTCACTTTCCCTATATTGCTGCTGGAAAATTCACCTTAAAGAGGAAAAATTGTACTTTTAACTGTAGCAATAATCCTACTGTTTTTTTGGCCAAATGATGATGGGTATGGATTCTTGGAAAACCAATGGGTACTTTTTTTTCCCAATGTATGGTAGTGCTCTAGCTATACACCACATAAATGCATTAGCATGGACAATAGAAAATCTGACTATATTAATGGAGCAAGGATTCACAACTTTAAATGAAGAACAAAAATTAGCCATTTGAATGATATTTTACACTTACAGCATGGGTTAGATGAAGATAAAGGTTGGGGCTCCTGGGATTGGTTTCAAAGTAGAACTTGGTGACAGATTTTGCTCAAATGGCTGACCCCAGTTATTATAATTTTAGTGCTTTTCTGTGTATTGTTCATGTGTGTCATTCCCTGCATCAGATCAATGATCACACATGCATTGACTCAACACACTTTCATGCTACAGCAGTCATTCTTGTCCAATCATGTTCAAGGCCCGTATATGCCACTCTCCCAAAAGGATGAAAATCTTTTGAAGTTACATTATACTGATAATTGCATATGATTAAAAAGATTAATAAAATAATAAACAGGAGGAAAATGTTGGAAAATTGAATATATGGTTATCATTTTATTAATAACTCATGAAATGAAGATTGATATTCTTATATGTATGATGCTTTTTCTTATTAGTCATAAAATACAACTTGTGCCTCTTCTTATAATCACTGTTAGTGACTAAGCTGCATCACCCTTTTGTTTATTCATATGATGTGTGATAAAAGAGTGTTGACATATGCAAATCTTTATGCTGTATCAAGACTTGTCCCCTGTACACCCTGTGCATCTTATTTTTTCTGCAAAAGACTGTTGTATGTTATCATCTGTTAACTATGACCGGAAGCACTGGTTTGTTGCGGGCCCATATATGGAGTTGTTTCCCCCTCTCTGCCTTTACTGAGTGGAGAAGCAGATGTTCTCCCCGCGATAAGAGTGATCATGCAATTTATCTCCTACACACACTTGAAGACGTACAGAGCGTACTTTTGCTTATGTGGTAATTCTGTTGTTCTGCTTTTGCTGAGTTTGTCACATACTCCACGTACTATCATTGTATATAAAAGAAGGCAGCTGCGACTGCCCGTCAGTATTCAACTCGCCCCGTATGTGGGTTGGTTACTCCTTGCAAGTAAAAACTTCAAAGGCTCTGCGTGTCTTAAGTCTGATCTTTGATTCAGTCTAATACCTTTTTGTACTCTGTATTTGTGAGGTTATATTTCAGACTTCTGACAGTAGCAGAAGCAGCCACGGTACGGCGCTATCCCTTAACCATTCACACACACATTCACACCTAGGGCCACTTTAGAGTCTCCAATTAACCTAACCTGCATGTTTTTGGCCTGTGGGAGGAAACCAGAGAAATCTCAGAGTAAACCCACGCAGATACGGGGAGAACATGCAAACTCCACACAGATCACTGTTGGTCAGAATCTGGGATCGAACTAGGGATCCCATGGCCAAGGGTGAGTTGCTGTACTGGTGCAGTGCTAACCACTGCGCCACCGCACTGGTTCACCACAGCACATTTAATACAGAAAGACAAACAATTCCCAAAAATGTGAAGACGTACAAAAAACACAAACACACTTACTGATAGCGTTCGGGGCTGGCATTGCCCAGCGAACGTATGAGAGGAGACGTGCTAGCCACAGGTGCACCCCAGAGCCAACATCGCTTCAAGCACGCACGAGAACCACGACGAACATGGAGTGACTAGCATGTCGTGAGAGTGCTGAAAATACTGGCAGACTAACAGCACAGATGACAATACTATGGACCAGCAGTGCCTAACTGGCAAATGGCCGCCAAGTACATGCACTGCTGGCGATGGTGTGATGAGAAGCACCTGGGCGAGGACTGGGAAAGATGATCAGCAGGAGTGGAAATCAACTGGTGATAATGAGAGAGGGGATGTGGACGGACCAGTGAGATGTCAGCATGCGCTCACAGAAAGTAGGTCTAAGCTGCGTGTAAATCCATTCATCCTTCTCCTCCTCATGTGCTCGCCCTGCGTAAAAGCGCACGAGGAGGCTTATGACAGTTGGAGCTGCAGCGTGTGATGTGGTCTTTCATGGCCTGCTGTTTATTTAAGCCTGCAACACAATGCGAAGGCATAGTCGTAAAACTAAAACAAGAAACCATTGAAAGTGTGAGCTACAAAGCTGCTGGCATTACAGTCAACAACACCGGCATCCGTTCTGTCGCTTACATCATTTAAGCCTTCTCCTTCATTCGGTTGGCAGCACCACAGTCCAGTCACAATGACTTTTGAGTTTACACAACATGCTCAAAAAATGTCAAAATCGTGTCATCAGACCTTTAAACGTTCCATTACCCCATAGAGTTCCTTTTGCTAGCTGCTAGCATCCGCGTTAGCATCTGATGCTAACAGTGGTGGTAATATGTTCTTTGGTAAAAAAACAAGCATAATTAGCATAGCTGACTACATTCTATTCATCTTTATTTTAAATCTCAATCACGTACCTTGTCTCGGGTGCGCTGGCTGTGCATGATGTGGGATGATTTCTGCCAAGACACTGTACCATCCAATGTTGTTGCATGCTAGTTTGCCACTCAGCTTTACCATCTACAGTGTCTCACTAAAGTGAGTACACCCCTCACATTTTTGTAAACATTTGATTATATTTTTTCATGGGACAATACTGAAGATATGACACTTTGATACAATGTAGTCAGTGTATAGCTTGTATAACAGTGTAAATGGGCTGTCTCCTCAAAATAACTCAGCACACAGCCATTAATGTCTAAAACCCTGGCAACAAAAGTGAGTACACCCCTAAGTGAAAAAGTCCAAATTATGCCCAATTAGCCATTTTCCCTCCCCGGTGTCATGTGACTCGTTAGTGTTCCAAGGCTTCAGGTGTGAATGGGGAGCAGGTGTGTTAAAGTTGGTGTCATCGCTCTCAAATTCTCTCGGACTGGTCACTGGAAGTTCAACATGGCACCTCATGGCAGCGAACTCTCTGAGGATGTGAAAAAAGAATTGTTGCTCTACATAAAGATGGCCTAGGCTATAAGATGATTGCCAACACCCTGAAACTGAGCTGCAGCACAGTGGCCAAGACCATACAGTAATTTAACAGGACAGGTTCCACTCAGAACAGGCCTCGCCATGGTCGACCAAAGAAGTCAAGTGCACGTGGTCAGCGTCATATCCAGAGGTTGTCTTTTGAAAATAGATGTATGAGTGCTGCCAGCATTGCTACAGAGGTTGAAGGGGTGGGAGGGTCAGCCTGTAAGTGCTCAGACCATACACCGCACATTATATCAAATTGTGGTCTGCTGGCTGTCGTCCCAGAAGGAAGCCCCTTTTAAAGATGATGCACAAGAAAACCCACAAGCAGTTTGCTGAAGACAAGCAGACTAAGGACATGGACTTCTGGAACCATGTCCTGTGATCTGATGAGACCAACTTAAAGCGTACCTGTGGTGGTCGTCTAAACGCATTCAACTTGAAAACATTAGGCAAAGTATTCGTTTTTTGGTTAAATAATTATTGCCAGCCATATACCACCAGAGAAATATGCAAATACGACCGCAGGCATGGCCAGCCAATGAAAACTCTGCGCGCAGCCATGACACATATGGATGTGACGTCATAAAGTTGCCACTAAAAAGTCAATACTCCCGTCTGTATGAGAGACGAGGGTGCTGTTGTGAGTGTTTTTATTCTATTATGGCTGAATTGTCGAACTCTGAGGAAGAATTCGTCCAACATGGCTACAGGTTTGAGCCAGAAAGGTCTTCTGAGGGTTAAAGTGACGAAGTGGTCCTCACACACAACGCAATTTTGTCTGAAAGGATTCGTCTGTGGCCTGTTCCTGTCACTTTTCCGCTATGATCTTCTGACAAGGTGAGCTGGGTTTGGGTACACAAAAGAAGTGTTTATCTTTGTTTTTTCGCTTATTATTGAGACATCCAAAGGCTTTACATTCCGCCATGTTGCGATATCCATATCGCATTGTATGTTTTTGTTGTTACAAGAGCGCCGAGTGTCTGCTGCTCTGCTCTGCTGCTCTCTCTCTCTGCTGCTCCCACGGCGAGGGAGGAGCCCAGCCCGTCTCGCAGCTGTTACGAGCTCAGATCAGACGAGACAAGCCGCTGAATTTAAGCATTTATTTATTTATTTTCTACTCGTTTTAGTTCTGCATTTAATATGAACCCTGAGTTTGAAATAAACGTTTGAATTTGAATTTGAATATCCCGAAAGCCACTGCACATCCGGGTACTCCAGGCTCAGCCAATATTGATCCAGATCGCGGTGGCAACGTTATTACGTCACAGGAAGCGTCCTTGAAGGCCATGTAGCCGCAAGTATGGCTGCGCACATGTTTTGCTGGCATACCTGAAACAGCACATCGGCAATGGATTTATATAAAATTGCCTTGAACTTGAATTTGAACTTGAAATTGAACTATAAAGTGAGACAGGGGCTCAATATAATATCTTTTTGTTCAAGACCACCACAGGTACCCTTTAAATTTACTTGGTTCAGATGGTGTCAACCAGGTGAGGAATACAAAGACAAGGGTGTCTTGCCTACAGTCAAGCATGGTGGTGGGAGTGTCATGGTTTGGGGCTGCATGGGTGCTGCCAGCACTGGGGAGCCACAGTTCATTGAGGGAACCATGAATGTCAACATGTACTGTAACATACTGAAGACATACTGCAGGATCCCCTTCCTTCAGATACTGGGCCACAGGGCAGAATTCCAACATAACCACCCCAAACACACCTCCAAGATGACCATCGCCTTGCTAAAGAAACTGAGGGCAAAGCTGATGAACTGGCCAAGCATGTCTCAGGACCAAAACACTATTGAGCATCTGTGGCACATCCTCAGACAAAAGGTGGAATAGCGCAAGGTCTCGAACATCCACCAGCTCCATGATGTCATCATGGAGGAGTGGAAGAGGATTCCAGCGGCAACCTGAGAAGCTCTAGTGAACTCCATGCCCAAGAGAGTTAATGGAGTGCTGAAAAATATTGGTGGCCACACAAAATATTGACACTTTGGGCACAATTTGGACATTTTCACTTTGGGGTGGACTCACTTGTGTTGCCAGCAGTTTAGACATTAATGGCTGTGTGTTGAGTTATTTTGAGGGGACAGCAACTTTTCACTGTTATACAAGCTGTACACTGACTACTTTACATTGTATCAAAGTGTCTCACATCTTCAGTGTTGTCCCATGAAAAGATATAATAAAATATTTACAAAAATGTGAGGGGTGGACTCACTTTTGTGAGATACACTGCACAGTGTTTTCCTTTAATTTGAGCTTGAAATGATTCCAGACTTGAGACACTTATGTCATTTTTTAAAATTTTCTTATTCTTTGCCCGCCTGTCACTATGCCACTCTGCCATGGCACCGTTAAACAAATCTGTGTTTTGTTTAGGTAGCGTGACCGGAAGAAGGTCGCACCAGAAGAAGGCCATATAGACCTGAAGCGCTACATTAAACAACACGTCGATGCATAAATTCTGGATCAAGAATTTTTTTAAAGAATTTTTAATTAAAATTTAAATTAAGAATTTTTTTTTACCAAATTAGTTGAGTAATCAACTAATCAGCCCTACAATACATTAAACTCAAAACCCTTAAACTGGAAATTTAATAGCAATCTTCTGAAATGCAACTCCTGTTGGGAAAGAATTCTCTCGTTAAAACAAATCATGCTAGACTGTAATTTATCCCACACAAGCAAATGGGAATGTTTAAATACAATGTTAGAAGAATCGGCTTACAAGAAGAGAAAAAAATGGCCTACTTAAGGAAAAAAATCCACTAGAAATCATTTCTAAAATAAATGCAATATGTGACCAAACCCAACTAAATGATGGAAACAACCTCGAAATGCATCAATTACAGTCATAGTTAGATGACCTCTACACAGAAAAAAACCAAAGGTGCTTATATTAGTTCAAGGGCTAAATCAATCAAACTTTATTTGTATCGCACTTTCAAACTTACGCGATACATCCTCACCCTTTCCAACCCTCCCATAAACAGGCCCACAAAACAAACAGGCACATACAACCACCCCCAACTTCTCTTACACACATATAAAATAAAGAGACATCACTCGGCACCGAGGCACCATGTGAAAGAGCAACCATCCTGTGGAGCCCCCAACGCCCGGAGACCACACAGCCCAGAACCAGAGAGCGCGCCACAGAGGCCACCCCAACCAGGACAGGCCGGGGATCACACCACAGCTGCAGGCAGGGGCATAAAGCCCCCACCCACCCAAGCTAGAGCGACCCACGAGACCAGCACCCCTGCAGATGGGCCAGGCAGCATCTGGCATGAGGGTCTCCACTGAGGAAACAGTGGAGCTACAACACGTAAAATACAAACTAAAACTAAGAACACACAGAACATTCATTCATTCATCTTCTTCCACTTAATCCTTTTCGGGTCGCGGGGGGGCTGGAGCCTATCCCAGCATCTTTGGGCGAGAGGCAGGGTACACCCTGGACAGACCGCCAGTCCATTGCAGGGCCAACACAGACAGACAACCATTCACTCTCGCAGTCATACCTACAGACAATTTAGAATCCCCAGTTTTGATGCCAATTAACCTAACTTACATGTTTTTGGCATGTGGGAGGAAACCGGAGAAATCCCAGAGTAAACCCACGCAGACACGGGGAGAACATGCAAACTCCACACAGATCACTGTTGGTCAGGGGCTGGGATCGAACCCAGGATCCCCAGGCCAAGGGTGAGTTGCTGTGCTGCCGCAGTGCTAACCACTGCGCAACCGTGCCGCCCACACAGAACAAAGGGAACTAAAAACCCATACTTATAAACTGAGCTAAGAACACATCAAAATAAGACAATCTAAAAGCAAATGGAGCCATGAAGAACATAAAACATCCATCCATCCATCTTCTTCCGCTTAATCCTTTAAGGATTGATGACTGATGACGCTGTCGGCAGCAGCCCTTCTGGGGCTGCCAAAGCCACCAAAGCTACCAAAGTTGCTGTAACTGCTGAAGAATGCGAGTTTGAGTTCGAGGAAGTTGAGAGTCGCCGTGCCAAGAAGAAGAAGAGGTCCTATGCCGATGCACTCCAATCATCTGACAACCAACCGACTGCCAAGCAGACCACGAACCAGCTACAGGTCGTCAACAAGACACGCCCCCACTCACAGTTACGAGTTGTACCGAAGTCTGGTAGGAGGGCTGGCGGTCATCAGGGTCAAGGTCAAGGTCATAAGAAGCACCAAGTCTTCATCAGTCGACTCGACCCCACCACCAGACCCCATCATGTACGCTCCTATATCAATACTCATGTTAAATTAAAAGACAATCTCAAGATTGAGCAACTAGAAACCAAGTATGATGGTTATGCCTCCTTTAAGATTACATGTCCTGCCAGTTGCAGCAAGAAGTTGCTTGAAAAAAATGTGTGGCCATCTGGTTTATACCTTCGACAGTTCTTTGAAAGGAAATGATCTACATGTGATTGTCACTATTGTGTTTGTCATTATATTCATTCAGTAGTAGGACCAACCTTAGAATATGTTCATTCAACTGCCAGAATGTAAAAACTTCATCTAATGAGATCTCCAGTTTATGTGATAACCATGACATTGTGTTGTTGCAGGAACACTGGTTGTTCGAAAACGAATTGTCTATTCTGAGCAGACTACATGGTGACTTTATAGGACAAGGTGTCTCTTTTAAGGATACGGAAGAACGTGCTATCTTAGGTCGTCCCTATGGCGGCGTCGGTATCCTATGGCGGAAGTCACTTGCGAACAGTTGTGTTGTGAAAACTTACGAGTGCATAAGAGTTACAGGTATTGAAGTCAACCTAGGTGACTTTCACTGTCTTATATTGTGTGTATATTTCCCCTGTGACAGTGTTGAAAACTTGGATGAATACTGGCACTGCCTGAGTCTTGTTAAACGTATCACTGAGGATTTTCCAACTCCATATGTGTTCACAATTGGTGACTTCAACGCCAATACAGCACGCTCAAGTTGTTTTGGAAATGAACTGGTGTCTTTTTGTGAGAGTTACTCCTTACACATCTTGGACAGGATTATCTTACCAGGTGATACCTTTACTCATGTTAATTCAATTCAATTCAATTCAATTCAATTCAATTCAATTCAATTCAAATCAACTTTATTTATATAGCGCTATTTCACAAAAACAGTCATCTCATAGCACTATCAACTGTAGGGGGAACCCCCACAGTTGCAGAAAGACCCCAGCAATCAGGCGATCCCCTGTGAGCAAGCACTTGGCGACGGTGGAGAGGAAAAACTCCCTTTTAACAGGAAGAAACCTCCAGCAGAACCAGGCTCGGGGAGGGGCAGTCATCTGCTGCGACTGGCTGGGGGGTGAGGGGATAGAGAAGAAGAAAAGAACAGACATGTAGAGAGCAAACAGCACCATGGGGACTCAATCTATGGGAGAGAACAAACAAATGTTAATGACCAGCAAAAAAAAATATTTCATAGAGAGTGAGGAAAGGAGTGAGGCCCAGTGCATTACTGGAGGTCCCCCGGCTGACTAAACCTATTAGCAGCATAGCTAAGGGAGGGTTCAGAAACACATGATCCCTCCCTAATTGTAGGCTATATCAAAAAGGTAGGTTTTAACCCTAATCTTAAAAACAGAGATCGAGTCTGACTCCCAAATCCAGATTGGCAGCTGATTCCACAGGAGAGGAGCTTGATAACTGAAGGCTCTGCCTCCCATTGTACTTTTGGAGATTCTAGGTATTACAAGTAGTCCTGCATTTTGGGAGCGTAGTGCTCTGTTAGGATAATACGGTAGTATCAGATCTTTTAAATAAAAAGGAGCCTGATTGTTTAGAGCTTTGTAAGTAAGAAGAAGGATTTTAAACTTAATTCTAAACTCTATGGGAAGCCAATGAAGGGAGGCCAGAACCGGAGAGATATGATCTCTCTTTCTAGTACCTGTTAAAACTCTTGCTGCAGCATTTTGGATCAGCTGAAGACTTTTTAAAGATGTTTTAGGACAGCCTGATAATAAAGAATTACAATAATCTAATCTCGAGCTAACAAAAGCGTGGATCAGTTTCTCAGGATCACTCTGAGACAAGATGCTCCTAATCTTGGCAATATTACGCAAATGATAGAAGGCAGTCTTAGAAACAAATTTAATATGTGAATTGAAGGACAAATCCTGATCAAAAATAACTCCAAGGTTCCTCACAGAGCTATTAAGAGAAAGAGTAACCGCATCCAAACTAAAAGTTTGATTTGGAAAGGAATTTCTAAGGTCTTTTGGACCAACAAGAATGACTTCAGTCTTATCTGAATTTAATAGCAGGAAATTACAAGTCATCCAAGCTTTGATTTCCTTAAGACAGGCTTCTAACTTGGCTAATTGATTACTATCATCTGGCTTCATTGACAGGTATAATTGTGTGTCATCAGCATAACAATGAAAATGTATACGGTGCTTTCTAATAATGTTGCCTAACGGAAGTATATATAAACTAAAAAGAGTCGGGCCTAGCACAGATCCCTGTGGAACTCCATGACTGAGCTTTGAGTTGAAAGAAAACTCATTATTTACATGAACAAACTGGAACCTATCAGATAAATAAGATCTAAACCACTGCAACGAAGTTCCATTAAGTCCAACATAGTGCTCTAATCTATCAAGTAGAATATTATGATCGATAGTATCAAAAGCTGCACTAAGGTCTAAAAGGACAAGTACAGAAACTAGTCCATTATCAGATGCAATGAGGAGGTCGTTAGTGACCTTCGCTAAGGCTGTTTCAGTACTATGATGGATTCTAAACCCAGACTGAAACTCTTCAAGTAAACCATTTCCCTGCAGGTGGTCAAATAATTGTGTAGCAACAACTCTTTCTAAGATTTTTGAAATGAAAGGGAGATTAGAGATTGGTCTATAGTTAGCTAAAGCTCCTGGATCTAGCGTTGGCTTTTTGAGTAAGGGTTTAATTACAGCCGTTTTAAAAGCCTGTGGTACATGGCCTAAAGTTAATGAAGAATTGATTATATGAAGAATAAGGCTACCAGTAAGTGGGAAGACTTCTTTAAATAACCTGGTAGGAATAGGGTCTAAAAGACAAGTTGAAGGTTTGGATGAGGAAACTATTTTGTCTAACTCACAAAGGTCGATTGGAGTAAACTCATCAAGACAGACATCAATAGAAGGAGTTGTAGTAGTTACAGTATTTAAGTTAACTGTGGGAAGAATCTGATTGATTTTATCTCTGATGGATGAAATTTTAATATTGAAAAAGTTCATAAAGTCCTGACTAGTAAGCTCTAAGGGAATGCTAGGATTGACAGAGTCCTGACTCTTTGTCAACCTGGCTACAGTACTGAAAAGAAACCTGGGATTATTCTTGTTCTCTTCTATTAATGCAGAGTAATAACTCGTTCTAGCTTTTCTAAGAGATTTTTTATAAATTAAAAGATGATTTCTCCAAGCTAAATAGATTTCATCTAAATTAGTGGAGCGCCATTTTCTTTCTAATTGACGAGTCTTCTGTTTTAAGCTACGAGTTTCTGTGTTGAACCAAGGAGTTAGAAATCTCTGATTAGACTTTTTCTTTTTTAAGGGGACCACCAAGTCTAGAGTCTGATGCAGAGAAGCTGAAACACTATCCACCATGTTATCAGTTACAGAAGGAGCAAGCTGTCTATAGCTTATTTCCGTTGTGTTGACACATGGCATAGAGGAAACAATCTGCATAAATTTGGTAACAGCATCATCTGAGAGGCATCTACTGTAATAATATTTTTCTTTAGAAGCCAAATAGTCAGAAATAGTAAAATCAAAGTTTAACAGACAATGGTCTGACAGTACAGGGTTATGAGGAGACACTACAAGATTTTCTATTTCTATGCCATATGTCAGAACAAGGTCCAATGTACGGTGGAGGTAATGAGTAGAATTTCCTACTTTCTGAGAGAACCCAATCGAGCCTAATATTGAATTAAAAGCCACATTAAGGCAGTCACTATCTACATCCACATGTATATTAAAGTCCCCTACTATAATTATTCTATCAGATTTCAGCACTAAATCAGCTAAGAAATCAGCAAATTCGGATAAAAATTCTGAGTAGGTTGATGGGGGACGATAAACTATGGCAAATAAAATTGGGTTTAACCTAAAATTGCTAAAGTGCCCAATACTGAGGACCAGGCCCTCAAAGGAATTATAACATGTTTTTTGCTTTACATTAACTAGTAATTTGGAATGGTAAATTGTTGCTACTCCTCCTCCACGACCAGAACTTCTGGGATTTTGACAGTTTAAATAACCAGAGGGAGTTGATTCATTTAAACCAATATAATCCTCTTGCCCTAACCAAGTCTCTGTAAGGGAAATTAAATCAATCTGATGATCAATTAACAGATCATGGACTAACAGAGGCTTGGGAGTTAGAGACCTAATATTTAATAAACCACATTTAATTTTTAAATTATGAGGAGGAACAGAGGCCAATTCATTCAATTTAGAGGCTTTATGTTTAATCTGAGTTTTACCAATATTTTGCTTTATCACTTTGGGATGCTTATGCATTATATTTTTATTTACTTTGGAGGGAGCAGACAACGATTCTCTGATGGGGAAGACAGGGGCTAAGCTGAGGGGTGGCGGATGAAGAGGAACTGCAGAGAGGCGTGTAAGACTGCGACTCTGCTTCCTGGTCCCAACTCTGAGTAGTCAGGGTTTTGGAAATTTGGATAAAAAAGATGCCAGATTGTTAGATAAATGAGAAGCACCATCCAAAGTGGGATGAATGCTGTCTCGTCTCATAAGACCAGGTTTTCCCCAAAAAGAGCTCCAATTGTCAATGTAGCCCACGTCATTTTTAGGACACCACACAGACAGACAGCAGTTCAAGGATGACGAGCGGATAAACATGTCATCACTGGTCAGATTGGGGAGGGGCCCAGAGAATACTACAGTGGCAGACATCGTTTTTGCAAAGTCACACACCGATTCTATATTAAGTTTCGTGACTTCCGACTGCCGGAGACGGATGTCATTAATGCCGGCGTGAATAACAATTGTGGAATATTTACAGTTACTTTTAGCCAGCATTTTCAAATTTGACTCGATGTCTCCTGCTCTGGCCCCAGGAATGCATTGGACTATGGCCGCTGGAGTCTCTAGGTTCACGTTTCTGACTACGGAGTCGCCAATGATCAGAGTTTTTTCCTCAGCGGGTGTGTCGCTGAGCGGGGAAAAATGATTAGAAACGTGAACAGGTTGGTGGTGTACCGGGGCTTTGCAACTAGGCTTCCTTCTCACCGTCACCCACCCAGTCTCCTCGCTGCTGAGGAGAGCCGGGGAACCACTGACAGGGGGACCTAAGCTAGCTAGCTCCGCTGCAGCTAAGGGGCGTCTGTCGAGATTAACTGGCGCAGACGGTGTTTCAATGCAGCGGAGCCAGGATTCCAAATCAGACATCCTCGCCTCGAGCGCCTCAAAAAGACAACATTTATTACATTTACCGTTATCACTAAAAGAGGCAGAGGTGTAGCTAAACATCTGACAGAGAGAGCACACCAGAGGAGGAGAGGAAGGAGAGCTAGTAGCCATAGCTAGTGGCTAGCTAGTGGCTGGAGAGCAAACCACACAGGCAGACAGCAAAACAGGAAGTGACGATACGTTACCACAAGGAAGTGATGACCCCAGATCCCAGATAGCATGGCTCATGGCTCTACATCATGGCTTGATCACTGTGTGACTACATCCTCAGGCCATGATAACGTGTCCAATATCAAAGTTCTGTATGACTATGTGAGTTCCGATCACGTACCTTTATCTATGGATATTGTGGTATCTAGTGCTGTAAGTAGCCCCCGGCGAACTCCCTCAGCCACAACGAGCAGTAGGACATACAAATGGAGTGATGCCACAGAGTCAGACCTGTCCAGATATAAGAAATTTACTCGCAGGAAACTTTGTGACATCTGTGCTCCTACGGACGCCATCAGGTGTCACGACTGTAATTGTGCGGCACACAGGGACGATATCGACAGGTTTTACAGTGATATTGTTGATGCTTTAAATTATTGCATGAGTGAATGCATTCCTAGCCACAGTGCAGCCACCCAATATAACGTCCCAGGCTGGAATGATGCTGTTAGCAAGGCTCACACAGCTGCTCGGGATGCTTTTTTGTGGTGGAGGAGTAATAGCAAACCACGTTCTGGTCCAATATTTGAGAACATGAAAAATTGTAGGGCTAGGTTCAAATATGCTCTACGAGCATGCAGGCGCAATGAAGAAAGTATCAAATGTGACCAGCTAGCTAGTCACATGAGTGAACTGAACATGGTAGAATTCTGGAAACAAATGAAGGCTATGAGCTCCCACCGGTCTGTTAGATCAAACACTATTGATGGTGATGCTAATATTGCTGAAAAGTGGAAATGTCAATATGAAGCTATTTTCAACTCAGTCAAGAATGTTTCAATGAAGGATTCTGTTATGCACGATATGCGCCTGTATAACGACATGTCCGATGCCTCTGATATTTCTGCTGTCACTCCTGTTGAAGTTGCTTCCCTGATCAAAGCTCTCAAGAAAGGCAAATCAGCCGGCCCTGATTGTCTCACCAGTGAATGCCTCATCAATGCTGACTTCAATTTGTGTATTCTGTTGTCATTGTGCTTTAACTGTATGTTTGTTCATGGTTACATGCCAGATATGTTGATGGACTCTGTTATTATTCCTTTGGTGAAAAACAAGTGTGCCAGTCTGTCTGACATGAACAACTACAGACCTATAGTTATTGCAAATGTTATATCTAAACTGTTAGAGGGTTTAATCCTGAACAGAATTGAGGATTATTTGTGGACAAACGACAGTCAGTTTGGTTTCAAGTCAGCTCTTTCAACTGACATGGCTGTTTACCTACTCCACGAATTTGTTGACTACTTCAGAAGCCAATCCACTAGTGTCTATGCCACGTTCCTAGACGCCAGCAAAGCCTTTGACAGGATCAACCACTGGTGTTTGTTCAGAAAACTGATCGACCGAGGCATTCCTATTTACATCGTTAGCATCCTGTTATACTGGTACAGAAGGCAGTCTATGGTTGTTAGATGGGGCAATGTCACCTCATCTAAATATCCTGTGACCAACGGTGTTAAACAAGGTGGTATACTGTCACCCTTGTTGTTTAATGTCTATGTTGATGACCTTAATGTACTGTTGAACAATACTAATGTGGGCGGCTCCTTTAACGGTGCACTGTTAAATCACATTTTCTATGCTGATGACCTCTGTTTGTTAAGTTTGTCTACTGCAGCGATGCAACATCTCCTTTCGGTATGTGCAAAATTTGGTGAAGAAAATGACATCTTGTTCAACTGTACTAAATCTATGTGTATGGCTTTCAAACCGAAGGGTGTCAATACGTCGAATCCTGCTATGCCACTTTGTGGTCATAGCTTGAACTTTGTTGAAAAAGTCAAATACCTAGGTGTGTGGATTGAATCTGATAAGACCAATGTTGATTGTAACAGGCAACTCAGGAAACTATATGCTCAAACAAATTTATTGTTGTGAAATTTCCACAGATGTTCTCCTGATGTCAAATGTATGTTGTTCAAGACCTTCTGTACCTCAATGTACTGCTCGCCTTTATGGTTTAATAGCAATGTTAGTGTCAGGAACAAAATCCGCATTGCATATAATAACTCCCTAAGAAGGTTGCTAGATGTACCACAAAGGTCGAGTGCAAGCAAGATGTTTGTGTCTGTGAATATTCCGTCTTTTGGCGAGTTGATACGTAAGAATGTTTACAGTTTTATGAGAAGGCTGCTGGCATGTAACAATCATCTTATATCAGCAATTTTCAACTCGTCACTCACACTTCACTCCAGCATTTGGAAGTGGTGGCGTTTCATCTTATACTGAGCCCAATATTGTATGTTATTGTTGTTACAAGAGCGCCGAGTGTCTGCTGATCTGTATATACTTTTATTTATCTATTTATTTTATATCATTTAATATGAACCCTGAGTTTGAAATAAACGTTTGAATTTGAATTTGAATTTAAGGGTCGGGGGGGGGGGGGCTGGACCCTATCCCAGCATCTTTGGGCGAGAGGCAGGGTCCACCCTGGACAGATCACCAATCCATCGCAGGGCCAACACAGAGAGACAGACAACCATTCACTCTCACAGTCATACCTAAGGACAATTTAGAATCCTCAGTTTTGATGCCAATTAACCTAAACAATGGAAGATAAATGACTACAGGTGCATCTCAATTTTACACTATATGGGGAAGGAGAGAGCATTTGGAACGCAGCAGAAATCTGGACGATCGGGGAAAAAATTCTTCCAAAGCGGATCTGCCATGCTAGGCTAGTTCAGTTAGCTGCTGTTAGCGCAGTTCACTGTCGTTTTAAATCCTTTTAAAGCAGAACCAGAACCTTCTCCGGGTCACATCAGTGTCGTCTCACAAACATTCCTCACATCTGTTGGTGACACACAAAAGTCTTTTCAAATGTTTTTTTCACCAAATCTCGAATCCCCACGTGACATTATCTGGAGGCAGAACAGGCTCGGTTACAACGCATGCGCATTTCGACTTCACGGTCTGACGCTCGACACATACGTATGCCCAACGTGTGACGTATTTCCTGTTTACGGCAATTTATAAAATAATAGTTAAAACTTTGGAGTGTAGGTTGATGTGACTGAAGGCGGTAGATTTGGTTGACGTGATTTTGTAGATTTGGTTTAAAATGTCATCTTTCACTTTTTACCATTTGCTGCAAGACTCCTTCACAAAGGAGAGATCAGGTTTGGTGTTGGACGCTCTGAGCAGAACAAACTACATCGGCTGTCCAGGAAATTTACCCTGAAAGCTCAGTTTTAGTTCATATACTCCTAAAGAAGTCGCTGCAATAGTTATGGATTTTTCATTGACAAATTTATTTTACAAATTAATAGATATGGTTTTGAAAAACCTTCAGATTTTCATGTCTGATTTTAAAACTTTTCTTTTTCTGATTTAACAAAATTATCATATTTTGAAAAGTGATCATATCTAACTTAGTTCTATCTCCATTCCACTTGCACTTGTAATTTGTTTTACATTTCTGATTTATTATTATTATTACTATGATTATTATTATTATTAGTGTAACGTTGGGGCCATGTTAAGGGGGGCAGGGATTTCCAAGCATGCTTTGCCAGTTTAAAACATTACTGTGTGTGTGTATTAAATGTGTTATTACTGAGTTATTATACTGCTGTGTCATTATAACGCAGTTATAATGACCCAGCAGTGTTTGTAGGCAGGACTAGGGCAGGATGTATCATGTGAGTGTAACCATGATTGAAACGGAGGTCTGGGAGAATGACCTCACCTCCTGTCTGTGCTCAGTGGTGTTGGGTGTTGGGGTTGAGTGTGTGAATAAAGCCTGTTCGTCACAACCATCTTGCTCCTCTTCTTTGTGTGAACCTTGCCAATGTCACACTGGTGTCAGGAGTGGGGATGGAGCAAGATGAGGACCCAGGCGGAGGTCCAGTGGCCGGGGCGGTTCATCGCCTGGCTGGGAATGGAGCGCAGAGCTGAGACGCCGACTCCCAGAGTGGCTCGCCGCGATGGACGGACCAGCGTACCCCGCCTTCCGCCTTTTTCAAGGCAGAGCGGGCTGAGCAGAGTAAACCAGCCCCGTTTCCCGCCCTTTTCAGGGCAGGACGGGCTGGCGATTCCAGAGCGATTAGGAGCGGCAATCGACCGGGAGGTGACCGTCCCATCCATCCGGCAGCGGGCCAAGATTCCCTGCTACAACGGCGAGAACCTGTTGGATGACCACCTGGCCCAGGTTGAGTTGGCTGCCGCGCTGAATGACTGGTCATCGGAGGAAACCGCCGTGCTGAGAGCGAGTGGGAGGAGGAGCTACGGCAGACCATGGCAGCACGTGCATGGAGGAGACAGCCGCGGCGACGCAAGGAAGGGGGGCTTCCGCTGCGCAGAGCCAGGGTACATGCACGGTACTGGCCCGCACGCAGCGCATGACAAACTGGCCCCTCGCCGACGTTAAATTAGAGCGGGGTGGCATGGACGGGGAAAGGCCGTTTCCCGCAGATGCTTCCCCCCGGCGGTGATGTCACAGAGGCCTTCGGCGCGCAGCAGCAGCAGAGCGAGCAGGACAGATCCGGTCTTTTCCCGGGCTCGGCAGGGGCTGGACGCCTGGACGCGGGCCAGCAGCCGCCTGGGAGGTCCTGGCAGCGGTGGGAGTCGTGACTCCCGCTGCCAGGGGAGGGACTGTGCGTAGTCCTACTGAAGCTGTTGGATGTGCTGGTCGTTGGCATAGAAGCGGCCCCCAACACCTGGACTGATTCGCGTTGGACTTCTGGGTTGGACTTTTGATTTCTGGGGACAGAAACAAGTCCAGGGGGGAGCAGTGTAACGTCGGGGCCATGTTAAGGGGGGCAGGGATTTCCCAGCATGCTTTGCCAGTTTAAAACATTACTGTGTGTGTGTGTGTGTATTAAATGTGTTATTACTGAGTTATTGTAACCCTTGCCTTATGTTAATTAGGTAAGGGAAATAATTAAGTGTAGACAAGTTGCTAGGTTTGTAAGGGTTACAATAGGAAATTGAGCTGGAGGCAAGAAATGAGCAATTCATGTCTGTTATTAATAAATATAGAAGGAGCAAAAATATACAACAAAGTACAAATATACAAATATAACAACGGCCGGCATGAAATAAAACCCCAAAAATGTCCTACTGAGCTCAGTGTTTGGTTGTCCTTTCGGTTTAGTTGTTTAACCAGTCTAGATATCTGGTGTCTCCAGACTCGGGTTTCTTATCCTTTTTCTAAAGCGGCAGCTTGAGTTGTTACCACTTCGAATGTTGTGTACTGGAGAGAGGAAGGATGTCCTTCAGTCGAGATCCTGGTCAGATCTCGGTTCAATCTCGGTTCAGTCTCGGGTCATGCTCGTCATCTCCATTCGGAGAGAATCCAGGATCCAGAAGGTTCTTGATCGGCAACCAAAAAAAGCTAGCCAAAATGAGGTTTCAGTGTGAATACAGCAAAAGACACAGCCACAATGCCCCTCACGCTCATGCTCCCGTCAACAAGAAGAGGTATCTGTGTGAATCAGACCGCTTCACAACCTCCCTCGTCTGCGCTGTTTGTAGGCAGGACTAGGGCAGGATGTATCATGTGTGTGTAACCATGATTTAAACGGAGGTCTGGGAGAATGACCTCCCCTCCTGTCTGTGCTCAGTGGTGTTGGGTGTTGGGGTTGAGTGTGTGAATAAAGCCTGTTCGTCACAACCATCTTGCTCCTCTTCTTTGTGTGAACTTTGCCTATGTCACATTATTATTATTGCAAAGTAGGTTGCTCAAAAAAGACCTTGCCAAGATGGTTCAGAATTTCTCTGTCATGGTTTAGACGCTGGGATAATCATCTCAGACTGGATGCAGAGGATAAACAGATGAGGACAACAGGTACTGAGATGGGAGAGATTATGGTGATGTAGCAGGAAGGAGTAGCTGGGGGACAGTGGGGGGAGAATGGTTGAATGTATTGTGATGCGAGATTTCATGCAGATGGGAGATGGAGGGATGATATAAAAGGAGAGACCCTGGTGTATTGTGAAAATTCTTTTCTATGTATGACTGAAGTGAGAGTGAATAAAGTTGTCTGCTGCGCAAGTCTGGTTTCTTATTTGTACTCTCCACACTGGTGACCCTTGACAAATTATGGAACACGAGGCAAGAACCCCGGAGTCGGCCCAGAAGGGAAGCCCCAGCAACGTGGCAAGCATCCCAGAGACAGCCCGGACGGAAAGCCCCAGCAACGCGTGCGCCGTTTCGGTCAAACTACCGGACTTTTGGCTGCACGACCCGCGGTCTTGGTTCCTCCACACCGAGGCTCAGTTCGCCCTCCGGGGAATAACGGCAGACGACACCAGATATTACTATGTGGTCGCAGCGCTGGACGCAAGCCTACTCCAACAGCCTCCAGCCCACGATAAATACGAGGCTCTCAAGGCTGCGCTGACCTGGCGCTACACACTTTCGAACTGTGAGAGAGCAGAGAGGCTCCTGAGGCACTCCGAGTTAGGAAATGGGTCGGAGGTCGAACTGATGGAGAAGATGTTGGTGTTGATGGGCACGGACGACGGGCATTTTCTGTTTGCCCACCTCTTCGTCCGGAACCTCCCAACAGAGGCAAGAGCGGTCCTGGCAAACTCGCCGTTGCTGGCCGTGCGTGACTACCATGCGCTAGCCCAGGAGGTAGATCGGCTCATCCTCACCACCAGAGCCCTCACAGTGAACGCGTGGCATTGGAACCCAGCGAGATGACCAGCGGAAGCGAGGAGCCGGCGACGGTAGCGGCAGCGGGGGCCAGGAAGCGCCAGAGAGACACGCTCTGCTTCTACCACCATCACTTTGGAGAGAACGCACGCAGATATGTGCCACCGTGCCAATTCAAGCGTTCGGGAAATGCCAAGGCCGGCAGTCAGCAGCAGCTACAAAAGCAGGTGAAGAGAACAAGCTGCTCTACGTGACAGACTCGCACTCGGGGAGATGGCTCCTCGTAGACACCGGCTCCCAAAAGAGCCTCATCCTGCTGTCCTACGCCGACCGGCTAGCAGGAGCTAGTGGCCCTGAGCTGGTAGCCGTAAACGGCTAGGACATTAGGACTTTTGGTGAGAGAACACTGATTTTATCCCTACATGGCCATATGTATGAGTGGATTTTCGTCATAGCGGCATTGAGTTTCCCTGCTAGTCGATGTTGCTAACAGACGCCTGGTTAATGCACTGTCTTTTGATTCTCTCCCCTGTACAGCTCGAGGGGCCGGGCCAATAACACTAGCCAACGTCACAGCTCCAGGTGGAAAGTTCCACACACTGCTCACTCAGTTCCCAGCACTCACGGTCCCGACGTTTTCGGCGGCCATCACTAAACATGGGGTGGAACACTTTATCACCACCACTGGGCCGCCCGTTTTTGCACAACCTTGGCGCATGGACACAGCTAAACTGGCCATAGTGCGTGAGGAGTTTGCCAACTTGGAAAGGTTGGGTATCATCAGGCGCTCAAACAGCCCATGGGCATCCCCGCTACACATGGTCCCTAAGGCTGTGGGATCGTGGAGACCATGTGGAGATTTCCGCAGATTGAATAATGCCACAGCGCACAACCGCTACCCGATTCCCCATATTCAGGATTTTTCCGTTCACCTCGCCGGGGCACGCATTTTTTCTCAAATAGACCTGGTCCGTGGCTACCACCAGGTCCCAGTGCACGTGGAGGACATATCCAAAACAGCGGTAATAACTCAGTTTGGCTTGTTTGCATTTTTACGCATGCCCTTCGGATTAAAAGGCGCGGCACAGACATTCCAACGCATGATGAATGTGGTGTTGCACGATCTGCCATTTGTGTTTGTCTACCTGGATGATATCCTGGTGGCCAGCGTGTCCGAGGACGACCACATAACCCACCTCAGGACAGTTTTCCGGAGGTTGGAAGATCACGGGTTAATAATCAACCCGGCGAAATGCCAGTTCGGCGTGGCGGGGATCGACTTTTTGGGGCACCGCATCTCAACGGAGGGAGCGATACCCTTGACCGACAAGGTGCGCGCCGTGGCAAATTTTTCCCAGCCTCAGACGGTCAGGGCGCTACAAAAGTTTTTGGGGATGGTTAACTTTTATAACCGATTCCTCCCCCGCGCAGTTCAGCTCATGCAGTCATTGTACGCCGCGCTCAAGAAACGGAAACCGATGGACAGAGTCGAATGGACTCCGGAGCGGGAGCAGGCATTCTCTAAGGTTAAAACAGCCCTGGCAAGCGCCGCACTGTTGGCGCGCCCGGACCCGGCGGCCCAGATAGCGCTCACTACCAACGCCTTGGATGTGGCCATAGGGGCCGTCGTGGAGCAACATATTGCCGGTTCTTGGCAGCCGCTCGCTTTTTACAGCAGGGCTTTGCGCGACAGTGAGCGTAAATACAGCGTGTTTGACAGGAAGTTACTGGCTCTCCACCTGGCCATGCACCACTTCCAGTTCTGGCTGGAAGGGCGCAGCTTCACTGCGTTTGTGGACCACAAGCCGCTATCGTTCACAATGGCCAAGGTTTCGGAACCATGGTCGGGCCGGCAGCAGAGACAGCTGGCCGCGATCTCGGAGTTTACGACCAATATTCAGCATGTGTCGGGTAAAATGAATGTGGTGGCGGACTGCCTCTTGCGAGCAGTAGAGGCCCCAGTCTGCGTAGGGATAGATTATACAGCCATGGCTGCAGAGCAGATTGGCGATGCGGACGTGTGCGTGCTCCAGTCTGGACCAACAGGGTTAAGGCTGGAGAGCAGAGTACTGGAGGACGGCAGCCCTCCCCCCCCCCCCCAATCTGCAACGTCTCCACGGGACGCCCGCGCCCGATGGTCCCAGTTGCTTGGCGCCGCCGAGTGTGTGAATCAGTTCACGCTCTGCTGCACCCAGGAGTGCGCGCATCAGTCAAAATGGTGGGAGTGAAGTTCGTTTGGCCAGGTCTACGCAAACAAGTGAAAGAGTGGGCTGCAGCCTGCGTAGTGTGCCAACGAGCCAAAGTACACAGACACACGAAGGCCCCTTTAGATCCGTTTCGTATACCGGCTAAGAGGTTCGACCATGTTCACATGGACCTTGTGGGCCCCCTCCTGTCACGACTCGCCGCTCCTCGTCATCCACCTCAGTTGCGCGCACACCTGCGCCTCGTCAGCCACGGGCTATTTAGCCCACTCAGCCCAGAGCATCGGTCTGGAGCCGTCTGTGTTACTACATGCTCAAACCCTTAGCAGGATTGTTCCTTCCCTTCCTGCTGATCTCCTCTTCTACACGTAAGCTGTATTACCACTTACCTGTTTTCCAGAATCTCCCCTGTGCACAGGTCGGCGGCAAAATCTCCCGTCCTCGCCATCTCCTCACTCCTCCTCATCACGCCTCGTCGTGTGCGCAGCAGGACGCTGTCTCCCAGGCCTAGTTCCTAGCCAACGCCAGCCACCTCTCATCTGCAAGTAAGCATCACTCTGCTTATTTCTCCTGTATGGTGAAGTCTCCTCATACTCCTGTCCTCTGCTCTTCCCATAGGGTTGCCTGGCTGCACGGCGTGCTGCTCTGTTCCCGATTCTCAGCGTTCACCCACACACCACATACATATCTCACACATGCATCCAAACACACCTTGTTGCTGAATAAAGCTATTGAATCTTCCCTCAGCCAGTGTGCATGTTTCCTGGGCCAGTCATTATGTCAGTACGGCTCCAGCAGAGCGGCCCAGTGGACAGCGGGCTCGCACGCCATTTTTCCACCCTTGAGGCTCAGGTGGATTTGATAGCTCATCAGCAACAGGTTATACTGAATCAATTAACTACCATCACTCACCGGTTAGACCATGTTGACCCCCCAGCAGGCGTTCCCCCCGGCTCATCATGGCGGATCAGCTTCGGCTGCCTCCGCGGCTGGCCAGCCTAGCTCGGGAGCGCCAACCTGGCTCACCCCGATTCCGAGCCCCGCTCGCTTCAACGGGAAGCTCGGTGAATGGTCCACCTCATTCCCACATACAGACAGAGACTGAAGCTCACTAAACCTGTTGTGAGCACTACGAAGAAATGGACCAGTGAAGCTGGGGAGAAGCTGAACATGTGCATGGAAATAACTGACTGGGGCATGTTTAAAGGAGCCACGCATGATCTGGATGAGTACACGGACACTGTGAACTCATATATCCACTTTTGTGAGGAGAGCATTCTTCCATCGCGCACCAGGGTGAGGTACTCTAATGATAAGCCCTGGTTCACTGCTAAGCTCAGACAGATCAGGAAGGAGAAGGAAGCGGCGTTGAAAAGTGGAGACAGGGACTGCTACAGGGAGGTTAAATATCGGTTTAACAGAGAGCTGAGGAGGGCTAAATCTGTGTATTCTGAGAGACTCCAGCAGCAGTTCACTGCTAATGACTCAGCTTCTGTGTGGAGAGGACTGAGGCAAATCACCAACTATCGGCCTCAGGCTTCTAAAGGTCAGGATGACAAAGCCCTTTGTCAAAGACTGTCCCAACACTATGCCCGTTTTGACACCTCGTCAGCTGTGTCCAACTCCCCCCTCCCCCCAGCTCCACTGCCTCCACGATCCCTACTTCTTCAAAGGCGGCCCCCCCTCCTCCCCCCTGCCCTTGTCATCAGTGAGCAGGACGTGCACAGACAGTTCTCCAGACTGAACCCGCGCAAGGCCCCCGGTCCGGACGGCGTGTCTCCCTCCACCCTGAGACACTGTGTGAAACAGCTGACTCCTGTCTTCACAGACATTTTTAACACCTCCCTTAAGCTATGCCACATGCCGACCTGCCTCAAATCCTCCACCATTATCCCTGTCCCCAAGAAGCCACGGATCACTGGACTTAACGACTACAGACCTGTAGCGCTCACCTCTGTAGTCATGAAGTCCTTTGAGCGCCTGGTCCTGCCCCACCTCAAGCCCATCACCACTCCCCTCCTGGACCCGCTGCAGTTTGCCTACCGAGCCAACAGGTCTGTGGATGACACAGTCAACCTGGCCCTCCACTCCATCCTGCAGCACCTGGACTCCCTGGGAACCTACGCCAGGATCCTGTTTGTGGACTTCAGCTCTGCATTCAACACCATCCGCCCCGCTCTGCTCCGGGACAAGCTGTCCCTGCTCAACGTGCCTGACTCCCTCTGCAGGTGGATCACCGACTTCCTGACGGACCGGAGGCAGCATGTTCGGCTGGGAAAGACTGTCTCAGACTCTGTTAGCATCAGCACCGGATTAGCTAATAGCTATACACTCTATGTGCAACACATCAGATTGATTGTCTTTGATTAATTGTCTATGTTTATTGCACTGTCCCTGTCAAATAAACTAATCTACTACTACTACTACCCCAGGGCTGTGTACTTTCCCCCCTACTCTTCTCCCTTTATACCAACTTCTGCACCTCCAGCCACCAGTCTGTCAAGCTGATCAAGTTTGCGGACGACACCACCCTCATCGGGCTCATCTCCAACGGCGACGAGTCCGTCTAAAGGAGAGAGGTGGCCCAGCTGGCGTCCTGGTGCAGCCACAACAACCTGCAGCTGAATGCTCTGAAGACAGTGGAGATGATTGTGGACTTCAGGAAAGTCACAACCCCTCTGCCCCCCCTCACCCTCACAGGCTCTCCCATCACCACTGCAGATTCCTTCCGCTTCCTGGGCACCACCATCACCCGGGACCTCAAGTGGGAGCCGACCATCAGCTCCCTCATCAAAAAGGCCCAGCAGAGGATGTTCTTCCTGCGGCAGCTGAGGAAGCTCAAGCTGCCCACCAAGATGTTAGTGCAGTTCTACACGGCCATCATTGAGTCCATCCTCACCACCTCCATAACCGTGTGGTACGCAGGAGCCACTGCCAGAGACAGACTAAGGCTGCAGCGCGTCGTGTGCGCTGCTGAGAAGGTGATCGGCTGCAAGCTCCCATCTCTCCAGGACCTGTACATCTCCAGGACCCGGAGGCGTGCAGGCCGGATCATAGCCGATCCTTCACACCCTGGTCACGTACTGTTTGCCCTCCTCCCCTCAGGTAGAAGACTTCGGTCCATTCAGACTAAAACCTCCCATCACATGAACAGCTTCTTCCCCTCTGCCATCAGACTGCTGAACACTAAGTGACTTATTGACTCTCGTGCACTATGTACAGCAGCTCAACCAGACTCATGTCAATCATCACTGTTTTCTTTTTGCATTACCGACTGTGGTACTCCACAATATCTGCTGCTCGCTAATATATTTAAAAACTGCTTTGACTAGTATTACTCATTCTTATTCTACACTTTATTGCATGTATAGTTTTTTATTTCTTTTATTTTATCGTGTTTAATGTTGCAGCATTGCACCGAGACAAATTCCTAGTTTGTGTACTACATGAACAATGGCAATAAATCTGATTCTGATTCTGATTCTGAAGCACGGGGGTTCATCTTGCAGTGTGAGTCAGTGTTTCTGCGCGTTCCCGGGGATTTTCCCTCAGACCATAGCCAAATTGGCTAAATGGCTAATCTCTTGGAGGGGCGAGCGTTAGCTTGGGCTTACGCCATCATGTCGAAGCCCAGTTATGCGAACCTCTCCTATGACCAGTTTGTGCAGAACTTCCTCGAGGTGTTCGACCACTCACGGCGTGACAGCATTCTTGCTGATCGGCTCCTTAGCCTCCAACAGGGTAGCCGGTCAGCGGCGGATTATGCTGTTGACTTCCGGGTGGCAGTGGAGGAGGTTGGCTGGGGTGAGGCGTTACTCTGTAGCATCTTCCTCCGCAGCCTCAGTTCTGGTCTGCGGGATGAGTTGGCCAGCCAGGACCTCCCAGGACGACTGTCGGAGCTAATCTCCTTGACCATTAGCTTGGACAACAGGCTGCGGGAGCGGACCGCCGAGTGGAAGTCAATCAGTCGCTCGCGCAGGGTTTCCGCCCGTGCCCCTCAGTCTCGCCCCCTGGTGTTACCTGCTCCGGCGTCCGCCAATGAGCCAGAGGCAATGGTGGTCGGGCGAACTAGGCTCCCTCTAGTGGAGAGACAACGCCGCCTGGAGCTGGGCCTCTGCATGTATTGCGGAGGCAACCAGCATTCTGTGGAGCTATGCCCGATTAAGCCAAACGGGGGGGGTTCCCCGAGTCACTGTAGGGGGCCTCGCGAACACTAACCGGCCTAATCCCCTCACTAATTGCTCACTGCCCATAAGATTCTGCCACAACCCCACTGGGCATCTCACTCACGCACTGGTGGACTCGGGGGCAGAGCAAAATTTTATTTCCAAGAGCCTGGCAACCCGGTTGGCTATCACCTGTCACCCGCTGTCTGCTCCCTTCAACCTGGTCACCCTTTCTCGCTCGCCCCTGGGAATTGTGACGCACCGCACCAGGCCAGTGCCTGTCATCGTTTCTGGGAACCACTGAGAGGACCTCAGCCTGTACGTCCTGTTTTCCTCAGCGGCCCCCGTCATCCTGGGCTACCATGGTTGCGCCTACACAACCCCGTCCTCGACTGGCAGACAGGAAGTGTCATCTCATGGAGCCCCTTCTGTATGAGCACCTGCCTCCAGTCTGTAGCTTGCGCTCCATCCTCATCTCCACCTTCCCCAGTCTCCGCTCCTCCAGATCTCACCTTGGTGCCCTCGGAGTTTCATGATCTGGGGCTCGTATTCAGCAAGTCCAAGGCGATGTCTCTCCCTCCTCACTGTCCTTATGACTGTGCCATCAACCTCCGCCCGGGGGCGCCATTATCATCTGGACGCCTCTACAGCCTTTCTGCGCCTGAATGTGAGGCTATGGACAGCTACATCAGGGAATCGCTCAGCGCTGGGATTATTTGCCCATCCTTGTCCCCGCTCGGCGCCGGCTTCTTCTTCGTTTTGAAGAAGGATGGGTCCCTGCATCAGTGCATCAACTTCAGGGCCCTCAACGACATCACGGAGAAGGACAGGTACACCTTGCTGCTTATGGACACCACCTTCCACTTCCTCCAGGGGGCCACCTGGTTCACCAAATTGGACCTACGCAGCGCCTACCATCTCGTCCGGATCCGGGAGGGCGATGAGTGGAAGACGGCCTTTCGGATGCCCAGCAGCCACTTTGAATACCTAGTCATGCCGTTTGGGCTCACCAACGCTCCTGCCATCTTCCAGCGGCTCATTAATGATGTCCTGCAAGATTTCCTGGGGCTCTTCGTCTTCGTTTACTTGGATGACATCCTCATCTTCTCCAGGCCTCGGGAGGAGCAATAGGTCCACGTGAGGCGGGTCCTGCAGCGGCTGCTAGAAAATAGACTGTACGTCAAAGCGGAAAAGTGCGAGTTTTATGCCAAGTCCACCTCTTTCCTGGGCTTTGTCATTTCCCATAACCAGATCCTCCCCGACCCCGCCAAGGTTAAAGCGGTGGTTGAGTGGCCCACACCCACCTCCAGCAAACAGGTGCAGCAGTTTATTGGCTTTGCCAACTTCTACCGCTGCTTTGTTCCCAATTTCGGCGCTATTGTTACTCCCCTGACCCGCCTCACCTCCCCCAAGGTCCCCTTCCAGTGGACCGAAGAGGCCGCTGCAGCATTCGAGGCCCTGAAGACGGAATTCTCCTCCTCCCGGGTTCTGACCCAGGTTGACCCTGCGCTGCAGTGCCTGGTGGAAGTGGCACTTCCTTCTTCCGGCTGCTTCCTTCTTCCGGCTTCCAGAGAGAGCAGACGCTTTTTCTCCTCCTCTCCTCCTCCTTCCCTGACTGATCCCAGCTTGCTGTGTCCTGTCTGTGTCGCTCTTCTTCTGGCTGAATCTTGATCCAAACGGAAAATTATGGATTTGGTAAGCTGGGCTTTAAATGCAGTTGACAACGTCTTCTCAACTAGGAAATCGGGCCCGGGGGAGCCCAACTGTCCTGCAGGCACTGCAGCTGCGGGTTATGTGAGGGACACATACAATTGGAAACTTATGTGTCTGTGCGACCTTTCAATCGAAGATGTGAAAGACATCTATCTGTTTGGCATCATGATCTCAGGACTTCTACTGATCGGCTTTGGAGTGGTTCTGGTGAATCAAAAACTAAAGAAGATGGACGGAGCTAATCAAAATGCTGACCCAGCGAAGCTCCTTCATCAATTTGACCAGCTGGGGAGGGCTCTGATAGCGGCTAATGGCTGAACAGGAAGATTGGTAGCATCTCAATGTCGCTAGGAGCTCTCCAGGAAATGATTTTAAAGCCTGGAAATGTATATGGAAATTATGAAGCACAGAATCGCATGAGAGATGAAAATTCTATGCTCTGAGTGAATTGTGCTTATTTGACCTTGTTTCGGTGCCCTGAAGCTCTCACTCCTCCTGGAGGAAGATAAGGCAGAAGAGAGTTTCTCCCTAACCCAAACAACCGGTGTGCAGTATCTGAACTCTCAAGGACAGTGCCATGTGACTAGCATGGAAATTACCATCGGACATGCACTGAGAGAATGAACTCTTGGGGACATGCTATCTGTGTTTAGGACACTAAAGACATAACATCTAAACGCTGCTCAGGGAGGATTTTGCTGTTCACCAGTAACTGATACACACACTGCATACAACATTACATGACTGATACACATACACTGACTTACACACACACACACACACACACACACACACACACACACACACACACACACACACACACACACACACACACACACACACACACACTGTCTCTCTCAACTTTTGCTACTTTGTTAATGTGTGATTTGCAATGTCTGCTAATTGTGCATTAGAGGGTTTTTTTTCTATGTGATCACAATTTTGCTCATACGAGCTTTATTTTGATAAACTATGTTTTTTCTCTCTGCCCAATGTGTCATCCCTCCCCCACCTCCCTCTTTACCCTCCACTGCATGACAGGCGCCTTGCATGGCTGCCGCGTCATTAGGAAGTGCTTATTGAGCGCACCTAATGTCAAGTCAAATTCCTCGTATGTGTAAACATGCTTGGCAATAAAGCTCATTCTGATTCTGATTCTGATTCTGGATGCATCTGATAAGGGGGTGGGGGCAGTGTTGTCCCAACGTTCACCGGTAGATGGTGTCAAGCGGCCCTGTGCCTTCTTCTCCAGGCGCCTGTCGACAGCTGAGCAGAACTACGACGTCGGCGACAGGGAGCTTCTGGCCATCAAGCTCACGTTGCAGGAGTGGCGTCACTGGCTGAAGGGGGCAGCCCAGCCTTTTGTGGTTTGGACGGACCACAAGAACTTGGAATATTTGAGGTCAGCCAGATGACTGAATGCCCGCCAGGCGCGCTGGTCTCTGTTCTTTGCTCGGTTCCGTTTCACTATCACCTACCATTCAGGCTCTAAGAATGGGTTGCCTGATGCCCTGTCCAGACAGTTTGCCCCTGAGGCCCCGGAGGAGCTGGATCACACCATTCTGCTCAGTTCGTGTGTCGTGGGGGCGGTTTCCTGGTCCATCAGGGACAAGATCCGGAGGGCGCAGGAGACTGAGCCGGACCCTGGTGGCGGCCTGGAAGGGAGGCTCTTTGTTCCATCAGTGGTTCGGGGGGATGTCATCCATTGGGCCCACACGTCCAAACTCACCTGTCACCCTGGCGTCTCCCGATTGGTGGATCTCCTTCAGCGTTCTTTTTGGTGGCCCGGTCTCCAGAAGGACGTCGCCAACTATGTCCGGGCGTGCCCCGAGTGTGCTACTGGCAAGACCCCCAATCCCCCACCCCCACCCCCGTGGGCCTACTCCAGCCCCTGCCGGTCCCAGGCAGGCCCTGGTCACACATTGCCCTCGACTTCATTATTGGCCTCCCTGTCTCTAACACCTATGACGCTGTGCTGACGATTGTGGATCTGTTCGCTTTGTGCCGCTCCGGGGTCTTCCTACGGCATGAGAAACGGCCGACCTCCTAGTCCAACATGTGGTCAGGCTGCACGGGATTCCTGTGGACGTCGGATCGGATCGGAGGCCCCAGTTTGTGTCCGAAGTGTGGAAGTGCTTCTGCAACGCCCTGGGGGCCACGGTGAGTCTCTCCTCCGGTCACCACCCTCAATCCAACGGGCAGTGTGAGCGCGCCAATCAGGAGCTGGAAGCCGCCTTGCGCTGCATCACCTCCTCCAACCCATCCTCCTGGAGCTCATACCTGGCCTGGGTGGAGTATGCCTACAACACGGCATGGTCTTTGGCCACTGGGATGTCCTCCTTTAAGGCGTCGTTGGGCTACGACCCCCACTTGTTTCCTGAGCAGGAGAGTGAATTGGCCGTCCCTTCCATCCAGGCGTACCTGAGACGCTGCCGGTGTTTGTGGACCAGGGCGCCCGAGGCGCTTTTACGCACGGCGGCACGCAACAGCTCGACGGCAAATCGCCACAGGAGACCGGTCCCCAGTTACCAGGTGGGCCAAAGGGTCTGGTTGTCATCCCAAGACATCAACCTCAAGGCCGAGAAGAGGAAGCTGGCCCCACGCTTCATTACACCCTTCACCATTTCCAAAATCATCAACCCGGTGGCTGTGCGTTTGGCCCTCCCCCCTCCCTCCGTGTGTGTCCCACGTTCCATGTATCTAGGATCAAGCCTGTTATCTTTGACCCACTCTGTCCTCCCCCTAGGGCACCGCCCGCGCCCATGATGATCGACGGCCACCCGGCGTGGGGAGTCACTTCCATCCTGGACTCCCGGCAACAAGGTCGTGGGCTGCAGTATTTGGTGGATTGGGGGGGATTTGGTCCAGAGTGGAGGTCTGGGGTGCACTCTTCTTTTGTGCTGGACAACGGTCTCATCACAGAGTTCCACTGGGCGCACCCGGACAAGCCAGTGCCAGGAGGCACTGCTGGGGGGGAGGGGGGGAGTACTGTCACGACTCGCCGCTCCTCGTCATCCACCTCAGCTGCGACTCGTCAGCCACAGGCTATTTAGCCCACTCAGCCCAGAGCATTGGTCTGGAGCCGTCTGTGTTACTACACGCTCAAACCCTTAGCAGGATTGTTCCTTCCCTTCCTGCTGATCTCCTCTTCTACACGTAAGCTGTATTACCACTTACCTGTTTTCCAGAATCTCCCCTGTGCACAGGTGGATCCCTCAGCGGCGGAATCTCCCGTCTTCACCATCTCCTCACTCCTCATCATCACGCCTCGTCGTGTGCGCAGCAGGTCACTGTCTCCCAGGCCTAGTTCCTAGCCAACGCCAGCCACCTCTCATCTGCAAGTAAGCATCACTCTGCTTATTTCTCCTGTATGGTGAAGTCTCCTCATATTCCTGTCCTCTGCTCTTCCCATAGGGTTGCCTGGCTGCACGGCGTGCTGCTCTGTTCCCGATTCTCAGCGTTCACCCACACACCACATACATATCTCACACATGCATCCAAACACACCTTGTTGCTGAATAAAGCTATTGATTCTTCCCTGAGCCTGCGTGCGTGTTTCGTGGGCCAGTCATTATGTCACCTCCCGCCATCGCAGGGGTGCACGAACCTTCTGACAGTGGTGGACCGCACCACACACTGGCCAGAAGCAGTCCCGCTGGCGGCAACTGCATCCGCGGACGTGGCGGGTGCTTTTTTGACAACATGGGTGGCACATTTTGTCATCCCGTCGAACATCACGTCTGATAGGGGCCCTCAGTTTGTTTCCGACCTCTGGTCCGTGATGGCCCGTAGCCTGGGTGTCGCAATTCATCACACAACCGCGTACAACCCACAGGCCATTGGGTTATGCGAGCGTTTCCATAGGTCACTGAAAGCAGCGCTCAGGGCTTTGCTGACGGATGCAAATTGGGTAGACCAGTTGTGGTGGGTTCTGTTAGGGTTGCGTTCCGCAGCAGAAGAGGATTTGGAGGCTTCCCCGGCGGAGCTTGTTTTTTTCTCAGCCACTGCGGCTCCCCGGGGAATTTTTACCAGATAATCCCGCGCCGGACAACTGTCTGTCTCAGTGTTTGCAGCATAGCGCAGATACAGGCACGCTGCTGGGCCCGGCCCACCACTGTTTTCCACGCGCTTTTGTGCCAAAAATTTTGAAGAATGCGGCAATCGTGTTTGTCAGGCACGATGCCCACCGCCCCCCATTGCGCCCACCCTACGATGGTCTGTTCAGAGTGCTGGAACCAGGGGACAAACATTTTTTGTTAGACTTGGGGGGTCATCGGGAGAAAATATGTATAGACAGACTTAAGCCCGCCTTTGTGGTGGCGGACGAGCAAGTGATGTTGGCTCGGGCCCCTCGGCGTGGAAGACCGCCACGGAGAACTCCCCAGGTAAATGATTCATCAGAGCAGCCACACGGGCAAGTCAAATGTCCCCCCCCCTCGCCATTGCCTACCCACAGACAGACACACCCCCAGGACCAGCACAGCAGCGCCGCGGAGGCAGAGAACCCCCGTTACAGCAGATACGGGAGGAGACTGAAGCCAAAAGGACGTGAGGATTGAAACTCGGTCTGAGATTCTGGGGGGGTGGGGGGGGGTGTAGACGCTAGGATAATCATCTCAGACTGGATGCAGAGGGTAAACAGATGAGGACAATAGGTATTGAGATGGGAGAGATTATGGTGATGTAGCAGGAAGGAGTAGCTGGGGGACAGTGGGGGGAGAATGGTTGAATGCATTGTGATGCGAGATTTCATGCAGATGGGAGATGGAGGGATGATATAAAAGGAGAGACCCTGGTGTATTGTGAAAATTCTTTTCTATGTATGACTGAAGTGAGAGTGAATAAAGTCGTCTGCTGCGCAAGTTTGGTTTCTTATTTGCACTCTCCACAGTACTACAATTGTAAAGAATGGGCAAAATCTCATCAAAACAAGCATCAGTATTTCCAATGACAAAAGGAGTAACTGTATGGAACATCATGTGGTTTAGTCGACTTTTGATGTCTTTTGTTCCAACAGACAAGCGCCTCTTCTCCACAGGCCCAAGCAGGAGGTTTTTGGGCCTTGTTGTGCTGTCTGAGGAGGAAAAGAGAGCTGTCCTGGTCCAGTGTCACAATGATCATGGTACAGGAAATCCCAATGGCATTAGAACCACAACTGACAGGATTTCTGCGTGATATTACTGGCCAACGCAAGTTGAAGATGTCAAGGAATGGGCCAGTAACATCCCTGACACTTCTTTGTTTGAAAGGCCATTCTCATGACAAATGACTCATCACTCCATTGTGACAGTTTACACTGTGGATGTTGTTGATACCTGCTTGTCGATAAGTTGTTTGTTATTGTCCAATCCCAAATATAAAACTGAGATTTACCTCTCCAAGAAATGACATTGGTTCCTCTAATGTGACATTATCCATCCATCCATCCATCTTCTACCGCTTTTCCGGAGGTCCGGGTCGCGGAGGCAGCAGTTCAAGCAGAGAAGCCCAGACTTCCCTCTCCCCAGCCACCTGCTCCAGCTCTTCAGAGGGGATACCAAAGCGTTCCCAGACCAGCTGGGAGACATAGTCTCTCCACCGAGTCCTGGGTTTGCCCTGGGGTCTCCTCCCAGTGGGATGTGCCTGAAACACCTCAAGTGGGAGGCGTCCAGGAGGCATCCTAATCAGATGCCCATACCACCTCAACTGACTCCTTTCAGTGTGGAGGAGCAGTGGTTCTACTGTGAGCCTCTCCCAGATGACTGAGCTCCTCACCCTATCTCTGAGGGTGAGTCCAGCAATCGTAAGGAGAAAGCTCATTTCAGCCGCTTGTATCAGCGATCTCGTTCTTTCGGTCATTACCCAAAGCTCGTGACCATAGGTGAGAGTAGGAACGTAGATTGACTGGTAAATTGACAGCTTTGCCTTAGAACTCAGCTCCCTCTTCACCACAACAGACCGGTACAACGTCCGCATCACTGCAGATGCTGCTCCAATCCGTCTGTCGATCTCTTGCTCCATTTTCCCCTCACTCGTGAACAAGACCACAAGATACTTAAACTCCTCCACTTGGGGCAGGAGCCTGTCCCCAACCCGGAGAGGACAATCCACCTTTTTCCGGCTGAGGACCATGGACTCGGACTTGGAGGTGCTGATTCTCATTCCAGCCGCTTCACACTCAGCGGCAAACCTTCCCAGCAAGAGCTGTAGGTCATTGCTGGATGAAGCCGACAGGCCAACATCATCTGCAAACAACAGAGATGAGATCCTGTGGTCACCAAGCATGACACCCTCCATTCCCTGGCTGCACCTAGAAATCCTGTCCATAAAAATTATGAACAGGATCGGTGACAGAGGGCAGCCCTGGCAGAGTCCAACTCTCACTGGGAATGAGTCCGACAGAGTGTTGGCAATACGAACCAAACTCTCACAACAGTCGTACAGAGACCGAATAGCTCGTAACAACAAGCCCGATACCCCATACTCCCGAAGCACCCCCCCCAAAAAAATCCACGAGGGACGCGGTCAAATGCCTTCCACAAGTCCACAAAACACATGAGCTGGTCCGATGTGCCACAGCCAGGACAAAAACCACATTGCTCCTCCTGAATCCGAGGTTCGACCAACGGCCGGACTCTCCTCTCCAGTACCTTGGCATAGACCTTCCCAGGGAGGCTGAGGAGTGTGATCCCTCTAAAGTTGGAGCACACCCTCCGGTCCCCTTTTTTGAAGAGAGGAACCACCACCCCGGTTTGCCATGCCAAAGGCACTGCCCCCGACCTCCACGCAATGTTGCAGAGGCGTGTCAACCATGACAGCCCAACAACATCCAGGGCCTTGAGGTACTCAGGGCGAATCTCGTCCACCCCCGGGGCCCGGCCACCAAGGAGATTTTTAACCACCTTGGCGACCTCAGCCCCTGTGATAGGCGAGTCATCCCCCTCGTCCCCAAACCCTGCTTCCTCTGTGGAAGGCGTATCAGTGGGATTGAGGAGATCCTCGAAGTATTCCTTCCACTGCCCGACGATATCCCCAGTCGAAGTCAACAGTGTCCCATCCGCACCATACACAGTGTGGACGGGGAGCTGCTTTCCCCTCCTGAGCCGCCGGACAGTTTGCCAGAATCGCTTTGAGGCCGACCGAAAGTCTTGTTCCATAGCCTCACCGAACTCCTTCCATACCCGGGTTTTTGCTTCAGCAACCACCCGAGCTGCACTCCGCTTGGCCTGCCGGTACACCTCAGCTGCCTCGGGAGTCCCACAAGCCAACCAAGCTTGATAGGACTCCTTCTTCAGCTTAATGCCCCCCCTCACAACTGGTGTCCACCACTTGGTTCGGGGGTTGCCACCACGAGATGCACCGACCACCTTTCGGCCGCAGCTCTGGGCCGCCGCTTCAACAACAGAGGTGGAGAACATGGCTCATTCAGACTCCATGTCTCCAGACTCCCTCGGAATGTGGTTGAAGTTCTTCCGGAGGTGAGAGTTGAAGACCTCCTGGACAGGGGCCTCAGCCAGATGCTCTCAGCACACCCTCACTATACGTTTGGGTCTACCAGGTCTGAATGGCTTCCTCCCCTGCCATCGGATCCAACTCACCATCAGGTGGTGATCAGTTGACAGCTCTGCACCTCTCTTTACTCGGGTGTCCAAGACATACGGTCGCAGGTCTGATGATACGATAACAAAATCGATCATCGACCTGCGACCTAGGGTGTCCTGGTGCCAGGTGCACATATGGACACCCTTATGCTTGAACATGGTGTTCGTTATGGACAGACTGTGGTTAGCACAGAAGTCCAATAACTGAACACCACTCGGGTTCAGATCGGGCAGGCCGTTCCTCCCAGTCACCCCCTCCAGGTTTCACTGTCATTGCCCACGTGTGCATTGAAGTCCCCCAGTAGGACAATGGAGTCTTCAAGAGGAGCACCCTCCAGCACACCAGTCACAGACTCCAAAAAGGGTGGGTACTCTGAAACATCATTTGATGCATAGGCACAAATGATGGTCAGGACCCGTTTCCCAACCCGAAAGCACAGGGAAGCAACCCTTTAGTCCACCGGGGAAAGCTCCAATATAGAGGCAGCAAGGTGGGGGGATACAAGAATACCCACCCCTGCTCGTTGCCTCTCGCCCGGGGCAACTCCAGAAAAGGCAAAGCTCCAGCCCCTCTCCAGGAGACCGGTTCCGGAACCGGAGCTGTGTGTTGAGGTGAGGCCGACTATATCTAGCCGGTATCTCTCAACCTCATACACCAGCTCAGGCTCCTTCCCCACCAGAAAGGCGACATTCCATGTACCAAAAGCCAGTTTAGAAAGCTTGGGATCAGTCCGCCAAGGTCTCCGCCTTTGACCGCCACCTAATCCACATAGCACCGGACCCCCATGATCCCTCCTGCAGGTGGTGAGCCCACTGGAGGGCGGACCCATGTAACTCCTTCGGGCTGAGCCCGGCCGGGTCCCATGGGTGGGACATGGGTGGGTGGGACATGTGACATTTTCTGCTAACTTATTTTTTAGGTCAGATATTGTCATCGCTGTCAAATGAATGATCCCATCAAAACTGTCCCCCACTGTTTTACATTCTATTAAGGTAATACTGTGGAGGAAAAAATAAGTGCAGGTGGACACGGCAAGCTGAAGGTTATAGGTGTTTTTTTCCTCCATCATGAGACTCACTCAGCGCTCTGTCTGTGCGCTGTGAGTGAGCCCTGAGTGCATTATCAGTGCGTTTCGAGTGAGCACATTTATACAGACAAGAGAGAATGCATGGCACATTTACATAACAGTCAACACATATCAATTGCTTGATTACTGGCACCAGAATTCCTCTCTTTGCTCCAGGGATGTATATCAATAGGAAAAAAGAGAATGCAAGGCACATTTACATATTGATATCAATCCATACTCAGTCACATGATTAACTGGTTGTCCCCGAGGGGCTCTCTGCCCGTATGCCAATTGTTCTGCTTCCAGCTCAAGCTGAGTGCTCTGAATGTCCAAGTAGATTGTGGTGGGTCACCACAATACTATGACCTTTTTTTGCCATAGTGAGCAGGAATGCCAGTCAACATGCTAATTATAATATTTTTTCAATAGGTAAAAGAAGGCTGGGAGGTGCTTGGACTTGATTTAATTGGACCACTGCCTGAAACGTCACGCCACAATAAATATGTCCTGACTATGACTGACCTCTACACCAAATGGGGGATTGCAGAGCCTCTGCAATCATCAACTGTGAGTGAGGTTTCAGCAGCTGTTACAAGGAAGCTGAATACATTTGGGATGGTCTGGAAAATCATGACCGACCAAGGAAGGGAATTTATCAATGAGGTGATGTTTTTAAAACTTGGACCTGATGACAGAATTTTCACTTTATTCAACTCTGTGCTTTATATTTCTGTCATATCCCGAGCGCTTTTGTCCGTGCTCAGGTTATTCCTCCTCCCTGTCAGGCTTTTGACAGCAGGTGCCGTCACTCGGGTTTCCCGGGCTCTGATTGGCCAGACGCTCGGGGGCTCTCCGCTGTCAGAGCCTGAGCAGCTGTGCCGCATTGTCAATCATGAGCAGCTGGCTTTAAATGTCAGCGCGAGTGAGTTGGACTTTGCGGCTGTCTCGTCAAGAGTCTTATGACTTTCCCCTGTCTCCTTATCCACATGTGCCTTGGGTTCCCCGACGTATCCCGCTGCATGTAAGTTTACTTGTTATCCTAGGAATGGTACTTCTCCCTAGCTTACATTCCTTGCTATTGCGGCAGACGAGAGCTCCTCGTCTCAGCCGTTACCCTCTCCTTGTTTCACGTTAATATTCCTTGCCTTTGCGGCGAACGAGAGCCCTTCGTCTCAGCCGCCAACTCCTTTTGTGTGTTCATGTTGTTGTGTAACGAAGCCTACGTGGCTAGTTGTTTTGTACACCCAAGCCCTGTACAACACAAATAAAGAACTGAATTGCAACTTGCTGGACTGTGGCGTCTTATGCTGGCTCGTGAGGGCCAGCCGTGACAGTAGACAGCCGCCAGAAGGAGACGCCGTTCTCAGTAAGTTGTGTTCTGGGAACTTTGCCCCTTCCTGTCCGGGTACGTGGCGTTGGAAACATGCCATCTCAGCGGAGTCGTTCTCGGGGTTCCCACGGCCAGCTGACCAAGGCGCTGGAGGAGGTAAATGAAATCCTCATCATCGCCTCCGACCTCGATGGGCATCCTGACACCTCCCTCGCCCCTCCTCTCCTCGGTTATCAGCCCGATGAACACTGGTATTTAGATCGGGCTGAGGAGGTGCTTGACCCTCTGCCTTCCCGCTACAACGGTCACCCCGAGGTCGACGAGAGGACGCTCGGCATCGCTGCCCAACGCCAGATTATTCAGATGTACGAAGAGGAGGAAGCCGCAAGGTGGGGTGACCTCAGGCTCCAGCTGCCTGAGGCGTTGGAGGAAGTGGATGACTTCATCAGCGCTTCCGCCCGCCTTGACGACTCTTCCGAAGTGCACTATTACCTGGACTGCGCTGAGAGGACACTCAACCAATTGTCTCCCCGCTATACCGACCACTTGGACGTCCAAGCGAGGAGACAAGAGATCGCCACCCACCGCGAGGCATTCCAGGAGGTCGAGGAGGAACGAGGCCGATGGCGGAGTAATCGCAGCTCCCTCTGCCCGCTCTGGAATCCGGATCCTTTCCTCGATCCAGTCCTGGAGTTCGCACCACCCGGGGCCCGTCGTAGATGTCGGTGCCGTGGCCAGAGACGTTCTCAGCGCGACTCCCTTCCGGTACCCGCTCCGGTTCATTGGACTGACCCCATTCATCCCACAGCTGTCTCTCCAGCGTCTCACCAGGAGGAGATCCCTGCAGCCTTTCTCCCCGGGCCTGCTCCCCCCGCTGCGCTGTCAGCGCGTCACACCTGGCCCAACTCAGCTGTCGCCCCCTCTGCCTCGACGCCTTCTCCAGCTGCTGGGAGTTTGAGAAGTTTTGCTCCAGTGGACTTCGCGGCTACACCATCCCGAGTGGCCCCCTCTCCTCCTTCTAGAGAGTCTCCGGCCACCACCCGGCGGGAGGAGGATGGAATGACGTTCCCTATAGCAGGTTCCACCGCCCCTCCGGGAGGCAGGCAAGTACAAGTTCACTTTTTTCCATCTAATAGTGATTTGTTCTGTCTGACTCCTGGGGGTGAGGTTCGGGGTTTGCAGCCCCCCGAGCCTCCACTCCCTGCTGATATGTTAATTAAACCCGCTGCCTCTGTGTCTCCCCCCGCTGAGCACGCTTCGACTCTTGAGAAGCGTCACCAGACGAGGAGTGAGCCTGTGGCACTCGGGCAGAAGACCCCAGCCCCGCAGCCATTTTCTGGGCAGAGGAGATCGGACGACTGGTTGGAGCCTGTGCCGACGACGGAGCATCCCCAGGACTCCACAGATGAACAGTCCGGTCCAGCGGGCCGGGAGCCCCCCACCTCCACGCCACATGAACCACCAGCGTGGACGATGACGTCGGGTGGTCCTCGAGCTGCAAGAACCTCTCTTCCAGGGGCGGATGACGTCACGACGGAGTGGGAACCGGACGACGACCTCCTCCCGTTTGAACCCGGAGCATCGAAGTCCTGGATGGCGGTAGAACCCGAGATCAGGCGAGTGCTCTATTTTCTCTCTCTCATCTATTTTCTGGAGCATTATTGCCTGTCTCTCGGGGGGGGGGGGGGGGAGCCGGGTGCAGCCGTCTGCTGCGCTCAAGCCTGTCTCGCCGGGCTCTGTCACTGCCGGTGATCCTGATCCCGGTTCATTTTGTCCCTCTGAGCCTCTCCCCAGGGTCACTGGAGACGAACCTGCTCTGGGTGCCACCTTGGAGGTTCCGGTTCTCTGCACGGTGTTCGCCTCAGATGCTGCGCCCGGAAGTGCCTTACCGGCCCAATCGGGGTCCACCGGGGGTGCTCCGCCGGTCCAGTTGGGGTCCACCGGGAGTGCTTCGCCGGTCCAGTTGGGGTCCACCAGGAGTGCCTCGCCGGTCCAATCAGGGTCCGACGCGGGTGCTGCTCCCGCTCAATTGGAGCTCGACGTCATGGAGGTTCCGGCCCAATCGGGGTCTGACGCGGGTGCTGCTCTCGCTCAATCGGAGCTCGACGTCATGGAGGTTCCGGCCCAATCGGGGTAAGACGCGGGTGCTGCTCTCGCTCAATCGGAGCTCGGCGTCATGGTGGTTCTGACCCGGGTCATCCTGACCCAGGTGGGTCCCGGAGATTGTGCAGCTGACCCACCGCTGAACGCTTTCCAGGCCATTCGCTATCCTTGCCATGGCCCCTCTTTCCCCGCATTTGAGACTGCGGGAGTTAATTCCAGTTGGCCCGGTTCGCCGACTTTTCCCCAGCCATTCTGCTGGCAGGCTGATACTGCCCGACCACCCGGTGACCGGCTCTTTCCTTTTGGCGTCCGGGTCCGGCCTCCTGACAAGCAGGATGATTCATTCGGCGCCCTGGTCCGGCCGCCGGAGACATTGTTTTCCTCGGCCCGGGGTTCGGGTGGGCCATCGGGACACGCTCCGCTGCTTCTGCTGGCGGCCTGGACGCTGGGTGCTGGGAGACCGCCTGAGCGGAACTATATAACTTTATTCTCTAGTGCATTTTCTTTCCTTCTCTTGCCCCTCCACTGGCTTGTGACCATGGTTTTTTTTTTTTCTCTCCTCAGACTGAAATACCCCACAGGGGCTTGAACTTCATGTATATAGTGACTACTTTCCGTTAATGGATATACATTCTCTCGCCGTTGTTATTTTTCATGTGTTTTTCGTGGGATTTGTTCATTGCACTCCCAATTAGAGACTCTTCAGAGCAGAATTTTTCTTTCCTTTTGGCAGAACGCTATTTGTGTTGTATTCCTTTTGTAGGGTGTGATAGCTATTCCTGATGTTACTCCCTTACTCAGGTCTTTTTTTTTGTTGTTTGGTATCTGTGTTGTCTTTTGGATTTGAAGATTTCTGTAAGCATTAACTTTGGAGATGAAGGTATTATTTGTCCGTTTATTTCCTTGACTCTGCCTTGTATTTTTTGTCCTTTGACTGGTGTTCGATGTACCCTCATTATGGTGTTCTTTCCTAGTAATGATATGTGTGAGATTACATGGGCTGGTAGTCCTTGTCTTATGTTTTAGGTGGGAGATGCCCATTTAGCATTGGTTTTTCTTTTCTTACTACTGTTTATGTACGGTTTTGCCTTTTTTCCCCTCCCTTCCCCGATGTATTTGTCCCCTGGTTGTTTTTTTGCCCCTGCGGCGGCATGAAATAAAGCGGCGTTGTTGGAGGTTTTAAGTAGAGTTTTATTAAATCATACCGCCGTCACAAAGCTCCACTCCCGGCGCCGTGCATGAGCGCCGGGAGCGAGCTTACGGCTCTCAGAGAGGCAGACACGTGTGTGTCTGCAGCAGAGGTTGAAGTGTGAGAGAGAAAGTCAGAGAGATTGCGTTACAGAGTTGCACCTTAAATACTTGATCATAACAATACATCAAAGAGACGTACCCCACAGTTTAGAATGATCAAAGGGACAACAGAACAGGCAGGAGGTATTTGCATTTGTAAGACATACATCACAATGGGCAGATTAGCTAGACCTCGCTCCAAGTGTCAGACAAAGAGGCTAACAAGCACATCTACATATTGATCTGAGTCTCTAGGTCACAGTAAGGACAGGACGCATGAATACAATGCATGAAAGGCATCGATTAACATCACATAGGTGAGACAGAAGAAACTCGTCTACTTGTAGACATTAATATACCAAAGCACATCTACATATGTAAGATGCTCAGAAAAAGCACAGTAAGGACAAGCCATATGCACACTATACAGAATGGCGCATTACATCACAACACATGCATGTTTGCATCACAAATACATGAATGGCACATTGCATCTCAGTAATGCAGCAGAAAAACAGAGACAAGAGGGCTGAGTGTCCTTAGTCTGTTGTGGGGTTAAAACGAACCGCCACACACGCTCCCCCCCAGAGGACGCGGTAGGGGGCCGCGACCTCGATAATCCATCTGTGTGAGTGAGCTGTGGGAGAAGCTTGCTGCAGGCGGAGGGGGAGGGAGGGGAGGGGTAGGAAGTGCCGGCAGGAGCTGTGAAATCGTCCTGAGCCGCGCAAAAATTGCTTGCTGCTCCGTGACGTCGAGGGTTTGTCCCGTTGCACGTGCGGAGATCACAAGAAGAAAAATTAGTCTCTGACTCCTCTCGTGGCCATGAAGAAAAGCAGGGGCGGCTGTAAGAAAAAAGTAAACAAAGCATAGGGACTGTTGGCTTTGGGTGCTGAAGCAACCCCAAAGCTCCCGGGAACAGCTGACGGCTGAAATCCCGTTGTGCCGTGGCTAAGACCATTAAAAAATCCAGTGGCGAGCTGCGTGCTTGCTTCAGGTGAACGAGCAGCCCTGAAGGTTATGTGAACAGCGGCGGAGGATGATGGCGGTCTCTGGCGTGGCTGAGACTGTTAATAAATCCTTCTATCATGCTGCATGCGTGCCTCAGGTGTGCGAGCAGCCCTGAAAGGCAGCGGCGAAGAAGGAAGGCAGTCTGTGGAGCCGTTACTTGTCCCGTGCGTAATGCGCCGTCCTTGTAACTCCCCGAAGCGTGCGCGGGGGTTCGTGCTTGGGAGGGGCCGCTGGAGTGGCGAGTCAGGGTGCAGAAACTTGGCGGAGATCAGCGCAGACGGCGCCGATAAAATCCAGGTTGAGCTGTGGCTGTAGATTGGCCATGGTACGTTGGAGTGGTGAGAGGAAATAGACGATCTTTAGTCCCTCAGGCCCGTGCAGATGCGTTGGAGCGGCGGGAGGGAATAGACGATCTTTTGTTCCTCAGGCTCATGCAGCTGCGTTGGAGCAGTGTGAGGAAGTAGACGATCTCCGTCCCTCGGGCTCGTGGAGACGCGTTGGAGCGGTGCGAGGCAATAGACGATCTTTGTGCCCCGGGCTCGTGCAGCTGCGTTGGAGCGGTGAGAGGGAGGAGACGATCGTTGTCGCTCGTGCGGCCATGGTGCGTTCAGTTCCGCGCGCTGCGCTCTCCGTCGGCCCTGGAGGTTGCCGTCGTGGAGAGAGGACGAGGTGCGTGCGCTCTCTGTGAGAGCGGCCGGTCCAGCGTGGTTGTGCAGATCTCAGGCGAGGGTCGCGCCATGACGTTTTCTGCAGTTTACCCGGTCGTGGATGATGTCCGGAGAACGGCTCGCCTGTGTTGGCTCCGCGTCGAAGTCTCCCTGAAGCCGCAGGGAGGGCGGACCAGTAGGCCGCTGCGACGGAGCATTCATGCCCGGGTGTTGCGTTCGCTGGCCGCTCGTTTTTTTCAGCGTCGGTTCGCCAGCGTGGCCATCCAAAACAGAAGGCTGCGTCTTCAAAGGGGTCACCAACGCAGCTGTGCGGCTGTCCAGCTCGGAAGGTTGCATTCGCACAAAACGTGTGCGTGTTCGAGGGGTCACCAGTGCGACGGCATGAAATAAAGCGGCGTTGTTGGAGGTTTTAAGTAGAGTTTTATTAAATCATACCGCCGTCACAAAGCTCCACTCCCGGCACCGTGCATGAGCGCCGGGAGCGAGCTTACGGCTCTCAGAGAGGCGGACACGTGTGTGTCTGCAGCAGAGGTTGAAGTGTGAGAGAGAAAGTCAGAGAGATTGCGTTACAGAGTTGCATCTTAAATACTTGATCATAACAATACATCAAAGAGACGTACCCCACAGTTTAGAATGATCAAAGGGACAACAGAACAGGCAGGAGGTATTTGCATTTGTAAGACATACATCACAATGGGCAGATTAGCTAGACCTCGCTCCAAGTGTCAGACAAAGAGGCTAACAAGCACATCTACATATTGATCTGAGTCTCTAGGTCACAGTAAGGACAGGACGCATGAATACAATGCATGAAAGGCATCGATTAACATCACATAGGTGAGACAGAAGAAACTCGTCTACTTGTAGACATTAATATACCAAAGCACATCTACATATGTAAGATGCTCAGAAAAAGCACAGTAAGGACAAGCCATATGCACACTATACAGAATGGCGCATTACATCACAACACATGCATGTTTGCATCACAAATACATGAATGGCACATTGCATCTCAGTAATGCAGCAGAAAAACAGAGACAAGAGGGCTGAGTGTCCTTAGTCTGTTGTGGGGTTAAAACGAACCGCCACACACGCTCCCCCCCAGAGGACGCGGTAGGGGGCCGCGACCTCGATAATCCATCTGTGTGAGTGAGCTGTGGGAGAAGCTTGCTGCAGGCGGAGGGGGAGGGAGGGGAGGGGTAGGAAGTGCCGGCAGGAGCTGTGAAATCGTCCTGAGCCGCGCAAAAATTGCTTGCTGCTCCGTGACGTCGAGGGTTTGTCCCGTTGCACGTGCGGAGATCACAAGAAGAAAAATTAGTCTCTGACTCCTCTCGTGGCCATGAAGAAAAGCAGGGGCGGCTGTAAGAAAAAAGTAAACAAAGCATAGGGACTGTTGGCTTTGGGTGCTGAAGCAACCCCAAAGCTCCCGGGAACAGCTGACGGCTGAAATCCCGTTGTGCCGTGGCTAAGACCATTAAAAAATCCAGTGGCGAGCTGCGTGCTTGCTTCAGGTGAACGAGCAGCCCTGAAGGTTATGTGAACAGCGGCGGAGGATGATGGCGGTCTCTGGCGTGGCTGAGACTGTTAATAAATCCTTCTATCATGCTGCATGCGTGCCTCAGGTGTGCGAGCAGCCCTGAAAGGCAGCGGCGAAGAAGGAAGGCAGTCTGTGGAGCCGTTACTTGTCCCGTGCGTAATGCGCCGTCCTTGTAACTCCCCGAAGCGTGCGCGGGGGTTCGTGCTTGGGAGGGGCCGCTGGAGTGGCGAGTCAGGGTGCAGAAACTTGGCGGAGATCAGCGCAGACGGCGCCGATAAAATCCAGGTTGAGCTGTGGCTGTAGATTGGCCATGGTACGTTGGAGTGGTGAGAGGAAATAGACGATCTTTAGTCCCTCAGGCCCGTGCAGATGCGTTGGAGCGGCGGGAGGGAATAGACGATCTTTTGTTCCTCAGGCTCATGCAGCTGCGTTGGAGCGGTGTGAGGAAGTAGACGATCTCCGTCCCTCGGGCTTGTGGAGACGCGTTGGAGCGGTGCAAGGCAATAGACGATCTTTGTGCCCCGGGCTCGTGCAGCTGCGTTGGAGCGGTGAGAGGGAGGAGACGATCGTTGTCGCTCGTGCGGCCATGGTGCGTTCAGTTCCGCGCGCTGCGCTCTCCGTCGGCCCTGGAGGTTGCCGTCGTGGAGAGAGGACGAGGTGCGTGCGCTCTCTGTGAGAGCGGCCGGTCCAGCGTGGTTGTGCAGATCTCAGGCGAGGGTCGCGCCATGACGTTTTCTGCAGTTTACCCGGTCGTGGATGATGTCCGGAGAACGGCTCGCCTGTGTTGGCTCCGCGTCGAAGTCTCCCTGAAGCCGCAGGGAGGGCGGACCAGTAGGCCGCTGCGACGGAGCATTCATGCCCGGGTGTTGCGTTCGCTGGCCGCTCGTTTTTTTCAGCGTCGGTTCGCCAGCGTGGCCATCCAAAACAGAAGGCTGCGTCTTCAAAGGGGTCACCAACGCAGCTGTGCGGCTGTCCAGCTCGGAAGGTTGCATTCGCACAAAACGTGTGCGTGTTCGAGGGGTCACCAGTGCGACGGCATGAAATAAAGCGGCGTTGTTGGAGGTTTTAAGTAGAGTTTTATTAAATCATACCGCCGTCACAAAGCTCCACTCCCGGCACCGTGCATGAGCGCCGGGAGCGAGCTTACGGCTCTCAGAGAGGCGGACACGTGTGTGTCTGCAGCAGAGGTTGAAGTGTGAGAGAGAAAGTCAGAGAGATTGCGTTACAGAGTTGCACCTTAAATACTTGATCATAACAATACATCAAAGAGACGTACCCCACAGTTTAGAATGATCAAAGGGACAACAGAACAGGCAGGAGGTATTTGCATTTGTAAGACATACATCACAATGGGCAGATTAGCTAGACCTCGCTCCAAGTGTCAGACAAAGAGGCTAACAAGCACATCTACGTATTGATCTGAGTCTCTAGGTCACAGTAAGGACAGGACGCATGAATACAATGCATGAAAGGCATCGATTAACATCACATAGGTGAGACAGAAGAAACTCGTCTACCTGTAGACATTAATACACCAAAGCACATCTACATATGTAAGATGCTCAGAAAAAGCACAGTAAGGACAAGCCATATGCACACTATACAGAACGGCGCATTACATCACAACACATGCATGTTTGCATCACAAATACATGAATGGCACATTGCATCTCAGTAATGCAGCAGAAAAACAGAGACAAGAGGGCTGAGTGTCCTTAGTCTGTTGTGGGGTTAAAACGAACCGCCACACCCCTACCCTTTGTTGTCACTTGTGAGTTTGACCCTGCTCCCCCTCCGCCTGCTTCCCCCTCCACCCTCCCTGGGGTGGGGTGGGGGGGTCTGGATGTTACTCGCGACCAGGAGTTCACGTAGGGGGAGGGGTTCTGTCATATCCCGAGCGCTTTTGTCCGCGCTCGGGTTATTCCTCCTCCCTGTCAGGCTTTTGACAGCAGGTGTCGTCACTCGGGTTTCCCGGGCTCTGATTGGTCAGACGCTCAGGGGCTCTCCGCTGTCAGAGCCTGAGCAGCTGCGCCGCATTGTCAATCATGAGCAGCTGGCTTTAAATGTCAGCGCGAGTGAGTTGGACTTTGCGGCTGTCTCGTCAAGAGTCTTATGACTTTCCCCTGTCTCCTTATCCACATGCGCCTTGGGTTCCCCGATGTATCCCGCTGCATGTAAGTTTACTTGTTATCATAGGAATGGTACTTCTCCCTAGCTTACATTCCTTGCTATTGCGGTAGACGAGAGCTCCTCGTCTCAGCCGTTACCCTCTCCTTGTTTCACGTTAATATTCCTTGCCTTTGCGGCGAACGAGAGCCCCTCGTCTCAGCCGCCAACTCCTTTTGTGTGTTCATGTTGTTGTGTAACGAAGCCTACGTGGCTAGTTGTTTTGTACACCTAAGCCCTGTACAACACAAATAAAGAACTGAATTGCAACTTACTGGACTGTGGCGTCTTATGCTGGCTCGTGAGGGCCAGCCGTGACAATTTCAAAGCTTTGACCATTTCAAAATGTTGGAAATAATGTGACTCCTCCTTCTCCAGCTCAATGACAGTATTTTCAAGTTGCTGAAAATCAAACCCGCTGTATCCAGCTACTACCATCCTCAGACCAATGGCCAGGTAATACTTGGGATGTTTTATCACTCAGCTCTGTTATTGTGGGATCACACATGCATTTTGATTGACTTAATTAATTAATTTAAATTTATAGGATGAAAGGATCAATCAAAATATCAAGCGAGCACGCCGAAGATATGTCAATGAAAATCATGCTGACTGGGACCTTCATCTACTTGCTGTGGTGTTTTGCATCAATACTGCAAAGCAGCTCAGTGACTTTATAAGTCAAATTTTCCACAGTAAACCAGCTATATACACACGTGGACAAAATTGTTGGTACCCCTCTGTTAATGATAGAAAAACCCACAATGGTCACAGAAATAACTTGAATCTGATAAAAGTGGTAATAAATAAAAATTCTTTGAAAATTAACCAATGAAAATCAGACAATGCTTTTGAATAGTGGTTCAACAGAATTACTTTAAAAAACAAACTCATGAAACAGACCTGGACAAAAATGATGGTACCCCTAGAAAAGATTGAAAATAATGTGACCATAGGGGCATGTTCAACCAAGATGTGTCCTCTAATTAACATCACAGGTGTCTACAAACTTGTAATCAGTCACTCGGCCTATTTAAAGGGTGACAAGCAGTCACTGTGCTGTTTGGTGACATGGTGTGTACCACACTAAACATGGACCAGTGGAAGCAAAGGAGAGAGTTGTCTCAGGAGATTAAGAAAATTATAGACAAGCATGTTAAAGGTAAAGGCTATAAGACCATCTCCAAGCAGCTTGATGTTCCTGTGACTACAGTTGCACATATTATTCAGAAATTTAAGATCCATGGGACTGTAGCCAACCTCCCTGGATGTGGCCGCAGGAGGAAACTTAATGAAAAATGGGAGAGACAGATAATACGAATGGTAAGAATCCAGAACAACCTCTAAACACATTCAAGGTGAATTCCAAGGTCAAGGTACATTAGTGACAGATCACACCATCCGTCATTGTTTGAGCCAAAGAGGACTTCATGGGAGATGACCAAGGAGGACACCACTGTTGAAAACAAATCATAAAAAAGCCAGACTGGAATTTGCCAAACTGCATGCTGACAAGCCACAAAGCTTCTGGGAGAATTTCTTATGGACAGACGAGACAAAACTGGAACTTTTTTGCAAGGCTCATCAGCTCTTTGTTCAGACGCAACAATGAAGCATACCAAGAAAAGAACACTGTCCCTACTGTGAAACATGGAGGAGGTTCTGTTATGCTCTGGGGCTGCTTTGCTGCATCTGGCACAGGGTGTCTTGAATCTGTGCAGGGTACAATGAAATCTCAAGACTATCAAGGTATTCTAGAGAGAAATGTGCTGCCCAGTGTCGGACTTGGTCTGAGTCGCAGGTCATGGGTCATGCAACAGGATAATGACCCAAAACACACAGCTAAAAACACCCAAGAATGGCTAAGAGCCAAACATTGGACTATTCTGAAGTGGCCTTCTATGAGCCCTGATCTAAATCCTATTGAACATCTGTGGAAGGAGCTGAAACATGCCGTCTGGAGAAGGCACCCTTCAAACCTGAGACAACTGGAGCAGTTTGCTCATGAGGAGTGGGCCAAAATACCTGCTGAGAGGTGCAGAAGTCTCATTGGCAGTTAAAGAAATCGTTTGAGTGCAGTGATTGATTGCCTCAAGAGGTTGTGCAACAAAATATTAAGTTAAGGGTACCATCATTTTTGTCCAGGCCTGTTTCATGAGTTTGTTTTTTAAAATAATTCTGTTGAACCACAATTCAAAAGCATTGTCTGATTTTCATTGCTTAATTTTCATAGAATTTTTATTTATTACCACTTTTGTCAGATTCAAGTTATTTCTTTGACCACTGTGGGTTTTTCTTTCATTAACAGAGGGGTACCAACAATTTTGTCCACGTGTGGAATGTCAAATATCATTTACATTATTAACAACTAGATGTTTTCTATCAGTGTAAATACTTTCTTAGATTATTTATGGGAGCTTCTTTGTGATTAGAGTTGGACCAGGCATAGTCCATATTTCCTGCTCTTCCACCTTCACCCTCACTTGCCTGAAGTTCTGAATGCTGCCCCATGGCCGATGACTTTGAAGTGGCTGATCCAGAAGAGGATTTAGACGCCAAAATAACAGAGCTTAAACATCTAAATGAAACACCTTGTTGTGAAGGGAAGACACCTGAAAATTCAGTTTTCATTTTCCTTAATGTAAATTATTGGGTCTTTTTTTACAAGTTCTGTGCAGCATAGAGAAGGCACAGACCAGGCAGCAGAAGACCTTTGGAGATTGAAAGCAAAAGTTTGTGAGAGTATCTTCTGTGCATAAAGATGATGATGTTTTGGTTCCACGGGATCCCAAAAAGCGGTGGACATTAGCTACTTTATCAAACCAGCACCAAGGTCCGTTTACAGTGTCAAACATCAGTGCCAAAGGGGTGGCCACACTGAGGAAGGGTTCCACATTCCAAAAAGTTCATGTATCAAGACTACAAACCTACCACAGACTGAAGAGTAAGGCAGTTCAACATGTTGTCTCTATACAGATCTTTTGATTTAAACCGGGGGGCAAAATTAATCCATAGAATTATAACTAGAATCATATTTGTGGATTTTCAGATGCACCAACCAACAAGACATTTCTTGCAGACCACCAGTATCCCACTCTTGAGTGGAAGATGGACCATCCAGATGCTGTCTCAGGCCCACAGTGGCAGAAAGAACTGGGTCCTCTGCAGAATGAGCTGGTCAGCATCATTAGCATCCGGTAACATCTGTCATGTTGCTGTTAACCACTTGCACTCCGGGCAATTTTCCTAAAAATGCCAAAAAATAACGTGCCCAAAGTAAATCGAAAGCTGTTATTCAACCCTTTGCAGCATCTTCATGGGGTTGGTCTCATTTAAAAGAAAACACTTTGAATTTTTTGGCAAAAAAATCATTATCTCTCTACGTGCTCCGGCCACTGAGTTACAGTCATCTAAACATACTGAACTTGAAGAAAAAAAATTGGACACAGTGTTTTTTTGGATACAAATGCTTGTAAATAACACACAGCTGTCCGATCCGGCTGGAAAATGCAACAGAAATGTAGAACCAAGTGTTATCCAGCTGAGATCCAAATTTGGTAACAATACCACAAAAAATGAATATTTTACACAGCTTTGTTCTCATGTAGTTCCCAGGCGTTTTGGAACTGTGCCAAATTGTGCCAAATGGCACAGTTTGGAAAAACATCTGTAACTTTTGAATAATTCAATGTAGAATCTTCATTTTAGGCTCTAATGAAAGGTCACACTCAGGTCTGTGTGTGTGTGTGTGTGTGTGTGTGTGTGTGTGTGGGCGGGGGGTCGTCCCCCCCCCCGCTACCAAGGACCGAGTTTGGCCCTCGCTACATGACGGATTACACTCCTTGCATGTTTTCACAGCGGCTCCCCCCCCCCCCGCTACTGTGTGTGTGTGTGTGTGGGGGGGGGAACCATGAACGGACCGTGAATGCCCCCCCCTCGCTACAGAAGAGGGCCATCGCTATATGATGGGAAAAGTGCTCCGGGGGAAGCTGTCTGCCCCGCTGGAACGGCTCCAGTGGGCTATTTACGTGACACAGGTAATTGGAAAATGCTGTGTCTCTCTAATCTCTCTATCGAAGATATTGAAGATTTGTTTATCTTTGTAATCTTGGTGATTGGGATAATTCTGATTGGGACGGGAATTGTCTTGGTTTACCGCAAATTGCTGAAGATGGATTCAACCTATCAAAATGCTGGCCAGGCGAGGTGCATCCAACAAATTGAAAAACTGGAGAAGACCCTGATAGCGACTACTGGAGAACTGTCTCGTAAGGTGGATTACATCATGGGTTCGCTCAGGTCTTTCCACGACGAATTCAAAGCTGCGCAATGAAGGATTAATGTACTGAATCTACAGAAGAAATACAAGTCTTCTCTGTGATCAGTCCTATTTGGCATTATTATTCCCCATGAAAATTCCTCCTGGCTGTCTGCAGACTGTGTTTTTTCAAAATCATGAGCACAAGGCCTTGGACAGCCAGCTGCAGCGCCAGATAAGACTGGCGCCAGACAGACAAAACATCTTCTGCCAAGGGTCCTTGGGTCTCTCTTATTATCATCAACACTGCTCAACACCGCACACACATTGATCCATGAACTGAATAAAGATAACACTGCTCTCTTGTGTCCTGTGAATTCTGTGTGTAGCGAATATATGTGCATCGAGCTTTTTTTTTCCTTGAACTCTTAATATTGATTAAGTATGTAACCAGTATTTTGAATCAATGATTTTTTTGCTCCTTCCTATTGTATCATCTTTATGCGACCTGTACCCTCCTGCTGACAGGCGCGTTGCAGATGCGCCGCGGCACGGAAATGCAGGTTCATTACTGTGTCAAGTCAAATTCTCTCGTATGTTATCAGTGACCTGTTAATGTACTTGGCAATAAATCTTTTTCTGATTCTGATTCTGATTCTGATTCTGACTCATATGCTTCCCCCCGCGGACTGGGGGGCGTTCGGACCGTGAACGCCCCCTCCCCCTGCTCCTCTTCTGCAGCGGGGGGGGGGGGGGTGTTCACGGTCCGAACACGGCAAATGAACCGTTTATCGCGGTGCACGCACTTCGTACTTCGTGCGCAGTACAGTTGTAATTTACCGATCGGTCAAAAGTCATTTTTGGATTACAGTTTTCAGGGATAAATAATAATTTAGCTTATAACACCTTACCTCTTCACAGCAGCAGAGTCGTGGCGAACATCTCTTCCCCATTGTCAGACGAACGCGACGCTGCTCCGCTCATGGATCCCGATCAAAACATAATTCCATTATTGCCGTTTTGGCGAATGATTTACGACTTTTGTCGTCGGCCTCCATCGGTCTATGATGACAGAAGAGAATCCTAAACGTCTATTCTGCTGGAATGAGTACAGGTCCCACTTGTGGGTGGTCTCCATGCTGCTGGGTGAGCCTGGGTCTGTAGTAGATTTGTCCAGCGTTCTTTGTTTTCATCTGCTGCAGCAGTAAATCTCTCTTCACCCAGCCTGAATTTCTGTGCTTCAATTGGCTCCTGCGTTCACAGTAGGCGGGTCCTCCTTTCTAGATTTTCATTCATTGGCTCTTCAAGGTTTCAGAAGCCCAATTCAAGGCTCTTATTAGTCGAATGAGAGGTCAATCAGATGAACTAATCTGTTCGCGGCTGTGACTGCAGCTTTTTTTTTCAGTGGCGCTTGGAGGCCAGCACCACCTACATCACCACCATCATGCGTCATGCATCCAAGCGCGCACGAGGGCGCTCTCGTGCGCCCTCGTGCGTCTTAGGATGCAGAGACTTGCCCGCCCGCGGAACAACGGAGTGCAAGTGGTTAAACATCCAGTTGACATTTCTCCCTTAGTTCCCATAATAATGGTGTTCACACCGTTTTGTTTTCAAAGAAATATGATTTTCTTTTCACTTCTTGTAGGCGTACGTCCTGGACGAAAGTTGTCCCCCAAAAGAACTTATTGTGAAGGATGGACAAACGTGTGGAGCCTGGGATGGAATTCAATGTGAGTGCACTAAATAAAAGAAGTCGTGTATTGCTTCACTATAAAAAGCAAAATCCTTAATAGTCTTTATTGTCTGCTTTCGACAAATACTTCCAGGCTGGAAATGCTCGTTTGTGAATTGTGTGAAGAGGCTGCACAAAGACATGTCATTTGTCACCATATATATAATTGTTTGATATCATGCATTACATAACAAAATCACAGTGATGATATAGAGTCAAGTTCATGACGGTAATGCACATATGAGCTGGTTGCCAATCGCCAATGAAATCTAAAAGAAGAAGAAGAAAATCTCAAACAAAAAAGCAGCAAAAACTTTACATATTGTTAAAAAAAATTTTTTGAAAAAATGAATGGACTTTTCTCCTAAAATGTGTAAATTTCAATTGTGATATCCCTTGTACACTGTGAATTTCTATGACTACCCAAATTTATTGTATGTTTTTGCTTGTTTTTTGGGTTTGCTTTTCCTTTTTCCCTTATTCTCTCTCCTGTTGTTTTAGAAAGAGAGAAAGAAAAAGTTGTTTGTGGCGGCGTCTTGCATGGCAGCGGCTCCTCTGATTCTAGCTGTGATTAACATTGTAGATCAGAGAAACGTCATTTTGTTCTACTGTACATGATTGGCTGTTGTTCTGTCTGTAAATCAGGAGTGGACAGGAGACTTCTTCATGCAGCCAACAACTCAACTTTATTACTGAACTTGAGGTTTATATACAGAGTGGGCCGTGCCCACCTGACGTCACCCTGTGGGTGGGCACAGCTTCACATACACACATATTCCCACACACAACATTCCCTCCCCCCCCTTAGAAAAATGGGAAATCACACACACCATTGTAAACCTCCCAAATTTGAAACCCGAATCACTGGCTAAGATTGTACTAAAACAACCGATCACATTCACACAAAGAACAACTCAAATTGGACCTCGTCTCTTTCAAATGCATAAAATAATCCCATATTATCCACACTCTCACTCACATGCACACCAGCATAAAATATATACACAAAATACATATATTCATATGTATACAAAATAATTTTTTAGGTAACCCCAATGTCTCTGGGCAGCCACCATTTTTCACACTGCCACGGAAGACCTGGGCAACCCCACAGCATCTGCTCACCTGGCCACTGTCTACCCCCAGGGTTGAAGCCCCCCTCCCCGGCAAAAGTGTCTTTTCCCACCATTCGGTGCTTCTTCCCTGTGAGCCTGCAGTGCTGTTGTCCGGCGCACCGTCTCTCTGTGCCTGACGAGCCGTTCCCAACTGTCTTCCTTTCCGCCATCATGGCTCCAGACACTCCGTCCCCCAGTGGCCACACTTTGGGAAGAACCGAAGCTCTCTCATCGGCGCCGCTCACAGCCTCAGGTACCTCGCCATACCACCTAGCGCCCTCGTCCAAGGCGCATGGAGCTCCGGCACTAAGGCACTGCCTGACCTCCATGGTGCACAGCTGCTGCTCACTCCCGGTGTTCACCACAACACCCTCGCCAATGTCGTTCTCTGACTCAGGCACCTCGCTGCTGCATCCAGCGCTCTCGGTCCCAGTGCTCTGCTGCGCAGTCACCGTGTCCAACTGCGGCTGTTCTCCCTCAGGGATCTTGGTGACACTCCCGTTAGTGCAATCCTCCGACGTGGGCATCTCGTCAATGCTCTCAGCCCCCTCGTTCCAACGCTCCGCTGCAAAGACTCCCTGTCCGGTTGTGGCTGTTCTCCCTCTGGGCTCTCAGCTTCGTTCTCGCTGGCTCCACTCTCCAACCCAGCTGCCTCGTCACTGCTCTCGGCATCCGTGCTGAAGGTGCCCTATTGCATCTTCTCCGAGCCCGGCTGTTGCTGCTCCACCCCGGGGCCCTCAGCCTGTCTGGTCCTGCTCTCCCGCTGTTTAGCCTCCAGCACCGGAGCTGACTCCTGCTACCTCTCCCCTCTGCCGTCCTCGTGCACTGCGACCTCTGACCCGTCAGCGCTGTGGTCCTGCGTCAGGTTGGGCTCCACGGCAGGCTCGCCGTCCTCAGTGATCAGGGCCTTTTCCTCACTTTGTCTCGGCCCCTCTTGAGCTTCCAGCTTGACGCCCTTAGCCTTGTTTTGGCACGCAGTTAGCTTGTCCCCTAGCCCGTCCATTGGTACAGAATGGGTAGCTAGTCTCCTGAAGCTACCTAGCTCGCTCAACCCTGGGGTCAAAAGCTCCATCACCCATAGCCTCCTCTTCCACGTTTGCTCAGCGAAGTGGTCGGTCATCCACTTGACAGCATTGCCATAGCCCTCGTTCGCGCCCGGTGACTCAAGGATCCTCCGGCCCTCCGCACCAAGATGATGGACCAGGAGTGCCCGGCGCCATCTCCCGTCAAGCCCATGGAGACCCAGTGCTCCAATGTACTCCTCGAAACTCCGTCTCCACTCCGGCCAAGAGACCATCGGCTCACTCACACACTCCAGAAATGGCAGCAGTGGTGGAGGTAGCCAGCACGCTTCTATTTTCATCCTTGTCGCCATTGTTATGTCTGTAAATCAGGAACGGACAGGAGTAGTCTTCATGCAGCCAACAGCTCAACTTTATTACTGACCTTGAGGTTTATATTGTAACGTCGGGGCTGTGTTAAGGGGGCGGAGATTTTCCCAGCATGCTTTACCAGCAGAGGACGTTACTTTCGTGTGTGTTAAAATGTTGTTATTGTGTCATTATATTGCTGTTATAATGACCCAACAGTGTTATAGGTAGAATTAGAGCAAGAATGATTATGTGTTTGTGCAACCCTTATTGAAACGGAGGTCTGTGGGAATGACCTCCCCTCCTGTCTGTGTTCAGGGTAGTGTTTCAATAAAGCCTGTTTCGTCGCAACCATCTTCTCCTTTTCTTGTGTGAACCCCTAATACGTCACACTGGTGTCAGAAGTGGGATATGGAGCAGATGGAAGCTAGGATCCGAGCGGAGATCCAGCAGCTGGAGCAATTCATTGCTCAGCTGGGGATGGACGACAGAGCTGGGACACCAACCCCCGGAGTTGCTTGCCGGGATGAGCGGAGCAGCGGATCCGATGGGACCAGTGTACCCCACCTTCTGCCTTTTTCAAGGCAGGGCGGGCTGAGCAGAGCAAACCAGCCCCGCTCCCTGCCCTTTTCAGGGCAGGACGGGCCAGCAAATCCACTGCGACCAGGAGCGGCGATCAAGCGAGAGGTGACCGTCCCACCCATCCGGCAGCGGGCCAAGATTCCCCGCTTCAACGGTGAAACCCTGCTGGATGACTACCTGGTCCAGGTCGAACTGGCTGCTGCGCTGAATGGCTGAAAACCAGAAGAGACCGTTGTGCAGGTCGCGCTGGCCCTGGAGGGAAGGGCTCTCCACACACTGTCCGATCTCTGGCCTGAGGAACGCCGCAGCTGACCAGCACTACAAGGAGCACTCCGGAGGCGGTTTGAGAGAGTGGCCAACGCTGAGCACACAGAGAAACAGCTGGCCAACTGCCGGTGAGGCAGCCGGGACAGCCTGGGAGTCTACACAGCGGCCATACGGCTGCTGACACGGCGCAGCTACCCGGATTTCGAGCCAGAAGTAGTGGAGAAGCTTGCCCTTTGGAACGTCATCTGGGGTCTCCGCCCAGCCCAGCTCCAGAGCCACATCCGGATTAATGCCGCGAGCAGCTGGGAGATGGCTGTGGCAGAAGTGGAGCGGGTGGAACCGCTAATGGATTGTACAGCTGATGCATCGGAACTGAGACAAAGAGTCTTCCAGGCCACGGCTGAGAGCGAGGAGGAGGAGGAGGAGCTGCGGCAGACCATGGCAGCGCGCCCATGGAGAAGACGGCCACGGTGGCGCAAGGAAGGGTGCTTCCGCTACGGGGAGCCAGGACACATCACGCCATACTGCCCTGCACCCACCCCACGACAAACCGATGAGCTGTCACTGCATGTGGGCCGAATTGGACACTCGCCAGGGATGTACCTACAGTGCAGCCTGGACAACACGCCGATCCGGGCCGTGATCGACACCGGTTCTACCATCTCCTTGGTCCGACCCGGTGTGCTGCCAGGCATGGACGAGACAGAACTGCAGGGGTGGGAACCCACCGGGCGCTGCGTCACCACAGCCACGGGTGAGTGCACCAGATTGGGAGGGCAAAGAGTTCTTATGGTGTGGCAGCCGGCTAGAACACAAACCACCCATTCTGGCTGGCTGACATCCAAGACCCCTGCATTATTGGACTCAATCTGCTCGCAGCATGGGGCGCAAAGATTGACACTGCCAAATCGTCCCTCTGGCTGGGAACTCGGACCATCACGCTCTGCAGCGGGACCCGGAGGAGGAATCCGGAGGCCTGCATGATCGAGGGACTGCCAGGACGGACCAAACCAGGCTGGTCACCGCGAGAACTGGACACAACGGCGCCACCAGCATGAGCGGAGGGAGCACGATCACAGATAGCGACAGCAAGGGGGAGGATCACAGTGGAGTGGGTCAACGTGTCAGCAGAAATGCAGCAGGCAGTCGAGGAATTGTTCCAGCAGAGCTGCAGCGGGCTGGAATTGGGACAGACATACCAGCTGTGGGAGCTGTTGGACTGTCGTCACTGCCAGCGGGCAGAGGATCAAGACGAGGCCGTCCCACGGGCTGTTGCTCTCCGGACCACTGTGAGCAGGAATAACACAGCGGCACACAGTTCCCCTTGGATAATAAGGCAGCTCCCCCCAGCGATGACATCACAGAGGTCCTCGGTGCGCAGCAGCTGCAGAGCGAGCAGGACAGAGATCCGGTCATTTCCCGGGTTTGGCAGTGGCTGGACGTGGGCCAGCGGCCTGCCTGGGAGGCCCTGGCAGCGGCGGGGAGTCGGCAGAAGTGGGCATATGACTCCTGCTGCCACGGGAGGGACTTTGCACCAGGAGACCGAGTCTGGGTTTTCTGCTCGGAGCGAAAAAGGGGACGGTCACCAAAACTGGTGAGCTATTGGTCGGGACTGTGCGTGGTTCTACAGAGACTGTCGGATGTGGTGTACAGGGTGAGGCTAAAGAAAAGGGACCGGGTCGTGATACTCCACTGTGACCGTCTCACCCCGTACCAGCCATCCGCCCCACTGGTGGTCGAGCCAGAGCCTTCACCCAGACCAGATTCTCCGACCGAGACACTGATGGACATTGGCGGGCCTGTACGTGCTGGTCGCCGGCAACGGAGGCCGCCCCGACACTTGGATGGATTTGTGTTGGATTTCTATTATTCTGGGGAAAGAAACCAGTCCGGGGTGGGGGGAGTGTAACATCGGGGCTGTGTTAAGTGGAGTGGGATTTTCCCAGCATACTTTACCAGCAGAGGACGTTATTTTCATGTGTGTTAAAATGTTATTACTGTGTCATTATATTGCTGTGTCATTATAACTGCGTTATAATGATCCAACAGTGTTATAGGTAGAATTAGAGCAAAAATGATTGTGTTTGTGCAACCCTTATTGAAACGGAGGTCTGGGAGAATGACCTCCCCTCCTGTCTGTGCTCAGGGTGGTGTTTCAATAAAGCCTGTTTCGTCGCAACCATCTTCTCCTTTTCTTGTGTGAACCCCTAATACATCACAATATACAGAGTGGGCCGTGCCCGCCTGACATCACCCTGTGGGTGGGCACAGCTTCACATACACACACACATTCTCACACACAACAGCCTCCTGTTCCACGTTTGCTTAGCGAAGTGGTTGGTCATCCACTCGACGGTATTGCCATAGCCCTCATTTGCACCCAGTGACTCAAGGATCATCTGGCCCTCCGCACCGAGGTTATGGACCAGGAGTGCCCAGCGCCATCTCCCGTCAAGCCAATGGCGACCCAATGCTCCAATGTACTCCTCGAAACTCCGTCTCCACTCCGGCCATGGGACCACCGGCTCACCCACACGCTCCAGAAATGACAGCAGTGGTGGAGGTAGCCAGCACGCTTCCATTTTTGTCCTTGTCGCCATTGTTATGTCTGTAAATCAGGAGCGGACGGGAGACTTCTTCATGCAGCCCAACAACTCAACTTTATTACTGAACTTGAGGTTTATATACAGAGTGGGCCGTGCCCGCCTGACGTCACCCTGTGGGTGGGCACAGCTTCACATACACGCACACATTCTCACACACAACAGCTGTATGGACTGAATGACAATAAAGTTGGCTTCTTCTTTTTCTCTGTTCTTGTTTGTTTCCTTGGTTTATACCTTCGACAGTTTTTTGAGAGGAAATGATCTACATGTGACTGTCATTATTGTGTTTGTCATTATATTCATTCAATAGTAGGACCAACCTTAGAATATGTTCATTTAACTGCCAGAATGTAAAAACTTCATCCAATGAGATCTCCAGTTTATGTGATAACCATGACATTGTGTTGTTGCAGGAACACTGGTTGTTCGAAAACGAATTGTCTATTCTGAGCAGATTACATGGTGACTTTATAGGACAGGTGTTTCTTTTATGGATACGGAAGAACGTGTTATCTTAGGTCGCCCCTATGGCGGCGTCGGTATCCTATGGCGGAAGTCACTTGCGAACAGTTGTGTTGTGAAAACTTACGATTGCCTAAGAGTTACAGGTATTGAAGTCAACCTGGGTGACTTTCACTGTCTTATATTATGTGTATATTTCCCCTATGACAGTGTTGAAAACTTGGATGAATACTTGCACTGCCTGGGTCTTGTTAAACGTATCACCGAGGACTTTCCAACTCCATATGTGTTCACAATTGGTGACTTCAACGCTAATACAGCACGTTCAAGTTGTTTTGGAGACGAACTGGTGTCTTTTTGTGAGAGTTACTCCTTACACATCTCGGACAGGATTATCTTATCAGGTGATACCTTTACTCATGTTAGCATGGCTCATGGCTCTACATCATGGCTTGATCACTGTGTGACTACATCCTCAGGCCATGATAACGTGTCCAATATCAAAGTTCTGTTTGACTATGTGAGTTCTGATCATGTACCTTTATCTATAGATATTGAGGTTTCTAGTGCTGTAAGTGGCCCCCGGGAAGCTCCCTCAGCCACAACGGGCAGTAGAACATACAAATGGCGTGATGCCACAGCGTCAGACCTGTCCAGATATAAGAAACTTACTCGTAGGAAACTGTGTAACATCCGTGCTCCTATGGACGCCATCAGGTGTCACGACCGTAATTGTGTGGCACACAGGGACGATATCGACAGGTTCTACAGTGATATTGTTGATGCTTTAAATTACTGTGTGAGTGAATGCATTCCTAGTCACAGTGTGGCCACCCAATATAACGTCCCAGGCTGGAATGATGTCGTTAGCGAGGCTCACACAGCTGCTCGGGATGCTTTTTTGTGGTGGAGGAGTAATAGCAAACCACGTTCTGGTCCAATATTTGAAAACATGAAAAACTGCAGGGCTAGGTTCAAATATGCTCTACGAGCATGCAGGCGCAATGAAGAAAGTATCAAATGTGACCAGCTAGCTAATCACATGAGTGAACTGAACATGGTAGAATTCTGGAAACAAATGAAGGCTATGAGCTCCCACCGGTCTGTCAGATCAAACACTATTGATGGTGTGACTGGTGACGTTAATATTGCTGAAAAGTGGAAATGTCAATATGAAGCTATTTTTAACTCAGTCAAGAATGTTTCAATGAAGGATTCTGTTATGCATGATATTCGTCTGTATAACGACATGTTTGATGCCTCTGATATTTCTGCTGTTACTCCTGTTGAAGTTGATTCACTGATCAAAGTTCTCAAGAAAGGCAAATCAGCTGGCCCTGACTGTCTCACCAGTGAATGCCTCATCAACGCTGATTTCAATCTGTGTATTCTGTTGTCATTGTGTTTTAACTGTATGTTTGTTCATGGTTACATGCCAGATATGTTGATGGACTCTGTTATTATTCCTTTGGTGAAAAACAAGTGTGCCAGTCTTTCTGATATGAACAACTACAGACCTATAGCTATTGCAAATGTTATATCTAAACTGTTAGAGGGTTTGTTTCTGAACAGAATTGAGGATTATTTGTGGACAAACGACAATCAGTTTGGTTTCAAATCAGCTCTTTCAACTGACAAGGCTGTTTACCTACTCCATGAATTTGTTGACTACTTCAGAAGCCATTCCACTAGTGTCTATGCTACGTTCCTAGATGCTAGCAAAGCTTTTGACAGGATTAACCACTGGTGTTTGTTCAGAAAATTGATCGATCGAGGTATTCCTATTTACATTGTTAGCATCCTGCTTTACTGGTACAGAAGGCAGTCTATGGTTGTTAGATGGGGCAATGTCACCTCATCCAAATTTCATGTGACCAACGGTGTTAAACAAGGTGGTATACTGTCACCCTTGTTGTTTAATGTCTATGTTGATGATCTCAGTGTACTGTTGAACAATACTAATGTGGGTGGCTCATTAATGATGCACTGTTAAATCACATTTTCTATGCTGATGACCTCTGTTAAGTTTGTCTACTGCAGCGATGCAACATCCCCTCTCGGAATGTGAGAAATATGGTGAAAAAAATGACATCTTGTTCAACTGTACTAAATCTATGTGTATGGCTTTCAAACCGAAGGGTGTCAATACTTTGAATCCTGTTATGCCACTTTGTGGTAAAAGCTTGAACTTTGTTGAAAAAGTCAAATACCTAGGTGTGTGGATTGAATCTGATAAGACCAATGTTGATTGTAACAGGCAACTCAGGAAACTCTATGCTCAAACAAATTTACTGTTGCGAAATTTCCATAGATGTTCTCCTGATGTTAAATGTATGCTGTACAAGATCTTCTGTACCTCAATGTATTGCTCGCCTTTATGGTTTAATAGTAATGTTGCTGTTAGGAACAAAATCCGCATTGCATATAGTAACTCCCTAAGAAGGTTGTTAGATATACCTCATAGGTCGAGTGCAAGCAAGATATTTTTGTCCTTGAACATTCCGGCTTTTGGCAAGTTGATACGAAAGAATGTTTACAGCTTTAAGAGAAGGTTGCTGACATGTAACAATCACCTTATATCAGCAATTGTCAACTCGTCACTCACACTTCACTCCAGCATTTGGAAGTGGTGGCGTTCTATTTTATACTGAGTTCAATATTGTATGTTATTGTTGTTACAAGAGCGCCGAGTGACTGCTGAACTGTATATACATTTATTTTCTACACGTTTTATATACTTTCTCTTTTTCTTTTACACATGTTCTGCATATAATATGAACCCTGAGTTTGAAATAAACGTTTGAATTTGAAAACAAGCTAGCTTAACTAGCTTAGCTGCTGTGGTCTGGAGGACTGTTTCAGCTGTCCAGCTGTTTTGGATATTAGCTCTGTGGTTCAGCACATGATTTGGGGTGAGAGTTTGCGGTGAGCACGCGCATGTGTGTCAGTTGAGGTGGTGCAGCCTGGAAGACCGTGGCCCAGGAGGTCAGAACACTCACAGGTCGGCTAGGCTGCATCTAAAGCAGGGGGTCCAATCATGTGCCATGGAGGGCCAAGACCCTGCAGGTTTTCCCTCCAACCAGCGTCTTAAGCAGCAGATTTCACTGAACTTCTTCCCACTGATCACTGGTCAGTGAAAACACTTTTCATCTGCTTGTATAAATTAGTTGTGTTGCCACTGTATTTCACAGCCTTTCTACAAATGTACAGCTTGCTGTTGTCTCCTCTGCGCCATTCTTCTGCTCCATCTCTGTGCTGTGTGCGCGCCCTGCCGGCAGCTGGCGGCTGCTGCTTCTAGCTCGTTTACCTGGCGCTGCTGAGTCACGTGATGGTCCAAGATGGAGGAGGATGGAGCAGGTAAAAGCAGCAGCAGAAGAAGAGGAGCAAAGTGTGGCTGCTCTGTGCTGTGACAGGAGTGGCAGCACAGACACAGAGTATTGACCTGGTTCCACTGGTATTGATCAATATCACTACCAACGTTGGTATTGATATTATCGATAGTTGGATCGATCCGCCCACCACTACTGAGCGCCACAACAAAAAGCGGCACAGCAGAGAGCGTTTCAGCGCTGTAGACGCTGGACTACATAGAGATTGAATAGAAAATAGTCACCCACGGCTGAAGAAGCAGGTTTGGTGGACACGCAGCCTCAGCAGCTTCATTTTCTGTTGTTTGTTGAAATCTCTGAATATCTGACCGTAATTTTTTTCTGCAAGGGAGGAGAGGTTTTTTTCAGTGTTACAGTTTTGATAAAAATATATATATTTTCAACTCATCTATTTTAACCAAACTTTTAATTTCTTTGAAATTAAAACGTGACAGGCGAACACCGGAGGAAGTGGATCAAATCAGCTGATGGCTGGAAGCCAGAGCTCAGCTGTTTTCCATGATCACACTTTGCTGTTGGCTGCACCTCCTGGCAAAACCACACTCCATGCTGCAGTGTTGTTGGTGGGACATGTTATGGTGTTACACTGGTGGTGACGTCGCCCAGGGTGTCAGAGGGCTGTGCGGTAGAGGGGCGGTCTCTTGACCACCTCTCTGCCTAGCGGGAGCGTCTGTCTGGATACTGTGAGCATATAATAAAGTCCTGTGTAGTTCACCACTCGCCTCATCATTGGTCTACGTTTCACAGACATCACACATGCATCATCTTGGTTTTTCACTTTATTGGAAAAAAAAAAAAAACACCTTTTTTATCGCCATCAGTTAGCGTGCCTTTGAGTCAGGTCGTGTCGGCCGCTGCTTCTCCCAGCATGTTCTGTGTTTGATACACTGGTGTTTGTCAGACGCCCATCCGGGGCGAGTTTGTTGTGGGGCGAGTTGGCGATGGAGTGAGCTGGTTATGAGGCAGCTGCAACTGGCTGGGGTGAGTTGGTTCTGGGGGGACTTGACTGGGTACCTTGGTTGGACTCTCACTGGTGCCGTTTGCCTTGTTCCGTGCTTGAGTGTCATGGCGGTCAGCACAGACGTACTTAGATTTAAGCAATATTACACGAGAGGAAGTTACGTTATCGTGATTGTAGTAACTGTGGCTGTGATACGTCTAATGTCCTCCCCGTAGTGGAGGTACCATGAAAGACGGGAGATCAAAACGCGGCCATTACACCGGTAGCTAGTCGATGGCTCGTAGTTAGCATGCTAGCAATTTCTTCGGTACACTTCACTCGCTTTTCTTGCCATTTTCAGATGAAACAAAGAGTCCATCACCACAAAAATATTGTGGTTTTACTGTGTTATCCTCGTTTTTGCTTTTCTCCACATTGTCCAGGTCAGCTGATGAAATTCTTGCACACCGGGAGGTTTCCATGGAAACAGCCTGGCTTCTTCCTTTCTCCTCCTCCTCCTCCTCTTCTGTTGACCATTAATAATTTAACTCAAAATGTTTTATTCAGAGAAATGTCCATCGTTTTGCCGTATTCCATTAATGTTGCTTTAAAGTGCCAACCAGGAGTCGACAGTAAATAACGGGAACTAATTAATGGTTACTAGAACACCTTTGAAGTGGATTAATCCATATCCAGAGGAACTGGAGTGCAGTTATCTGGGATTATAATAACTCCTGGAATCCCTGTTGTCCAATCAGATCGCTCGGTCAGAACTAACTGTTGTATCATATATTTTATTGTATTGATTGTATTTTGTTGAACAAGGTTCTCCCTGTTCTTGTCACTCGCAGGCAGTGTGTGTCACGCACGTGGGTGGAGCACAGACTTGAAGCTGCTACGTTTTCACTGCAGGGTGTGGATGGTGGAAGCTTGGACTGTGGGATATGACCAAAGTTTCACATCACCATTTACAGTAAGTAATCTGATTTGATGATAACTATATATATAATCTCACGATATACATTACCTGTCAACTCTATAATTTATATATCATAACCAGTACAAAGGACCTTCTCTTTTTAATACATTTTAAATTACCTACAGAAATAATTGTTGTAATTCATCAGTCAGTAATTTTATGCACCTTTTTTCCCTCTTAATTTTGCAGTGTTGTTATAAAATTGTTGTTCATGTACATTTGAAATGACTCCTTCCACACATATTTTTATTAAACTTTTTGGCAAAGCAAAAGAGGAAAAAAAAACAAAACAAAAACCATAACACAAATGTAAAATAAAATAATGGGGGAGAAAATCCATCCATGCACATCCTCACACAAGTGTGTTTCCACATTATAGACAGCAGGGAAACAGATTCCATTACTGAAGAACCTAATTAGTGATGCACTTTACCACAGTCAGAGGTAACGAGTTGATGAAGTTGGAGCCTCCCTCCAAGCCAGTTCCAGTAATCCAGATCACATTTTCTGGGCTTTAGTAGCCCCAAGATATTGAAGAAAAGGGTCCCAAGTGCGATAAAAAAGGAAGGGTTTGTCCATTAAAGCTGTAGAGAAAGCCTGGAGAGGGATGGTACTAATCACACTGTTCAACCACTGATGCAGAGTGGGGATTTGTCAGAAATCCACAGTGTGAGAATACATTTTCATGCATTGTACAGAGGAATATGCAAAAGTTTCATACTTAAAAAATGATCTGGCAGTTCATCAGTTAGTCCCAACAGACAGGTTCGTGCCCCAATCTGTAGAGTGCAATTAAAACTCCTGTTAAGCTGCTGAATAATGGTACCCAGAACTGCTGAGGAGAGGAACAGCTCCACATACAGTGGAACAAAGAACCCACTGTTGACTGACATTTAGTGCAGAGATGTGAAAGGCCTGAGTTGGCCCTATGTCTGATTTCAGGAGGAATGTACAGTCTGTGCAGTATTTTAAACTGTCTCTCCCAGGCGGAATTTGTGACTAAGAATTTAAAAGGTTGGTCACAAAAATGATCCCAAGTGTCAGGAGTTACAGAGGAACCCAAGTCAGACTCCCATTTATCTTTGATTTTATTAGAATTGTCCTCTTTAAGATCATAAAAATTTGAAATGACTGAAACTTTATTCATTATCGCTACTTGACTAATTAAAAATTATTAGAAATGAAGCTACATTAAGAACCAGTTTGTTCCTCCGACACGTTTTATTTATTTAGTGCGTATGCGGCCACTGTCACGCACTTTTGCAGCTTTAGTAATATTCAGACAAAATGAAGAAACTTGGCAGTAACTGAAACTGAAGAAACGATGGTCTGATACACTATAATGTTTCCTGTTAGCGTCATCATTTAGCATTTGCTGTTTTATAATTAGAGAGAGATGGTGTTAATGTTACTGGTCTCCAATGAAAACGAGGTTGGAGGACTGTCCCCTGACGCAGCACGGTGGGGGAAAAAGTCCCACATCCCTGGCTAATAGAAGTAGCGGCTATATGACCAGAACATTAGCTTGCTGTTAGCTGCTGTGCTATCCACCAGAACCCACACACCTAGTGCACTGCGGGCCAGAGGTGGGGCGGTGACAAGTAGAAACAGGGTATGGGCCTTTAAATCCCGATATAAACGATGTAGTTTTAAATGAAATGGTAGATTTTTTTAATCACGTCACCTGCATTTCTCTACACATTTTCATGCTGTTTGTGAACTACAAACTCCAATATATTTCCAGTATACAGTGGTGTGAAAAAGTGTTTGTCCCCTTCCTGATTTCTCATTTTTTTTATGTTTGTCACACTTAAAGAGTCTGTGACATAATTCAACCAAGACATCATTAGAAAGAAGAACTGCTGTGTTTTTATTCTGTCGACAAAAAACTTCAATAATGTATTTTTTCCATATACTACCATAAATTACATCGTGATGCAGCAGATTACAATGTTCATTTGTCGAAATTGAGTCAAACGCCGCCGCCATATTGTGACGTCATGAGAGGAATCCAATATGTAAACAAGCATGGCTGAGTACACTGAAGCGGAGGAAGTTGTGAGCGATTTCAGTGAAGATTTGAGCGATTTGTGGATAGTTTTTGAGGAAGAAGCAGGACCGAGTGATGAAGAAGAGCGAGTTGGTTCAAACGAAGGACTGCAACCCTATTTATTTGAACCATATCGTTCAGGAAGTGACGATGACTTGCACGTTTCAGAGGATGAAGGGTCCGACAGTGAAGGGTTAGAGATGGACATCGGTCGCCTCCAAAACACTGAATGGTAATATACAGATGTAAAAGAAGTGGATGTGCAACTTTGATCATGGACCTTTGCTATATTACCAGAGTGGTGGCTCAGTTGGTACAGCATCCGCCCTACACCCGGGAGGCAGGGGTTCAAATCCCGGCCGGGTCATGCTGAAGACCATACAAAAGTGGAACTTCCTGCCGTCCAGCTTGGTGCTCAGCAATAATGGAATGGAGGAGGGAAATTTGTGGCGGCGTCTTGCATGGCAGTGGCCCTCTGATTCTACACTTGGGGTGTGTGTGATTGACACAGTAGACGGGTAAAACACAATCTCGTTCTACTGCACATGATTGGTTGTGCAGTTGAATGACAATAAAGGGTGATTTAATTTTTAATTTTATGTTGTAAACTGAAGTGGCCAGACGGCCGAGAGCTGGTCTCCTTCATTTCAGTGGTTATTCTCTTTTACTCCTGATTTGGTTTTAAAAAAAAATTTGCCAAAAGGCCCGCAATTTTTTTTTTTTTATTCAATAGTAGAAAAAAATACACACAAATCACAAATATGCTAATAATACAAGTAAAATAAAAAAATTATACGTAACAATCATGCATTGATGGAATTATTTTTTTCCCACATCAGGCAATCGTTATTTAATCGTTTGGCTTAAAGAAATTTTGGCTTCATTTAATTTTTTTTATTTCCCCGGTCGGGTGGTCTGGGAAATTACAAAAAAAAAAGCTCAGATATTCAGTTTCAGTCGGCAATGAGATTTATAAAAATGAAAACTGCAAAACGTAATGTAACATTTTTTTTTAACACACAGTTGTTCCATTTGGAGTCAAGTCAACACTCGGCTTCAAAATTCATTGGGGAGGATTTTACTTTCGGCAGAAAAAATATAATAAAATCAAGCGTGCTGATTTTTTTTCTCGTCAGGGAAATTCTGGTCACATTGATGGATTTGTAAACAAAATTATTAAATAACAATCGCCTAATTGTTAAAGGTCTTGAATCGTATGTTATACAACATTATTTATGGGTCTTTACCTTCATAATGTGCAGATATGTAAGTTGAAAAATGTCGCTTGAAGATCAGCCTGCTTCTTCATGCTCCTCTTGAAGTTCTTCACTAGTGATTGTCGCTTCTGGCATTTTTGTCAGCAGTTCTGAGACTTCCTAAATGAAATAATTGCAATATTACACACACTTAAGCAGGGACAAAAGCCCAAAATATTTCACCCAGAAAACACTCATATATATAAATATATACACAGTAAGTGGGTTTACAGGTTAAAGAAACAACGACACTAATGACAAAACTACAGATCAAATATCCATAATGTGTTTCTTGTTTTGAGCTTGTAACTAAACAGCCCAATTGTTTTGCAGATCTGATGTGTACACACACCTCTATCACACCCTGAAACATGAACAAAGGGACTTACTCTTTTCCGGGTGAGTTTTGACAATGTTGCTTCTCTGCGCTGTTTTGATATGTTGATATCGTCTTGAGCTGTGGGTTTTCATTTAAAAACCGTAGGCATGGCAGTCGGTTGACATGGTTCAGGTGACCCACAGAACAGACACGACTCAGGGTAAATACAATTAACGTACTTTTATTGTAAACGTGAGTGAGTGGATGTGTGAGTGCAGGGTATATGGTGTAATGTAGTGCAGTGCGATCTGTAATCTCCAGCTGGGGCCGGCAGAGTACTGCACAACCTGGCAACCCTGTAATGAGACAAGGGCCGTTAGTTTACAGTTCAACCTATGCAGCACGATAGATGTTACAGCACTTACTGTCAAGAGATGTTGGAGAAGCTCAGGCAGCGCCAAAGCTGCAGCCAGGAAAACAGTGTCTGCTGGGCTGGCTAGCTGGAGGTGGAAGGATGAGTCCGCCACCTGGAGGAAGAAGGAGGACCGCCGCCTGTGCACAGGGGAATCGGACAAGATGAGAAACAAGTAGGCTTACGTGGTAGTTGGTCCGGGTGGAACCGGCCCGGACAAGGTTCAGCAGGGCTAGGAAGCCGAAGGCTGGAGAGTTGAGTGCAGGGAAGCATGGAGGCAGGCGTAACTGGGTTCAGCATAGAGAATCAGATGACTCCGCGCCCAGCACTGGTCCTGGTGGAATAAATAGGCCGCAGGAGATGACAGGCAGGTGCGTGCACAGGTGCCGTGATTGGCGGCCATGACAGTACTCCCCACCCCACCCACCCCCACGGCACGCCTCTCGGCGGGCGTTCCAGCCTGCCCGGGTGCGTCCGATGGAAGTCCCTGATGAGCTGCTTGTCGAGCACGAAGGCGGGATGCACCCAGGACCTCCACTCCAGCCCGTAGCCCTCACAGTCCACTAGGTACTGCAGGCCACGCCCCCAGCGGCGGACGTCCAAGATGGAAGAGACGGACCACGCCGGGTCGCCGTAGATCACCCTCGGTGGAGGTGGAGACCTGGGAGGGGGACACAACGGGCTGGAGGAGATGGGCTTCACCTGAGAGACATGAAAGGTTGGACAGATGCGGAGGGAGGGGGGGAGAGTTAGACGCTCAGACACCGGGTTAATGATCCGGCATATGGGAAATGGACCAATAAACCGTTGGGCAGTCTTCTTCCGCTCAACCTTCAGGTTGATGTGCTTGGTAGAAAGCCATACCTGCTGACCCACCTGGTAAACCAGGCCCGGAACCCTGTATCGGTTGGCCACCGTGGTGTTGCGTTCCGCCGTCCGTCGTAATGCCGCTCTGGCCGTCCTCCAGATCCGTTGTCAATGCCTTAAGTGGGCCCGAACCGATGGGATGGCAATGTCCCCCTCCTCTTCAGGAAACAGCGGGGGGTTGTAACCCAACGAGGCCTCGAAGGGGGACATGCTGGTGGCAGCGGACACTGCTGTGATATGGGCGTATTCAATCCAAGGGAGGTGTGTGCTCCATGATGATGGGTTGGCGGCTGCGACACACCGCAATGCTGCCTCCATCTCCTGGTTGGCTCGTTCGCATTGCCCACTAGATTGAGGGTGGTAACCAGAGGACAAACTAGCTGTAGCCCCCAAAGCGGCACAGAATGCCTTCCAGACCCTGGAGATGAACTGGGGCCCTCGGTCCGAAACGATGTCCTGCGGGATGCCGTGCAGTCAAATGACATGTTAGACCAGCAGATCGGCCGTCTCCTTGGCTGAAGGTAACCCTCGCAGAGGGATGAAGTGGGCGGCTTTAGAAAATCTGTCCACCAGCGTGAGGATGGTGGTGAAATTGTTGGGCGTGGTGAGACCTGTGACGAAATCTAGCGCGACATGGGACCATGGCCTTCCCGTGACGGGGAGGGGATGAAGCAGCCCGGCCAGTGGTGAGGAGGACGTCTTTCCCGTTGCGCACTCAGGACAGGCACGGATGTACTCCCCTACATCCTTCTGGAAGGATGGCCACCAAAACGACCTCTGTAGGAGCGCCATGGTGTGTGCCCTGCCCGAGTGGCAGGAAAACTTGGAAGTATGCCCCCACTGGATGACCTCCCCTCGGACCGCTGCAGGGACGAATAACTTGCCTGCTGCACCCCCCCCCCCCCCCGGGTTGGCCTCGTCAGACTGCTCCCTTATGACCTTATCCTTGATGGCCCACGAGAGGGTGCCCATGACGCATGCTGGGGGAAGGATGGGATGCTCAGCCTTCTCTGCCATTTCCGGGGCGAACTGACGAGACAGGGCTTGGTATTCTTTGACCCAGGGCGGTAGGTGATGGTGACGTCGAATCGTCCAAAGAAGAGCGACCAGTGGGCCTGTCGGGTGTTCAGCCGCTTAGCGGTCCAAAGGTACTCCAGGTTTTTATGGTCGGTCCAGACGATGAACGGCTGTGACGCTCCCTCCAACCAGTGCCGCCACTCCTCCAGGGCCAGTTTAACCACCAACAACTCCCTGTCACCGATGTCATAGTTATGCTCCACTGGGGACAGGCGACGAGAGAAGTAGGTGCAGGGGCGGACCTTATCATCAGCCTGAGAGCGCTGGGACAAAACAGCCCCCACCCCAGAATCCGAGGCGTCCACCTCCACTAGGCACTGAAGGGCGGGATCAACTTGCTTCAGAATTGGCGACGATGAGAACCTGACCTTCAGCTCAGAACGCAGCATCCGCCTCTTCCGTCCAGCGAAAAGGCACCTTGGTGGAGGTCAAGTTGGTGAGGGGCAGGGCGATGCGGCTGTAGTCCTTGACAAAGCGGCGATAAAAGGTTGCGAAGCCCAGGAACTGCAGGAGCTGTTTCCTCGACGAGGGAGTAGGCCAGTCCACCACCGCCTTCACCTTGGCCGTGTCCAGGATAATCTCCTTTGGGGCGATGATAAAGCCGAGGAAAGAAATCCGGGAGATGTGGAACTCGCACTTTTCTGCTTTGACGAAGAGTTTATTCTCCAGCAGCCGCTGCAAGACCCGCCTGACGTGAATGCGATGCTCCTCCATAGACTGAGAAAAAATGAGGATATCGTCAAGGTAGACAAAAAACAAAGGTGCCCAGAAAATCCCTCAAAACATCATTAATAAGGCGCTGGAAAATGGCCGGGGCATTGGTCAGCCCGAACGGCATAACCAGGTATTCGAAATGCCCACTAGGGGTCCTAAAAGCCGTCTTCCACTCATCCCCCTCCCGTACGCACCTCCAGGTGATGGGCATTGCGCAGGCCTAATTTAGTAAAGCAGCAAACCCCCCAGAGGGAATCGAATGCCGAATTGAGAAGCGGGAGGGTGTACTTATCCTTAATGGTGATGTTTTTCAGCTCCCGGAAATCAATACAGGGCCTGAGAGAGCCGTCTTTCTTCCCCACGAAACCCCCCCCGCCCCTACCACCGAAGATGATGGTCTAATTATGCCTGAGCTGAGTGACTCCTTAATATACGAGTCCATGGCCGCATGCTCCGGAGCAGACAGGTTGTAAAGTCTGCTAGATGGCAGCGGCGCGCTGGCCCACAGATTGATAGCGCAGTCATACGGTCGGTGAGGGGGAAGAGGAAAGGGTCTGGGATTTGCTGAAGACAGCCCCAAGGTCATGATATTCCGGTGACACTTTTGACAGGTCGGGAGGGGGACAGGCAGGGACACCCAGAGACGTGGCAGGCGAGCATGCAGCAGACTGCAGACAGGACTTAGGCAGAAAGGGCTCCATGAAGCCACACTTCCCGAACACCAGTCATTAGACGGGTTGTGCAGGCACAGCCAAGGATAGCCCAGGATGATCAGGGAGGATAACACCGGCAGAACGTACAGGTCCAACTCCTCCCGATGGTTGCTGGAGATGATAACTGGCACTGAGGTGATCCGATGAGTGACAGTGGCTAAAGAGGCTTTTGACAGGGCAGTGAGTTTGAGAGGAGTTTTCAACGGCTGCATAGGGAGACCCAGATGGGTTGCCAGGCTACTAGAAATAAAGCTCTGCTTGGCCCCTGAGTCAATGAGTGCATGTGTGTTGTGTTCCCTATGACCGAAACAAAACCGGATAGGAATTGGAAAACGGGTGAGGGGATTATTGCAGGTTACATCCGTGAGACCCCCTACTGCAACGCACGGACTCCCCCTTTTGGCCACTTGGGACAGGAATCAAGGTCATGCTCCTCGCTCCCACAATAGACGCACAGCCCCAACTGTCGGCGGCACTGTCTCCGCAACAGGAAGTTTCGACTCATCCATGACCATAGGCTCTTGGTCCTCCTAGATGTCAGCTGACGGGAGGGCCAGCAGGGGGGGGCTGGAAGGAGCGGCGTGACATGTTACTCGAGCAGCCGGAAGTCCTGCGCTCAGCCGCCCGCTCCCTCAGACGGTTGTCGATGCTAATAGCCAGGGAGATACACTCATGCAGCGTAGAGGGTTTCTCCAGGCGGGCCAGCTCGTCCTGCAGGCTAGGGCTCAAACTCCTAATGAATATACTACTCAGAGAGGCATCCTCCCACCTGACCTCTGTAGCCATGACCCGGAAGTCCACGGCATAGTCGGCGACTGCCCTCAACCCCTGCCGAAGATTTAATAGACGAGAGGGGAGTACGTCCTCCCGGTTCGGGTGACTGAAAACCTCCTGAAATTCCTGTGTGAATTGTAAATATGTCATAGAAGCATAATCAGCCCTAGCCATTACTGCATATGCCCAAGCTAAAGCCCGTCCTTCTAACAAATTGATCATATAGCCGATACGGCTCTGGTCAGTAGGAAAATCCCCGGGTACCCCTTGGAAAACTATATTGCATTGCATGAGGAACCCCCTGGCCTCCCCCAACACACCTCTAAACCGAGTGGGAGTAGGGACGGGAGTGAGCCGATAAGCGGGGCCCGGAGAGGAAGGGCTAGGAGTGGAGCTAGCGGTGGAACTAGCGGTAGAGCTAGCAGGAGCAGAGGAGCTAGTTGGAGCTGTGGGGAAACCCTGTGGGCTAACCAATCGATCTAACCTGTTGGTGATGCGGGTTAGCTGAGTTAGCATCACCTGTTGCTGGTATGCTAATTGAGCTACCTGAGACTCTAGATGGTTAATTCGGCATGTGAGCGCGCTGTCTGCCAGGTCACTTTGGTGGAGTCGTTCTGACAAGGTTCAGGTGACCCACAGAACAGACACGACTCAGGGTAAATACAATACGTGCTTATATTGTAAACGTGAGTGAGTGGATGCGTGAGTGCAGGGTATATGGTGTAATGTCATGTAGTGCGATCCGTAATCTCCAGCTGGGGCCGGCAGAGCATCGTACAACCTGGCAACCCTGTAATGAGACAAGGGCCGTTAGTTTACAGTTCAACCTATGCAGCATGATAGATGTTACAGCGCTTACTGTCAGGAGATGTTGTAGTAGCTCAGGTAGCGCCGAAGCTGCAGCCAGGAAGACAGTGTCTGCTGGGCTGGCTAGCTGGAGGTGGAAGGATGAGTCCGCCGCCTGGAGGAAGAAGGAGGACTGCCGCCGCGGATCTCCGCCTGTGCACAGGGGAATCGGACAAGATGAGAAGCGAGTAGGCTTACTTGGTAGTTGGTCTGGGTGGAACCGGCCCGAACGAGGTTCAGCAGGGCTAGGAAGCCGAAGGCTGGAGAGTAGAGTGCAGGGAAGCATGGAGGCAGGCGTAACTGAATTCAGCATAGAGAATCAGACGACTCCACGCCCAGCACTGGTCCTGGTGGAATAAATAGGCCGCAGGAGATGACAGGCAGGTGCGTGCACAGGTGCCGTGATTGGCGGCCATGACATCGGTTTTAGAACTCGTCTTGGCCTGTCCTTGCCACGGATAATACCTCTATCTGCCAAGAATGTGCCCCTAGTCCAGCAAAAGCTAGCGGTACTCAAATACTTTACAAGCAGTTTCATGAAATGGTCAGTCAGAGAGCAGCTCATACCGGCTCAGACATCGTCCGGGCTAACAAGGCCAGGAGTTGCTGGCAGCAGAAGGCGATGGACGGAGCTGCGTGGAGGAATCTGATCAGACCTCAATGAAACAGTCATTGTCGCCCCCGACACACTGCTGTGGTGATGATGATGATGATGTAACGAACTTTCAAGCCTAAAGATTCCTGTATAGCAGGTGTAGTAGTCTTAAGAATAAATATGTTCCTGCAGTAATGAACTTCCCAAAATGTCCGTGTTGTAAATATGTCAAGTGTTTCTGATGGGGCGATAATTAGTGTGACACATCTGGGAACTTCCTCACACTCTGGAAGCCTGGGAAGGGGTAAGTTGTGTGTAATTCCTCAGGGAACGAAATTGATTAATGTGATTGATTTACTGTAGTTTTCTTTAAGTTATTGTACTAATTTTGATTGTAAGATTTTCTGTTACATTTTCGTTTGCAATACCGATGTAAAATATTCAAAGTAGCGTCATAAATACCGATGATTGATGGCTAGTTAAGTAGGCGCTAACGAGTCCATTGTTCTGTAGGAATGCCAGCACTTGTCCCCATTCCCGTGTCATGTGTAAATTGTCTGCCCCAATCTGTTTCAGGTATGTTAAAATGTTAAATGTACTGTTGTAAAAAATAGAAAAAACGATCAGTCATGTAACTCTGTCATGTAATGCTGTCATGTATTTGGTGCTAAACTTTTTCTTTGTTTGTGGTATACTGTAACTATACGATCTAAAGTTATGTAGTCCACGTAGCTGTAAGCTATGTTTCTCACACTCTGGAAGCCTGGGAAGGGAAATAAACAGACTACTGACTGATCGAGACCCTGCCTGACGTCTACTTCTCTGCATCGGCCAAGATTTATTTTATTTTGTTATTTTAATGTAGCTGACTAGTTCGAGTCCGTTACATAAACTGGTGCCGTGACCTTTCAAGGATTCTTCTGATCAGCCACAGCTGATCTCCGGGGTCCAGCTGCCTGCTGAGTGGAGGTTCGCAAGGAGAGTCCAGTCTTCATCAACACAACGCATCCTTCAGTTACTTAAGGTTTTTGACAGAAGCTCATTCAGTATTATTTGGCTTTGAATTTTATTTTATGTGTGTTATATCAGAGTAGCCTGTTTTGAAATTTCTATTTTGTGTTTATTACCATTTAATTAAGCTAGTTTTTAGTAATGGATGGTGATATGTCTCATAGCCTTTATTCTCACACCCCTGTAGCTGGGGCAGGTAGAGGCAGGGGTCTTTTTTTGTTGAGGGGTGGGGGAGTTAAACAGTTAACTTTCACTGACATGGTGGGAGAGGGTGGTACTATGCATACACACCCAGTGAGGGCTACTTATGTTGTACAGACACCACAGCCACATATCAGTGATGGGGAGGGGGATTTACCAGCACAGGCATGTGAGGTAGGGCCCGCATCCTCCACGCCCATGTTTCCTCCTGGTAGCAATGACCCCTCAGCTGAGCTGCGTGATCTAATTACTGAATTAGGGAATCGAATTGGAGATTCCATAGCCAGTCGGCTGTTACCTTCTACTCAGCCTGTCACACAGTCATGTGACCCAGTCTCTCCAATGGCGCCAGACAGGCATGAACAATCTAGTAACATCAGTGGCACTCTTGATCTCACCAATGTCAATGTAGTAGTCAAGTCAGATGTTCGTGAGCCTGCTGTGTTCAGAGGGGAGGGGTCTGATAAATGCTCAGTACAGGAATGGATAGAGCTGATGGAAATGTATTTACGCAAAAAGAAATTCCCCACTTCGGATCAAGTTGATGAGATCCTGAGTCATCTGATGGGAAAGGCCAAGAAAATAGTTAAAGTGGGAATAAGGAGTAGCTTAACCCCAGACCATGCAGTCCAGCCAGACATGATCTATGATATCCTGCGGAAGTATTTCAGTGAGTCCCCTGCATCATGCTTACCGTTGGCTGATTTTTATGCCACTCAGCCCAGTGTGGGTGAGAATCCAGTGGATTATTGGGTGCGCTTGAATACAGCAGCAGAGCAGGCAGATCGTCTCCTGAAAAAGCAAGGCAGGAAATTGGAGAACATGAATGCTGAAATATCCATGATGTTTATTAGGAACTGCAATGATCCTGAGCTGTCCAGTGTATTTAAGAGTAAACCTATGAGCAAGTGGTCTTTGACAGAGGTGCAGGAAGCGATCGATGAGTATCAGAGGGAGTTCCTGTCCAAGAGGAAGCCAGTGGAAGTTAAACCATCTAAGGTGACTGTGGCTGTCGCTTACTCCATGCCAGACGTTAAGGAGGAAGTGAGTGTTCGTGAGCCTAGTGCGTCTAGCCCGTCCAGATTCAACAAGTCCTCCAGTGCGGAGGGGGGTGCGTTTGAGCGTGTCCTGTGTATGCTGGAGAGGGTGCTGGAGAAGACAAACCAGGCCACAGCACCGGGTGTTGTGCAACCAGCCCAGTGGGTTCGAGTCACTCCCTGCCGCGTCTGTGGCGACAGCACCCACTCTACAAGATCGCACTGCATGAGAGAAAAGCGATGCCTTGCATGCTTTGAAACTGGACATCAAAAAAAGGACTGCTCCAAGCGCAGGACAGCAATGCCCAATACCACTGCGCCTGTTCAGAGAAACTAGGCCACCCACATGTGGGAGGGGACGATGTGGGTGCATTTAGTCAGTCCCTCAGTTTTGAAGATGATGTGCAATCTACTTATGAAGAAAAATGCAAGTGTGCTCCTGCTGGAAATAAGATTGTTTATCAAAATGTGCACAAATTAGCAAATTCCGATAGTCTCTTTTATACTGACGTCTCAGTGAAGAACCAAGTTTTGTTGCATGCATTAATTGACAGTGGGTCCATGGCCTGCACAATGAATGAAGAGGCCGAACAGAAACTACGTAGTGTGGGCTTATGTGCTGAGAGCATTACTGCAGACACAGGCATGGTACTGGTGGGGTGTGGTGGGGTTCAAGTGAAGCCGAAGTGCATTTATCAGCTGGAGATGACTGTGTATGGACAGGATGTGAGTGTTCCCACACTGGTCGTGCCAGGTCAGTGTGACGAAATGATCCTGGGCTCCAACGTGATAAAGCACTTGATTCATCACCTCAAACAAAACTTCAGTTACTGGAAAGTGATTGAGAAGCCTGAATCAACGAATGACCCAGGGGTTGAACATTTTCTTAACATGTTATCTGGAATTAACAGATGGAGGGGGAATGTGATTCCTGACATGATAGGTACAGCCAAACTGACACAAGCCGTAACACTGCTGCCACATCATGAACACCTTGTGTGGGGTAGGCTCCCAGCCAACTCACCTGTTTCAGCAGGGAGCGCTATTCTCGTTGACGCTCCAAGTTCCAACACACACAAGAAGGGTATCATGGTGGGGAGGGCTGTCGCTACAATGTCAGGGGACAGATGGGTACCTATTAAAGTGATCAATCCAAGTGACAAACAAATTACATTGAAGCGAAACACTAAGTTAGCTGATGTGTTCCCGTGTGTTGCGTTGGAAGACCTGGATGTACCCACTTCCAAAACCCCCCCAAATGACCTTCTGGTGAACAGCCAGAGCCTACATGATGCTGACTCATCCTCCTCTACCCCTGATTTCAGTGATGCTCTGAATCGACTCGGATTGAGTGACCTCGACATTGATTCATGTGATGTTACAGATTATTGGAAAGGCCAGTTGTTCGACTTGATACGGAAATATGAGAGCCTATTTTCTAGGAACAAGTTGGACTGCGGTGAGGCCACCGGTTTTGTTCATCGGATCCACCTGACTGATCCTCGGCCATTCAGACTCCCGTATCGACGTGTCCCACCTGGTCATTACCAAAAGCTGAGACAGGTGCTGTCTGAGATGGAGGAAAAAGAAATCATCCGTAAGTCTTCCAGTGAGTGGGCGTCACCCCTGGTACTCGTATGGAAGAAGAACGGTGATCTGAGGGTTTGTGTGGATTACAGATGGCTGAATTCCAGGACTATCAAAGATGCCCACCCATTGCCTCATCAGGCGGATTGCCTGGCTGCTCTTGGGGGGAGTGCATTCTTCAGCACCATGGACTTAACATCAGGATATTACAATATCCCCATGTGTGAAGAGGATAAGAAACTGACTGCCTTTACCACGCCCATGGGGCTGCATGAGTTCAATCGCATGCCTCAGGGGCTATGTAATGGGCCAGCCAGCTTTATGCGCCTCATGACAAACATCTTTGGCGACCAGAATTTTTTGACTCTGTTGTGTTATTTAGATGACCTCTTGGTTTTCGCGCCGAACGAAGGTGAGGCACTGAAGCGGCTCGATGTAGTGTTCAGCAGGCTGAGTGCGCACGGATTAAAGCTTGCGCCCAAAAAGTGCCATTTTCTTCAGCGCAGTGTGAAGTTTCTGGGCCATGTCGTTGACGAGAGTGGAGTAGCGACTGATCCGGAGAAAGTACAAGCAATTGCTGCCATGACTGAACAAGCACTAATGCATGAAGATGGCGTGACCCCATCCCCAAGAAAAATAAAGTCCTTTTTGGGCATGGTCATGTATTATCAGCGCTTTATTCAGAATTGCTCTAGCATTGCTAAGCCTCTCTTTGCCCTCACTGCAACGCCAAAGAAGAGTAGAGGCCAGACAAAGCATGTGGCCTTTAAGAAACTCAAGCCGAGTGACTGGACAAGTGACCAACAGAAATCTTTTGAGCAACTGAAGTTGGCCCTACTCGAGTCAGTCGTCTTAGCTCATCCAGATTTCAGCCGTCCCTTTATCCTGTCCACTGATGCGTCATTAGATGGGTTAGGGGCAGTCATCTCTCAAGTCCCGGAAGGGGAGAACAAGGCCCGTCCGATTGCTTTCGCAAGCAAGTCTCTGACGCAATCCCAGACCAAGTACCCAGCGCATCGTCTGGAGTTCTTGGCCCTTAAGTGGGCAGTCTGTGATAAATTTAGTCATTGGTTAAAAGGGCATGAGTTCACTGTCTGGACGGATAATAATCCATTGACATATATACTGACTAAGCCGAAGTTGGACGCATGCGAACAGAGATGGGTTGCGAAGTTAGCCCCGTACAACTTCAGTATCAAGTATATTCCTGGCAAGAAAAACATTGTGGCGGATGCCCTCAGCAGGCAGCCTTTCGTTCAGGGCTGTGTCAGCAAGAGGCTTGTGTCTGAGCCATATGGAGTGCTGCTGGAAGAAGCACAGCTGATTAAGGACAATATGATACAGGAAGTCTTTAGACTGAGTGCCAACCACCAGGAGGTCAGTTGTCTCTCGCAAGTCTCCAGGCTGGAGCGTTCCTCACTCGACAGCGAAAAAGTGAAGGCCGTGTTCGAGGGTCATGCTGAGTGGGAGATGGGATCAGCTGAGAGCGCCTCGTGTTGGCTTGTCCAGGACGTGCAGCAGCTGGCTGCCTGTGGTCAGAACCCCTTACCTGTGTTTTCCATTCAGGAGTTGCAAGGCCAGCAACAGCAAGATGCCTGCCTCTCCAGAGTCATCTCTTTTGTGACACGCGGGAGACGACCGTCGCGAAGAGAAAGGCCTCACGAGACAGATGGCGTCTTGAGAATGTTGAAGCAGTGGGACAAACTCAAGATGTTAGATGGGCTACTGTACAGGGTGAGCAAAGATCCACTGACTGGCAAGAAAAGACACCAGTATGTTGTTCCAGCTTCATTGGTTCAGCGAGTGCTGCAAGGCATCCATGATGACGCAGGCCACCAGGGCCAGCAGAGAACTTTATACTTGGCAAGGCAGAGGTTCTTCTGGACTGACATGGAACGGGATGTCCGTGAATATGTGAAAACATGCAAGCGTTGTGTGGTCAGTAAGACTCCTGAACCGGAAGCCAGAGCGCCCCTCGAAAGCATTAAGACAACGAGCCCATTAGAACTTGTGTGCATTGATTTTTGGTCCGTGGAGGACAGCAGTGGGAAAAGTGTGGATGTGCTAGTGGTCACTGACCATTTTACTAAAATGGCCCATGCCTACCCCTGCCGTGACCAATCTGCAAAACAAGTTGCCCGCCAACTCTGGGACAAATACTTTTGTGTGTATGGGCTCCCTGACAGAATTCACTCAGACCAGGGTGCCAATTTTGAAAGTGAGCTGATCAGGGAATTGTTGCAAGTTGCTGGGGTCAAAAAGTCCCGAACTACTGCCTATCACCCCATGGGGAATGGGAACGTTGAACGGTTCAATAGAACTTTGGGCAGCATGATAAGAACCCTTCCCCCTAGAGCAAAGCAGAAATGGCCGCAGATGCTACAGACTCTAGCGTTTGCTTACAACTGCACTGCACACGAATCCACCGGTTACGCGCCATTCTTTTTAATGTATGGCAGAGTGCCACGTCTACCGGTGGATGTCATGTTTCAGAATGCTGTAAGGGACTGCGACACTGTGGACTATGACCAGTATGTTGCTAGGATGAGACAAGATCTGAAGGAGGCTCTGTCAGCTGCTCAGGCCAACGCTCTTTCAAGCCAGGAACGTCAAGCAGACTTGTACAATAGGAGAACTAAAGGACATGACATTGTGGAAGGTGATCGAGTCTTGCTGGCAAACAAGGGTGAACGGGGGCGCAGGAAATTAGCAGACAAGTGGGGGTCCACCCCGTATGTCGTCGTCTCTGCCGACCCTAGGTGCCATACTTACCGTGTCAGGAACACAACCAATGGGCAAGAAAGTGTTGTTCACCGCAATCTGCTTCTCTTGGTCAACTTTCTGCCAATTGAAATGGACAGTGCTGCTCATGAAGTGACCCTGAGTGAGTCGTATGAGTCAGGTGATGATCTTGATTCACATGTTGCTGCATCAGAGATCGACAGGACTGCTTGGACAGCCAGTTGGGTGGCAGGGGCCTCTGCCTCCAATCAGCTACAAGAGGCTTCATGCACACAAGATTCTGACCTGCCCGTGCAGTTGAACACAGCGGAGACTGTTCAGTTGACCAATGATCTTTCAGAAATGCCCTGTCTATCTGCCAGTTTTTGTGGTGACCAAAGATCTGAAGTGTCCATGCCGCCTTCCAGCATTGGGAGTTCCCCTAGTAGTACAGTGGGTGCAGTGAGAACCAGGTTAGGGAGGGTAGTTAAACCAGTGAATCGGCTGATTCAGAACATGGCCCAACAGTATACTCAACGCTCTAACAGTTCAGTTCTTAGTTTGGCTAGGGCACTGATGCCGTAGGGGAAGACACACACACACACACACACACACACACACACACACACACACACACACACACACACACACACACACACCACATAGGCCTTCTGTCCAGTTGAAGAATGACAGATTTGTTCTTTTTCTTTGTTTTTCTTCTCTTTATTTCCCTTTCTCCAATTCATGTGGAGTCAACTGGTGGTATTTAGTCTGGTATGATATGGGTAGTGTATACGGCACTCCTGTAGCAAGTACACTATGGGGGGGTCTACGCAGCCCTCCGTAGTTGCTTTCCCTTTGAATTGGGTGACATACATGTTGCAGTATACTGTGGGATATACTTATCCAGTGGTTTTTTGGTGGTTGACTTGTAGTGGTATTTTGGTGAAGTTCAGAGGGGAGTATGTAGTAGTCTTAAGAATAAATATGTTCCTGCAGTAATGAACTTCCCAAAATGTCCGTGTTGTAAATATGTCAAGTGTTTCTGATGGGGCGATAATTAGTGTGACACATCTGGGAACTTCCTCACACTCTGGAAGCCTGGGAAGGGGTAAGTTGTGTGTAATTCCTCAGGGAACGAAATTGATTAATGTGATTGATTTACTGTAGTTTTCTTTAAGTTATTGTACTAATTTTGATTGTAAGATTTTCTGTTACATTTTCGTTTGCAATACCGATGTAAAATATTCAAAGTAGTGTCATAAATACCGATGATTGATGGCTAGTTAAGTAGGCGCTAACGAGTCCATTGTTCTGTAGGAATGCCAGCACTTGTCCCCATTCCCGTGTCATGTGTAAATTGTCTGCCCCAATCTGTTTCAGGTATGTTAAAATGTTAAATGTACTGTTGTAAAAAATAGAAAAAACGATCAGTCATGTAACTCTGTCATGTAATGCTGTCATGTATTTGGTGCTAAACTTTTTCTTTGTTTGTGGTATACTGTAACTATACGATCTAAAGTTATGTAGTCCACGTAGCTGTAAGCTATGTTTCTCACACTCTGGAAGCCTGGGAAGGGAAATAAACAGACTACTGACTGATCGAGACCCTGCCTGACGTCTACTTCTCTGCATCGGCCAAGATTTATTTTATTTTGTTATTTTAATGTAGCTGACTAGTTCGAGTCCGTTACACAGGCACCTCCTCAAAAACTGTCTGCAGTGAAATGATCGCTACAGAGTGCAGAAGATGGTGTTAGTTGCCATTTGTCTCTTGTTCTCTGTACTTGCTTTGCCCATTTTTTAAGAAGATCGGCATCTTTTGGGAATGCGAACAGGCTTATATGTTCACTGGGGCAATTAGAAAACCCAGCTACCATGCAATGTTTCGGCATTTCTTCACTGATACAGAAGCTAAACAGCTTGTTTACATTAACAGCACACATGTCAGCTGAGATTAAATTCCTCTCATGACGTCATATCCGGAAACGAGGCGAGTCTCCGGATATCGCGTTACTGCAACATGGCGCTAAATTTAAATTCACTTAGAAATATTTTTCCACGTATTTAGCATTCTAATTCAACAGAACAAACTATGTGGTTGATTGAAGATAAAATCATACTGAATATTGAGCCATGCTTTCTACATCGTGTCAGAGACACTTTAAATGTTTAAGATCGTCAAACAAATTTAAATATTAGACAACGATAACACAAGTAAACACAAAATACAGTTTTTAAATAGTGTTTATTATTAAGGGTAAAAAAAATGCAAACCTACATGGCCCTGTTTGAAAAAGTGATGCCCCCCCCATTAAAACATAAATTAAATGTGGTTGATCACATCTTTGGAAAGCGGAGTTCAATTTCTCTGGCCACACGCAGGCCTGACTACTGCCACATCTGTTCTCAATCAAGAAGTCACTTAAATAGCACCTGCCTGACAAAGTGAAGTAGACCAAAAGATCCTCAAAAGCTAGACATCATGCTGTGATCCAAAGAAATTCAGGAACAAATGAAAAATAATGGAATTGGGATCTATCAGTCTGGAAAAGGTTATAAAGCCATTTCTAAAGCTTTGGGATTCCAGCGAACCACAGTGAGAGCCATTATCCACAAATGGTAAAAACATGGAACAGTGGTGAACCTTCCCAGGAGTGGCTGGCCAACCAAAATTACCCCAAGAGCGCAGCGACGACTCATCCAAGAAGTCACAAAAGACCCCACAACAACATTCAAAGAACTACAGGCCTCACTTGCCTCACTTGCCTCACTTAACGTCAGTGCTCATAACTCTACCATAAGAAAGAGACTGGGCATAAATGGCCTGCATGGCACAGTTCCAAGACGAAAACAACTGCTGAGCAAAAACAACATAAAGGCTCATTTGAGTTTTGCCAGAAAACATCATGATGATCCCCAAGACTGTGGGTGACTATTTTCTATTCATTCTCCATGTAATACGTCAAATAGGTTCATTTTGTCTTCTTTTAATTATTTATACGAAAATCAGCTGATAAATGTCACTTGGCAGCAATCAGCTGACTCTTCTGACGAAGGCTGCAGTGCAGTTGAAACATGTAAAGAAGGTAAAGACATCTGTCTATTTTATTTTTTTGTCTTTTATATGAACAAAAGATAAACATTCTCCATGTAGTCCAGCACTGAGCGCCCTTGGCGCTGAAAAGCTTTCTGCAGTGGTTGCTTTTTGCCGTGGCGATCAGGGTGTAAAAAAGTTCAACTTTTCAGACTACAGCTGAGCTCGTCAATGTCAGACCTTTCTAAGCAGCCAATCAGAATTAAGGAAGGGCAAGACATAGGACACAGTACAGTCTGTACCCAGACTCCCGTTTGCCATGTCATCATATGTTGCATCCAGAGCTGCTACCAATGCTAGAATCTGTTTCCTGTCCATTTTTGTCCACTGGTGTGAAGCTACCATCTGTGGGATTATGACTGAATGCCTCTAAGTCAGAATCCTGCCTAGACGTAGCGATACCATAGTGCTGCAGATCTCCGGTTGGCCTTAGTTGTTCTAAGTAAGCGAGAAACAATATCATTTCAGAGAAACATGTATATTTCAAAAACCTTCAGTGAGAACTACCACCAAGCAACACTGTGTCTCAGTGCAGGGAGTCAGACTGTGGAACGCTTTTGAACCTGAATTAAAATCATGTGCAACACTTGGACAATTTAAACAAAAACTAAAGGAAGAAATACTCCAAACATATATACAAAACAACATGTAAAATCACATCAGGATTATCATATCCAGTCTGTGTTGTGCTGTTGCTTAGTTTTGTTTTGTTACGTTTTGTCTTAGCTTTGCTCTGATTTGTAATTTTTTTTTTTTTTTGATTTTGTATACTTTATTGATCCCCAGAGGGGAAATTGAGGGCATCCACCTGGATGGATGAAGCAGCCACGGTACGGCGCTACCCCTTAACCATTCACACACACATTCACACCTAGGGCCACTTTAGAGTCTCCAAGTAACCTAACCTGCATGTTTTTGTAATGACTTTTATTTTATTTTATTTTTGAATTCTTAGATTGAACATGGGTGGGCAATATAAGCTGCGGCTTCAGCCATCACCCATTTCAGATAACTTATGCTGAATTGTATAATCTGAGGAGTTATTGTTTAATTTGACCTTGTTGGATTTTTTTCCCCTTGTTATATTATTCTGTTCCTTTCTTTTAATCTTTTAATCTAATCTATCCGAAATAAAGATTCATTCATTCATTCATTTGTTATTTAGAGACTGCAATTAAAAAATCAGTAGAAAGTCTGACCACAGGAAAAGCAGAAGTGCTGAGCTGTGAGTGACAAGCTGTTGTTGGCATACAGGGCACACAGTTTTATTTTTTTCCAGAGCACGGTGCACAAGCACAAGAACACTCTGATGTCATCAGGCCAGAATGAGCTACTTCGTCATTGATGGTCTGGTTTTTAAAGTTCTACTGAAAATATCAATGGGTGGTCAATATTGGACTCATTGGGGTTTTCCCAGAAAGTAAAAAATTCTACGCATTGTCTCCACCACACATTGGACCTTGTTCTGAATTATGGTATAGAAATAGAAAGTCTGGTCATGTCTCCTCATGATCCTGTACTGTCAGACCATTGTCTGTTAACCTTTGATTTCACTATTTCTGATTATTTGACTCAAAAAGAAAAATATCACTACAGCAGATGTCTTTCAGATGATGCTGTTACCAAATTTTTGCAGATTGTCTCCTCTATACCATGTGTCAACACAACAGAAATAAAAGATAGCAAGCTTGCTCTTTCCATAATTGATAGCATGGTAGATAGTGTTACAGCCTCTCTGCATCAGACTCTAGACTTGATGGCCCCTTTAAAAAAGAAAAAGTCTAATCAGAGATTTCTAACCCCTTGGTTTAACACAGAAACTCGTAGCTTAAAACAGAAGACTCGTCAGCTAGAAAGAAAATGGCGTTCCACTAATTTAGATGAATTCTATTTAGCGTGGAGAAATCATCTCCTAACATAAAAAATCTCTTAGAAAAGCTAGAACAAGTTATTACTCTGCATTAATAGAAGAGAATAAGAATAATCCCAGGTTTCTTTTCAACACTGTAGCTAGGCTGACAAAGAGTGAGGACTCAGTCAATCCTCGCATCCCCTAGAGCTTACTAGTCAGGACTTTTTGAACCTTTTCAATCATAAAATTTTATCTATTAGAGATAAAATCATTCAGATTCTTCCCACCATAAACTTAAGTACAGCAACTACTACAACTCCTTCAATTGATATCTGTTTAGATAAGTTTACTCCAATTGACCTTTGAGAGTTAGATAAAATAATCTCCTCATCCAAGCCTTCAACTTGTCTTTTAGACCCTATTCCTACAAGGTTATTTAAAAAAGTCTTCCCATTTATTGGTCGCCGTATTCTTCAAAAAATCAATTCTTCTTTAACCTTAGGTCATATTCCGCAGGCTTTTAAAATTGCTGTAATTAAACCCTTACTCAAAAAGCCAATGCTCGACCACGAGTTTTAGCTAACTATCGACCAATCTCTAATCTGCCTTTCATTTCAGAAATCTTAGGAAGAGTTGTTGCTACGCAATTATTTGACCACTTACAGGGAAATGGTTTATTTGAAGAGTTTCAATCTGGCTTCAGAATTCATCATAGTACTGAAACAGCCTTAAGGCCCTTTTCCACTAGCCTCACTTGGCCCTACACCGCACCACTCAGCCCGCTTTAGGCGCTTTTCTACTAGCCCCAGCACCGGTTAAGCAGGTACTTTTTTCGTACCTGATCCAGGGCAGGGTCTAACCGGGCCGAGTAGGGCTGAGTATGGCTGTGATATGACTTTAAGAGACCGGTCGCCGCTGATTGGTCAGGTTGTAACGTCATGAAAGCGACTTTTTCTGCTGAATTTACTCCACGACCGCCATTTGTAATTGTTCAGCAGTGAACACAGTGCGCCCCTTTAATACGGTATATTATATTAATATACTGTATAATATACTTATATAATAATATACTCCTAATATTATATATTAGGAGGTGCGCAATTTTCTTTCTATATTAGGCCACGATCGCATCCAGCGCGAGTTGGACGGATCTACTTGAAATGCAGGTGTCCGAGCAGATGGCTTCTCAAGGGCACATCCGTACTGCCAAACGGTGTCGGGAGAAGCTGAAAAAGCTGAAAAGCGATTACCGAGCAGTGAAGGACCACATTGCTCCAAGTTCAGCGGATGGAAGGAGTGGAAGTGGTTCGCTGAGAGACATTGGGCTCCTCACGGTCACGGCCCTTGGAAACCGTGGATGGTGAGTGTTTATTTGATATTGCGCATCTGTTCGCCACTTGATCCGTTCTGTGCCAAGCTCACTGTTTTTAAGAAATAGGAAGGTTGTTAGATTGTGGGTAATGGTTGTTACTGAGGCTTGCGTATTGTTTTGCAGCCAACTGCAGATTCACGCTTGCTTTGTGTTAAGTATTAGCGCGAACAAAACGCTGAATTACGCTTATTGTATTCCGGTTAAAAACTTGAGTGTTGTGTACATGTTGCACTTTGGTGTTAAGTTTTAAATTGCGTGCATTTTCTTTCTAGAATCGCATTTCATATCACAGGGGTCCACCTCAGTGGACATGACGGACACAGTGGACTCTCCTGGCGCTGCGTCTGCGTGTGCATCTGCCGGAGCGCCAGCTGGATCAGCTCCACATCACCAGCTCCATCTGGATCACGTTCAAGTGCCGGTAAGACACAATAACCACGATTTTTTTGGGGGGTTGAAACAGGTCCAGCAGTGGAAACCAGGGTCGAAAATCCATCCATCTTCTCCCGCTTAATCCTTTACAGGTCACGGGGGGGGGGGGGGGGGGGGGCTGGAGCCTAACAAGTTATGTACCAAATTGATTAATGCAATTTCCTGTAGCTGCATATTAATTAATTGAAAATGTCTTTTTAAATGTACAAAAAGGTTATTCTTTGGTCTTCACTTATCGGTGTTCCACAACCATTTTTAGGTGTGGTGATTGAAGTGCTGTTGTAACTCCTGTTTTAGAAAAACAAACAAAGTGCATGAACTGCCGTTGAAATCAACATGCTTCATTGAAATGCTTTGCATCAGCTGACTGTATTAACCCATTCAGATTTCTGCGGCCACACTACAAGCAACTAGTTTAAACATTAACCATCCATCCATATTCTTAATCTTAATCCTTTTTAGTTTTGCAGGGGGGCTGCAGCCGAAGACAGCACACTGCATGTTGCAAAATCTGCTCTACTGAGGGGCAGCAACATGACAGTTCAGCTTATATACAGCAATGAAGCATAATATAATAGTGACATTCCACCACAGACTTTCACCTGTGTAATTCCATAATATATGTAGTGATCCAGCTTTAACGACCATGCCTTTCTGTCTTTCCATCTAGGCAAGACGAAAACAGACAACTCCCATCGCTGACCTTACATTAGCGATGGTCAACATGCATGACGAAGAGATGCGGCTCTTGGAACGGCAACATGACCAGTGGCAAGAATCAGGAGTACATGCAGCATTTGCGACAGGTGGCCGCAGATGTGCGGGCAGATGCGCATGAAGCCCTGGAACAGGACGCTGCGTTACGAAGGGAAGAGCTCGCAGAGATGTCATCGCCCAGTCTGTTTTTTTTTGTTTGTAAATTTTGCTTCGGGAATAAAATTGTATTGTTTGCATCAAAAGCCTGGTTTATCTGTTATGACACCGTATGAGAAAAGCCAATAATTACATACACATTCCATTCTCTGTTCACTCCACATGCTGCTGTTCATCAGGTCAGGTGTATAGCCTTCTAATGGTAATTTAATTTTTAACAACGCAACGAAACGTAATGTCTTGGTAGGTTTTTTTTTTATTTTAAACAAATTTGCAGTGCTGAATCCATTTCTCTTGAACGGGTACATTTTTTGGGTTATAAGCAGTTGTACAGGTGTGCTTGAACTTGTAGACACTGCTAAAGGTAAGTACGTGTAAGTTGAATGTTGCATCACCAGTCAAAATTTAATAAATTAAGAAGGAATCTAGCAAAAATTTGGCACTAATAACAGTAGACAGATCGGACAAGGATACACAACTGTGTTTTTGTTGCACACAACTGTTGTTACCAACAAGTGCAAAATTTATATTCCCTTTTCCCAAAAATTAAAAATCAATTTGTAAGTAAAAGTGGGAGACCTTTACATGGGAAAATATGACATGTATCAGCACATGATTTATAGTTCAATTTGCATTTCCACCTAAGCAAAAGTGGCTTGTCGAGCTGGATTTTTGTGAAGATGGCCTGTGCGGTGTTTCTGCATGTAATTACATACCTGTCAAGTGATACGGTTTCGCCGTATTTTAATACGGGGAAAATGCAATTTTAGCAAATACAGGCGTATTGCCATTTCTGTACGCCAAAGAGAAAAATATACGGGAAAAAAATTTGAGAGTGCGGGGAGGAACACGTTGTGTGTGACCCCCACAGCGTACGGGGCTGTCAGAGCGCTCAGCATGAGCAATTATCACAACAGAAGTGTGGACTCATCATTAGGCTGATGGCTTCGCACCTTCTTAACAGATAAGCGTTATGAACAAGAGGACAGGTAGATGGACCATGCACAACATTTTATTTACAAAAAACATTTTTGAAATATGTATGCACATAAATGTGGACAAAATAGACAAGTATTGCATCACGTATTATATTGTAACGTGCAGCTTGACATGGCGACGTCCCACCGGGAGGTTTGAACTCACGTCTCCCGCTCCGGAGTCCCACACTCTACCTGTGTCACCAATAGGGTCAACCCTCTTGTCAAGCCAAGTAGGGTGCTTATATTGAGTTCGCTACAATATCACCACCCTGCTCCTCTGCTCTCTGTGCCGCTGCCACCACTGGTTCATCTACTGCATCATCCAATGTAGTGTCAAACATCTCTCCATGACTCTCACACAGATTGTGCAGAGCACAACAAGTCAGCACCATAGATTTAACCAGTTTCATGTCACAGTCATTCCTCTCTCCTTCTCTCCTCGTCATCAGCCATGTTTGTTGTGGAGGATTCAGTCGCGTGTGTTTCACGTCACGAGGGTGTGGCGCCGCCTGCTGTTCAACAAATCCCACCCATAGCAGGTGTGCCAGCAGGTGCGCCAGCAGTAGTTGAAAAGCAACTGAGGCTGAACCGAACCGAAGTGAGTAGAGCCGGGTTTTCAAACTGGGGCTGAGTGGGGCTAGTGGAAAAGCGCCTTTAGTGAAGGTCACGAATGACCTTCTTATCGCATCTGATAATGGACTCGTGTACAAGGAGCCTGTGTGGGATCGAGGTACAGACGGAGCGTGATACAGTTTGTTTTATTTCATTAACAGGAGAAATAAATTGTGGAAACAGCAGTCTGGTGTCATCGTGGTCCCTATGCCGCACATACGCTTGCATTGATGTTCCCGATCACGGCCACTTAAGGGTGTCCCAAAAGAAGAACCATTACACTTGTGACGTCCGTTACACTGGTGCCAGTGACCCTTGGAACTTCAGATCAGCTGGACACCGGTCACCGTGGATGCTGCATCTCCATACTGGGTCTACGCTGGGACGTATATGTGGTCAGGCATATACAGGACTATTGTAATACGTTTTAACTGATATATGCCACCTTATTTTGGAGTTGGTCACAACGAAAAAAAAACAAAATTTTCACTGTGTAAAGTAGTTCAAGAAGAAAAAAAAATGACAAAAAAGACATGGATAATTATAAAACACCTGTTTTGCCAAAAGGGAGAGGTATTTGGCGCAGTGATATTGCTATTAGTAGAGATGTGGGACATTCTAAATTTATGAACAGTGGTGGGGATACAGGGTTAGGTCAGAGCCCAGGTTGTATTCCTGTTGGTGAGTTCATGAGTGAGGGTCCTCATGTTTCCACACCCTACAGTAATGTCGGTGCCATTGAAAATTTTACAGACATGGTGGGGCAGCTTGGTGCTCAAATTGGTGAGTCTATAGTCACTAAATTAATGTCTGCTGGTGTTGTGAATATGACCAATGACAACCAGACTTCTGCTGATCGAACAGCACATTGTGATGTTACCAAATGTGACCCCCCACATGTGACTGTTCATGTTAAGTCAGACAGAGAACTACGTATATTTAGAGGTGACGGTACTGACAAATATTCAGTTCGGGACTGGATTGACTTGACTAAGACTGAACTCAAGAAGAGAGAGATTCCTGTGTGTGAGCAAGCAGGGGAGATAATGGGTCATTTATTGGGCAAAGCTAAAGACGTTGTGAAAGTTGCTCTGCGTAGTGACCTGGAGCTAGATCAGGGGTGGGCAGTGAGGGCCATTCCACTGCAGGTTTTCTGTTCCACTCAGTCTCTTTCAGCAGGTGTTTGCTCTGATCAGCTTCAAGGGTTGCTAATCATTGGAAACACCTGCTAGAGAGACTAGGTGGAACAGAAAAACCGCAGTGGAATGGCCCTCCATGGCACATGATTGCCCACCCCTGAGCTAGATGCTAAAAAGGAACCTGAAATAATTTACGATGTTCTTCTCCGTTACTTCTGTGATGCCTCCTCATGTCTTCCGCTCGCAGATTTTTATGCAACCCTGCCCAGGCACAGAGAAAAACCAGTGGACTACTGGATAAGGCTGAACAAAGCAGCAGACCTGGCTCTCGAGGGCCTGCGTAGACAAGGCAAGCAGACTGAGGACATGAGCAAAGAGGTTGCTATCATGTTTGTCAAAAATTGTCCTGACCCTGATCTGTCTTGCACCCTGAAGTGGAAACCACCTCATGAATGGACCTCACGTGATGTTCAGTTGAGAATTGACGATTATCAGAGAGAGGTTAGAGCTAGTGCCAGAGCACCTGATGGTCCACAGCTAATGAGTTACACAGCCGCTGTAACATCTGACAAACCCAGGTTGCCATCTTCAGCCGTGACCATGCCAGAACAGTGCCACACCCCAGTCATTCCCTCTTCACTTCCTCAAACCCAACTGTTTACATGTCAGGGCCTCTCTCCATTCCCAATTTCTGACCCGACCCCAAATACACTCAGCTCAGATTGCGCTAGTGTGCTGGTTGTTGCTCAAAATCTCCAACAGTCAGAGGAGAGGCTCCTTGGTCGCATGGTTAACATGTTTCAGGAAATGATGGAGAAGTTGCAGCAGTGTACAATTCCTCACCTGACTGAGAGCAACAGATTTGAACGTGCCCCTCGTCAGAGACGCCCCAGAGAAGCAACTTGTAAGGTCTGTAATGACACACGTCACTCCACCATTTCACATTGCATGTCTGAGAAACTGTGTTTTACCTGTCTTTCCCCTGGTCATACCAGACTGGCCTGTCCCAACAACAACTGTCAGCCTCCTTCTCAGTCTCAGGGAAAACTAACTGACCTGTACTTGGAGGGAGGCAGTGCAGGTCTCACCTCAAGCTCCCACTGCAGTGACACATCTGATGCTGAGTCGATTCTTGCATCGGTGAGAAGCTCATGCAATGATGTAGTTGTTGTATATCAGAACATTAACATAATTGGCAATAGTTCCAGTCTTTTCTACACACCAGTGGCTTTTGGTGGTGCAGTGATAATTGATGGCATGCTGGACAGTGGCTCCATGGCCTGCAGTATCAACGAGGATGCAGAGAAGAAACTGAGATCTGCTGGAGTGATAACAAATCAGAACCAGATTGATGTGAATGTGATGCTGGTTGGGTGTGGTGGACAGCGTGTCAGGCCAAAGAGTGCTTTTGACATTGTGATGGAGGTGTATGGTTTTAAAATTCTGGTCCCCACTCTGGTTGTCTGTGGTCAGCATGATGAGTTGATTATTGGTACCAATGTCATAAAGCACATCCTACACCATTCAAAACAATGCAAGTCCTATTGGAAAACAGTGTCTGGCCCCTGCCCAACTGCAGAACCAGAAGCTGAGCAGTTCTTGTCTATGCTCACTGGTTTGAACCCATCCATCCATCCATCCATCTTCTACCGCTTTTCCGGAGGTCCGGGTCGCGGAGGCAGCAGTTCAAGCAGAGAAGCCCAACTGGTTTGAACCCCCGGAAAGGAAATGACATTCCTGACAAAGTTGGTACTGTCAGATGTAACTCAGCCACCTACCTTGAACCTGGTCGTGAGTTCAGGTTCAGGTTCAGGTTACTTTATTTGTACCCGTAGGTAGATTTGTTTTGCAGTTGGTGACATCCATATTTACAAGCCACTAATTACATTCAACGTAGACACAAACGCAGGCACACATCTTACAAAATAGGTAAATATAAAATATGTACAATATAATTTTTATAGCTTGTTCAACTCTTTGACAGCAGCAGGGACAAAGCTGTTTTTGTAGCGCTGGGTTCTACTTTTTGGGACAGCAAACCTCCGTCTGGAGGGAAGAAGCTGAAAGTTGCAGGGCAAAGGGTGGGAGTCATCATTTAAAATCGAGTCGGCCATCCTCTGTACTTGTCTGGTGTACAGGGATGTCAGGCTCAGCTGTGACTCACCAAGCAAACGACTGGACCATCTGACTACCTGAAAAAAACAAGATGGTGCCCACAGCGGCCGCCATGGTGTATCGCTGCCCTTTAATTTTTATAATTTGTCTGTTTTTGTTCACTGATTGTGCATCTGCCGGTTCATACACCCGTGAAGAACTACTAAATATCAGGACTCTCACCCCCATGGACCTTCTTCCAGTTTTTTTAGCTCCTGCCGTTGATCTGATCCATTGTTTGGCCAAAAAAGCAAGACGGCGGAAAAGAGGGAAGAGAGGAGGGATTCTCGCTCGGCTACGAAAAAGAGGCTCGCGAACAGCCTTGCCTGGCATATTTCTATCCAATGCCAATTCTCTCCTGAACAAGGTAGAAGAATTAAGACTGCTGATGCCTTTCAAGGACCTCGCTTCCTCGTCTGTCATCTGTTTCTCTGAGACCTGGCTTAATGAGAACATTCCAGATAGCGCGATCGGCCTCGAGGGTTTCCAGCTGATTCGTGCTGACCGCGTCACAGAGCTGTCCGGTAAGTCTATCGGAGGAGGAGTGTGCTTCTATATTAACAACAGCTGGTGCTCTGATGTAACGGTGATTTCCAAACACTGTTCTCCCGCCCTGGAATTTCTTTTCATTAACTGCAAGCCATTCTATTCCCCGCGCGAGTTTGCCTCATTCATTCTCGTCGCTGTGTACGCCCCTCCTGACGCGGACACGCGCGAAGCTCAGCGCGTGCTCGCAGATCACATCCAACTTACGGAGCGGAACTTTCCAGACTCCCTGGTTATCGTGGTGGGCGATTTTAACCAGAGCAATCTGAGTCACGAGCTCCCCCGCTACAAACAGTGTATTAAATGTCCAACCAGAGGAAATAACACGCTAGATCACTGTTATACTTCAGTAAAGGACGCATATCGCGCTGTTCCCCGCGCTGCGCTGGGACTATCTGATCACGTGATGGTTCACCTCATCCCCACATACAGACAGAGACTGAAACTCACTAAACCTGTGGTGACCACCACAAAGAAATTGACCAGTGAAGCTGGAGAGAAACTGAACACATGCATGGAAATAACTGACTGGGGCATGTTTAAAAGAGCCACACATGATCTTAATGAGTACACATACACTGTGAACTCATATATCAACTTCTGTGAAGAGCACATTCTCCCATCGCGCACCAGGATAAGATATTCTAATGACAAGCCTTGGTTCACAGCTAAGCTCAGACGGATCAGGAAGGAGAAGGAAGCAGCGTTGAAAAGTGGAGACAGGGACTGCTACAGGGAGGTCAAATATCGGTTTAACAGAGAGCTGAGGAGAGCTAAATCTGTATATTCTGAGAGACTCCAGCAGCAGTTCACTGCTAATGACTCGGCTTCTGTGTGGAGAGGACTGAGGCAAATCACCAACTATCGGCCTCAGGCTTCTAAAGGTCAGGATGACAAAGCCCTTTGTCAAAGACTGTCCCAACACTATGCCCGTTTTGACACCTCGTCAGCTGTGTCCAACTCACCCACTCCACCCAGCTCCTCTGCCTCCTCAGCCCCTAATTCATCAAGAGCGGTCCCCCCCTCCTCCTCCTCCTCCTCCCCCCCTCCCCTTGTCATCAGTGAGCAGGACGTGCACAGACAGTTCTCCAGACTGAACCCGCGCAGGGCCCCCGGGCCGGACGGTGTGTCTCCCTCCACCCTGAGACACTGTGCGAAAGAGCTGGCTCCTGTCTTCACAGACATTTTTAACACCTCTCTTAAGCAATGTCACGTGCCGACCTGCCTCAAATCCTCCACCATCATCCCTGTCCCCAAGAAGCCACAAATTACTGGACTTAACGACTGCAGACCTGTAGCGCTCACCTCTGTAGTCATGAAGTCCTTTGAGCGCCTGGTCCTGTCTCACCTCAAGTCCATCACCACACCCCTCCTAGACCCGCTGCAGTTTGCCTACCGTGCTAACAGGTCTGTGGACGACGCAGTCAACCTGGCCCTCCACTCCATCCTGCAGCACCTGGACTCCCCGGGAACCTACGCCAGGATTCTGTTTGTGGACTTCAGCTCCGCATTCAACACCATCCGCCCCGATCTGCTCCAGGACAAGCTGTCCCTGCTCAACGTGCCTGACTCCCTCTGCAGGTGGATCACCGACTTCCTGACGGACCGGAGACAGCATGTGCGGCTGGGGAAGTCTGTCTCAGACTCTGTTAGCATCAGCATTGGATCACCCCAGGGCTGTGTACTTTCCCCCCTACTCTTCTCCCTTTATACCAACTCCTGCACCTCCTCCCACCAGTCTGTTAAGCTGATTAAGTTTGCGGACGACACCACCCTCATCGGGCTCATCTCCAACGGTGACGAGTCCGCCTACAGGGAAGAGGTGGCCCAGCTGGTGTCCTGGTGCAGCCACAACAACCTGCAGCTGAATGCTCTGAAGACAGCGGAGATGATTGTGGACTTCAGGAAAGTCACATCCCCCCTGCCCCCCCTCACCATCACAGGCTCTCCCATCACCTTTGCAGATTCCTTCCACTTCTTGGGCACCACCATCACCCGAGACCTCAAATGGGAGCCAACCATCAGCTCCCTCATCAAAAAGGCCCAGCAGAGGATGTTCTTTCTGCGGCAGCTGAGGAAGCTCAAGCTACCCACCAAGATGTTAGTGCAGTTCTACACGGCCATCATCGAGTCCATCCTCACCTCCTCCATAACTGTGTGGTACGCAGGAGCCACTGCCAGGGACAGACTAAGGCTGCAGCGCGTCGTGCGCACTGCTGAGAAGGTGATAGGCTGCAAGCTCCCATCTCTCCAGGACCTGTACATCTCCAGGACCCGGAGGCGTGCTGGCCGGATCATAGCCGATCCTTCACATCCTGGTCACGTGCTGTTTGCCCCCCTCCCCTCAGGTAGAAGGCTTCGGTCCATTCGGACTAAAACCTCTCGGCACATGAACAGCTTTTTCCCCTCTGCCATCAGACTGCTGAACACTAAGTGACTTTTGACTCTCGTGCACTATGTACAGCAGCTCAACCAGACTCATGTCATTCATCACTGTTTTTCTGTTGCATTATTGACTGCACTATGTGGTACTTCACATTATCTGCTACATGCTAATTTTTTAAACTGCCTTGACTAGTACTACTCATTATTACTAGTATTATTATTATTATTACTACTTATTATTACTTATTTTTCTACACTTATTGCACGTTTCTAGTCCTTTAGTTTTTTAGTTTATCCCTTTTTCTCATTATGTTTTTAATGTTGCAGCATGGCACCGAGACAAATTCCTAGTTTGTGTATCACATGAACAATGGCAATAAACCTGATTCTGATTCTGATTCTGATACCTGATCCAAGGATTTCCTCCGTTTCAGTTTTATCTGACCAAACCATGACATTAAAGAAAAGGATAAAACAGATTCAATAAAAGCCCGATAAAACATAGTCATTATGGTTCGGTCAATTTGGAAGCGTGCAAGTTTCCTCAAACTATGCAAATTTTGCTGACCCTTTTTGCACACCCTTTCACAGTTCACCTCAAAGTTCAATCCACTATCAATAATCGTCCCAAGATATTTGTACGATTGTACACATTCGGTGGTCTGGCCTTTTAGTATGGTGACTTTGTGCCTGGGAGTTTTCCTCCTAAAGTCAATAATCATATCTTTTGTTTTTGTTGTATTCAGCTGCAGGTAGGAATCCTCACACCAGTGAACAAAGTCATCAACTGCTGGGCCGTGGCCACTCTCACCATCCTGGAGGAGACTGACAATGACTGAGTCATCAGCATACTTTATAATGTGTCTGTTGTCATGTCTGCTCCGACACATGTTTGTGTACAGGATGAAGAGTAGTGGTGACAACACACACCCCTGAGTACCTTGTTTGGGGTAAATTGCCTAAAGACACTGTTGTATCTCCAGGCAGTACAGTCATGACAGAGCCCACATCTTCTCGTTCAGCTCTTAGGGGTATCCTAGTACCTAAGATTGTAACTCCTATGTGGGGTGACAGGTGGGTCCCGCTCAAACTCATCAACACGTCCAACAAGCCTGTGTTGTTACGGCGCAATGCGAAGCTAGCTGACGTCTACACATGTGTAGCCCTTGAAGACATGGACGCAGCTGAGCAGTCTAGTGTACCAGTGACCTGCTACACACAGTCTACAACGGCATGTGATGCTGGTATGGAGTCTGTAAAAGAAAAACTCAAGTCAGTGGGGCTTTGTGACATAGACATTAATTCATGCTAAGTGTCAGAGGACTGCAAAAAGAGAATGGCTGACTTGGTACTTCAGTACGAGGATGTCTTTTCACGCCACCACCTAGACTGTGGAGAAGCTAAGGGCTTTGTACACCGCATACATTTATCTGATGATAAACCATTCAGACTCCCATACAGGCGTGTACCCCCTAGTCAGTATCAGAAATTAAGACAGGTGCTAAATGAAATGGAGGAAAAAGACATTATCAGGAAATCGACTAGCGAGTATGCATCTCCCTTGGTTCTTGTGTGGAAAAAGAATGGAGACCTCCGCATCTGCATGGATTTTCGCTGGCTGAATAAGAGGACTCTGAAAGATGCTCACCCTCTCCCTCACCAGGCAGATTGTCTGGCAGCACTGGGAGGTAACTGCCTCTTCAGCACAGTGGATTTAACGTCCGGCTTCTACAACATGCCGCTTCATGAGGATGACAGGAAGTATTCTGCTTTTACCACTCCAATGGGCTTGTATGAGTACAATCGCCTGCCCCAGGGATTATGCAATAGTCCTGCTAGCTTTATGCGCATGATGACTGCCATTTTTGGTGACCAGAATTACTTGACTTCGTTGTGCTATTTGGATGATCTGCTGATTTTTGCATCTGATGAGGAGAGTGCATTGCAGCGCCTTGAGATGGTGTTCAGCAGGCTGCGTAGGCACAACTTGAAGATGGCACCCAAAAAGTGTTTTTTCCTCAGGAGATCTGTGAGGTTTCTTAGTCACGTAATTGATGAGAATGGTGTTTCAACCGACCCTAGTAAGGTTGAAAACATCGCAAAAATGACTTGTGCTGACCTTATGGACACTGATGGTGTGACACCATCCCAAAAAAGACTTAGATCCTTCTTGGGGATGGTTAATTACCATCAGCATTTTGTGCCAGGATATTCTGCCATTGCCAAGCCATTGTTCAGCCTGTTGAAAGGTGGAAAATTTAAAGGCAGATGTAAGAAAACCAAGATGGCTTGCAGAAAGCTTTGTGCTTCTGATTGGACCCAAGAGCACATACATGCCTTTGAAAGTCTCAAATCTGCACTTGTTAACACTGTGGTCTTGGCTCATCCTAACTTTGACCGTCCCTTCATGCTTTCAACTGATGCATCTGTGAATGGGATAGGTGCCGTTCTGTCCCAAGTCCAGGAAGGTGAAAGTCATGCCAGACCTATTGCTTTTGCCAGTAAGTCACTGACACAGTCTCAGAAAAACTATCCAGCGCACCAACTGGGATTTCTGGCTTTGAAATGGTCCATCATTGGCAAGTTTAGTCATTGGCTAAAGGGTCACAAATTCACTGTTTGGACTGACAACAATCCTTTGACTCACATATTGACAAAGCCCAAGTTAGACTGTTGTGAGCAACGCTGGGTAGCCAAGTTGGCTGCGTATGACTTTGACATAAAGTATGTTCCAGGGCGGCAGAACATTGTGGCTGATGCATTAAGCCATGTGCCTTTTGTCAAGGAAAATATTGGTCACAGACTGTTCAATGAGCCATATGTGAAACTCCTCAATGAAGTCAAAAATGTGTCTACTGCCTCTGTTCAGGATGTTTTTCGTTCATCCAGTGGTCACGTGGATGCGATGTGTGACAATGCTCATACCTCCCGGGTACACACTCAGATTGTGAATTCAGAAGTGTCTGCTGTGATGCAGTCACACATTGAGTGGGATGCTGGTCCGAGGTCCCGGGCAATTGAAGCCTTGCAGTTTTTGCCCCAGTTAGTTCCACCAGGTCAAGACCCGTTGCCTGCCTATTCTGAAAAGGCTTTGCGTGACAAACAGTTGGAGGATGGAACTCTTTCTCGCGTCCTGTTTTATGTTGAGAGACATCGGAGACCCTCAAGGAGAGAAAGGGTGAAAGAATCATTTTCAGTGATTAAATATCTGAAACACTGGGATAAGTTATCTGTGAGCAATGGTGTTCTGTACAGAGTTTCAAGAGACCAGAGAACCAAGTCCAGACGGCTTCAGTATGTTGTCCCAGACTCACTTAAGGATGAGGTGTTGAAAGGCGTGCATGATGATGCTGGTCATCAAGCCCAGTCGCGAACCCTCAGTTTATCCAGACAGAGATTTTTCTGGCTGACCCTTGAGAGAGATGTTAGAGACCATGTCAGACACTGCCAGCGTTGTGTTCTCAGCAAGTCAGCTGAACCTGAGGGGCGAGCTCCCTTAGAGAGCATCTTGTCATCTAGACCGCTGGAGCTGGTCTGCATTGACTTCTGGTCAGCTGAAGACTCTAGGAACAAGTCTATTGATGTCCTAGTGATAACAGATCACTTTACCAGGATGGCTCAGGCCTTTCCTTGTAAGGATCAAACAGCTAAGCAAGTGGCAAATGTTCTGTGGAACAAGTACTTTTGTGTCTTTGGATTCCCAGAAAGAATCCACAGTGACCAAGGTCCTAATTTTGAAAGTCAATTAATCAGTGAACTCCTCAAAGTGTCCGGTGTCAGGAAATCTCACACTACCCCTTACCACCCAATGGGAAATGGGAGTGTCGAACGGTTTAACAGGACACTGGGTGGGATGATTCGTGCACTGTCCCCTGAGGTGAAAGCTAACTGGCCGCGACGGTTGCAGACTTTGACATTTATGTACAACTGTACAGCCCATGAGACGACTGGCTTTCCTCCTTTTTACCTCATGTATGGCTGTGTGGCCCGCTTGCCAGTAGATGTCATGTTTCGTTCTGTTCTTCGCGATGCTGATGTAACCAGTTATGACAAGTATATGGAAACTCTCACCTGTGAGCTAAAAGAAGCAATGATGGTTGCTCAGGACCGTGCTGCTAAGGAGCAACACAGACATGCTAATCTTTACAACAGGAAAGTGACAGGATCCAAGATCGAGATTGGTGACAGGGTGCTTTTGGCCAACAGAAAGGAGAGAGGCAATAAGAAAACTGCTGATAAGTGGGAATCAACTGTTTACACTGTAATGGATGTGAACCCACAGACCCATACATACAGAATTTGTGACACTCTTACCGGATGGACAAAAGTGGTCCACAGGAATCTGTTGATGCTGGTAAATTTTCTTCCTGTGGTGGATGTGTGCGATGTGTCCAACCATGATTCATCCACCTTACTTCCAGAAACCTTAGCTACAGACATTGGTGATGAGGGAGACACATCTGTGGACCTCTTCGAGGGAGAGAGTGAGGCTGGTACAGGTGATCCATCTTCAGGTGGAGAAACACGTGAACCATTAGTTGATCCAGAACCTGTTGACTCTGAAAGGAGAACTGTTGAGTGGATCACGCAGCTCACTGAACCATCTGTGTCACAGGTAGATGTTTCTGATGTGACAAGTGTGTCCTCTGACCCCCAGAACTCTTCAGTTGCACCTGTTGCTCAAGGTGTAGATCATCCCATGTCCTCTGACTTTAGACCTGTGACTACAGCTGATACTGATATTCATGGTGGACAAACACTTGACAGTCAACTAGTTTCTGTTCCTGACTCCGAGAGACAGACAGACACTCCCCTTGTTCGCTGTACTGTTGACCAGACGTCACGTGCACATTGTCATCGTCCAAATGCACAACCTCAAATCAGGTCAAGATTTGGTCACCTGATTAAACCTGTAAACAGACTAGTGCAGACAATGTCCAGGCAAGATGTGATTCGTGACAAGTTTAATGTTAAGGCTGTTTGTAGGTCTGTGTTTCAGACCCTGACTGATTAAATGTTACATGTGTGGACTATATTTTTGTGGACTTAGCTTTGTTTTCTAATGTTCGGTTATTTTATTTTATTTTATTGTTCAAGAGCATTTGCTACACTAATAGTTGGGGTTTTTGGTGGGGTGTACAAGGCACTCCATTACCAGTGGTTGGGTTGAGAGATAAGCGCTGCCCTCATGCCACTTCGTCCTTGTGTGGGACTCTCTTTCAGTTGGTATTCTTTAACTAACCCCGGGTGTTTGTATATTGTTATGAGTCCTGTGTAGCTGTGGCTCAAGTTTAGTAAAATTCAGTGGGGTGGGTGTAACGGAGTCAAAAATGTACTTTAAGTATTTATTTTTCTCAGTTATGTTTTTATTTATATTGTTGTGAATTTTATTTTACTTGAGTACTTTTATTTTGGCAGTACGCTTCTTGCATCCGCTCTTCCTGTACCTCCGAGGCTCCGGTAGTTTAGTCTTTCCCCACAGTATCGCGTTGCTTTGCTGTGGGTAAGTTGTGTTCAAAACGCTGCTGGCACTAAATGATCGTATCGTTCGTTAGTTTTATCATTTGGACTGTAACCTTAGTTTGTAATTGTTCTTTATTAATTTGACACGTCATTGTACTGTATTTTTTTTTTGTTATTTGTGTTATAAATAAGAGTTTTATAGATGTTTCGGCGCACATTGGGGGTCCGGTGGGCACCATTTTAGGGTTTCGCTCCAATATAGGCTCTATGGTGACTCCAGCAGCTTATGTCATGTGTAACCCATATTTTTGTTAATGTAGGAGCCTGTGTGGGATCGAGGTACAGACGGAGCGTGATACAGTTTGTTTTATTTCATTAACAGGTATGTTTGTTTTTGAAAAATCTTATTATTTGAAATGTGATTTATTTTTATTTTTTGTTTGTATTGTGGAATTATTTTAGAGCTCCTTTCCACACAGTATCGCGTTGCTTTGCTGTGGGAGCCTGTGTGGGATCGAGGTACAGACGGAGCGTGATACAGTTTGTTTTATTTCATTAACAGGAGAAATAAATTGTGGAAACAGCAGTCTGGTGTCATCGTGGTCCCTATGCCGCACATACGCTTGCATTGATGTTCCCGATCACGGCCACTTAAGGGTGTCCCAAAAGAAGAACCATTACACTTGTGACGAGATCCGTTACACTTGGATCAAATTTTCTTTAAAATCAAGAAGTTTTTAGATCCAGAAATACTCCAACTGTCAATGTCTTTTTATCTGTGGAATGAAGGCTTTCTTCTGAGTTCTGATAATGCTCATGATGGAGACCATATTGCTCTAAATCCATATTGACTGTCAGACAGTAGTTTGTGTTGCTCTATAAACTTCTCTAATCCTTCACAGAAGTTTTTCTACAATTTTTGACAACAGTCAAAAGAGCAGCTCATCATGGGATCGATCCCACCCCCTGACCATCGTGACCCTTCTGTGGGGAGTTTGCATGTTCTCCTGTGTCTGTGTGGGTTTACCCCGGGTACTCCGGTTTCCTCCCACAGGCCATAAACATGGAAGTTAGGTTAATTGGAGACTCTAAAGTGGCCCTAGGTGTGAACATGTGTGAATGGTGAAGGGATTGGTGCTGCACCGTGGCTGCCTCATCCATCCAGGTGGATGGCCTGTAATTTCCCTCTGGGATAAATACAGTACACCAAAAAAAGAGAGAAAACTGTGAAGTGCTACTTGTCACCAGATTTATATCATAGAATGACTTTTGCATTGGGGTGTAACGGTACGCCTAAAATCACGGTTCGGTAAGTACCTTGGTTTTAAGGTCACAGTTTGATTCATTTTCGGTCCAGTAAGGAAACAAAATGCAAAACATAAAACTGCTTATCTTTTGTATAAGTAGGAACAGCTTTACTGACAAAAAAACTGCAAGCTGTCAGCAGTAAATTCTCCAATAAAAAAAATCTCAAATAAACAAAATTAAAATGTGTACAATAAATAAATTCTCTTTTTAGGAAATGAACGATGCAGACAAGTGCAACAATAGAAGTTTTGAACAGCTTATTATAAAAAGTTGCCACAGCTAAATAAAATAATGACCCATGAAACAGGAGTTGGAAACTTGAACTTAACAGCTTCATCAAAAGTGTTTGTAGCAACACAGTTAAATAACATTAAAGTTTGGCCTTTGAACCCAAAAACTAAAGAAATAAAACTCAAATATCAGCTTATACTGCACCACACAGGGCTGCTGTAACTCTGTTCAAAACAAACTGCAGTAATAGTCTTCAACTCATTAAAGTCAAAAAGAAAATAACAAACTTGTCCATCCTGTTTGAAACCTTGCTGAGTCTTGAAGCTTAAAAGTTTCATCGTTAGGCTTCAGATGAAAATTGAAAACTTATTCCAGTCCAAAATAACAGTTTACAAATGCTTTAAGTTATAGTAGAGGAATGTGAGTCTTCACTACATACAGTGGTGTGAAAAAGTGTTTGCCCCCTTCCTGATTTCTTTTTTTGTTTGTCACACTTAAATGTTTGAGATCATCAAACAAATTTAAATATTAGACAACGAAAACACAATTAAACACAAAATGCAGTTTTTTAAATGAAGCTGCTTATTATCAAGGGTTAAAAAAAAATTCAAACCTGCATGGCCCTGTGTGAAAAAGTGATTGCCCCCTGTTAAAACACAAATTAACTGTGGTTTATCACATCTTTGGAAAGCTGAGTTCAATTTCTCTTGCCACACCCAGGCCTGACTACTTCCACACCTGTTCTCAATCAAGAATTCACTTAAATAAGGACCTGCCTGATAAAGTGAAGTAGACCAAAAGATCCTCAAAAGCTCAACATCATGCTACGATCCAAAGAAATTCAGGAACAAATGAGAAACAAAGTAATTGAGATCTATCAGTCTGGAAAAGGTTAAAAAGCCATTTCTAAAGCTTTGGGACTCCAGTGAACCACAGTGAGAGCCGTTATCCACAAATGCCAAAAACATGGAACAGTGGTGAACCTTCCCAGGAGTGGCCAGCCAACCAAAATTATCCCACGGGCACAGTGACAAATCATCCAAGAGGTCACAAAAGACTCCACGACAACATCCAAAGAACTGCAGGCCTCACTTGCCTCAGTGTAGCATCATCGTCTCCTCAAACCAAGACAGAAGATCACTTCCCTCCATTGAATGAATGAATGAATCTTTATTTCGGATAGATTAAAAAGTACAGATTAAAAGAAACTGAATAATGTAACAAAAGGGGAAAGAAAATCCAACAAGGTCGAATTAGACAATAACTCCTCTGATTATACAGTTCAACATAAGTTATCTGAAATGGGTGATGGCTGAAGCCACAGCTTATATTGCCCACCCATATTCCATCCAAGAATTCAAAAGAAAAACAAAACAAGAGCGATTACAATTCAGAAAAAAGCTAAGACAAAATGTGAGGAAAAAACTAAGCTACAACACAACGCAGACTGGATATGGCAATCCTTATGTGATTTTACATGTCATCTTGTATATATGTTTGGAGTATTTCTTCCTTTAGTTTTTGTTTAAATTGTCCAAGCGTTGTACATGATTGTAATTCAGGTCCAAAATCGTTCCATAATCTGACTCCTTGCTCTGAAACACAGTGTTGCTTGGTGGGAGTTCTCACTGAAGGTTTTTGAAATATACATGTTCCTCTGAAATGATATTGTTTCTCCCTTATTTGGAACAACTTTTGGATATTTGCGGGCAGTGATAGATTCTTCACTTTAAACATTATTACTGCAGTTGTAAAGTCAACCAGATTTTTCAACTTGAGAGCTTTTAATTTAGGAAAAAGTGGGTTTGTTGGTTCCCTGTAAGCAGCTTTGTTTATTATTCTAATAGCTCTCTTCTGAAGCATAAAGACTGGATATATGTTTGTTTTATATGTATTTCCTCATACTTCAGTACAATATGTCATGTATGGGAGTATTAATGAATGATACAAGGTATATAGTGTGGGTTGATTCAGCAAATATTTCACTCTGTGTAGTACTGCAATTGATTTCGATATTTTACCTTTAATATAATTAATATGTGACTTCCAACACAGTATATTATCAATTATTACTCCAAGAAATTTAGTTTCGGATACCCTTTCAATCTCTACACCATTTACACTGAGTTTAGATACTAAGTTGTCGTGATGGTTGTTAAAAACTATAAATTTTGTCTTACTTAATTCGACAGGAATTTCACTTTATTCCTTCCTTCCTTCATTCATTAATCTTCTTCCACTTAATCCTTTTTGGGTCGCGGGGGGTGGGGTTGGGGGGCTGGAGCCTATCCCAGCATCTTTGGGTGAGAGGCAGGGTACACCCTGGACAGATCGCCAGTCCATCACAGGGCCAACACAGAGAGACAGACAACCATTCACTCTCACAGCCATACCTAAGGACAATTTAGAATCACCAGTTTGATGCCAATTAACCTAACTTGCATGTTTTTGGCATGTGGGAGGAAACCGGAGAAATCCCGGAGTAAACCCACGCAGACATGGGGAGAACATGCAAACTCCACACAGATCACTGTTGGTCAGGGGCTGGGATCGAACCAGGGATCCCATGGCCAAGGGCGAGTTGCTGTGCTGCCGCAGGCGCCTAATTTCATAAGAACTGACTGAGTGTTGATTTTTCTGTGCAATTTCATGGGATGGTGTCTTCGTTTGATTGGCTGCTCTCAAACAAAGAAATGTTTTCACATTAGATGGCAGCCATTTCAAACTGCTTTTTACAAAGTAGATTGGTCAGTCTTTGGACCGGTCTACAAGTTTTATGACTCAAGGCGGGATCATTTAAAAGGGAATTACACAGAAGTTACAGAGAAACAAGTTATACAGTTAAAATGTAGGTTAGAAAGAAAGAGAGGAAACAAAGTTATACACATAAGAAGACAAAAAGAGAAATGTAAGACAAAGAAAGACAGACAGAAGGAGATCAGAGAAGTCTGGGAAGATTTTATTCCACTGTTTCAAGGTCCTGTGTAGTTTTATTTTATCTAAATTGTTCTGTGTGAAGTTTGTCAAATCCTGCGTTAGTTTTTCTGGTTACTGAGGAGAAATCACCTTTTTCTTTAGAGCTTGCTTTCTCAGAATAAAATTCTCAATTTTTTTTTCCTTCACCTCAGGAGCCATTCTTTTCCTAGCAAATGTTTTCTTTTTTTTTTTTAGATTTTCTGACTTTTCACGCCGTTAAAGTGGACCTTTAATTTTCCTAATTTAAAGTGAACAGAGACTATGTTTTTGGACTCTCTTTCCGGCCTCATATCCGCCTGACTGAGAAGTGGTTCCTTCAGTTTTTTTTTTGGTCTATCCCGCTCCTAGAGACTTCACCCATTCGGCTGGACTCGTTCCAAGGATTTTCACGCCGCCCTGAGACAAATCATCCATGGCTGCCATTGTCTTGAAGGGCCCCCAGCTGAGTTATCACATCCACGGCTGTGAGGAAGTATAACAGCAGCCGTTTCCTCCGACGTCCTAACTTCCAAACCCAGCGGTACCGACCCGCAGAAACGTGGACCTACAGCTGTTGTGTGATTGAAACTCCCTTTTCCTATCTCCTGGGTTAAAACGTGATGTCCGAACAATTAAATTGCAATTAAATATAGCCCGTATTTCAGGGCTCAATTAGTCTCTTAACCACAGGGTAAAGCTGTAAACTGAAAGAAGACTCTTAGTCATTTTTAAGTAACTGCCCTTAATTTTTGTAGATTAATTCAGAAGTCATTTTTAGATAATCTACTTATGAATTTTCCCCATAAAATTGCATTGTTTTGTTAGACATTTCAGCCTTCATTTACCGTTGAAACATAAGTCTGGTTCCTCCTTGGTTCTACAAAGGTGTAACGCTGGATTTTATGTTCAGGAAAACAATAACAGTGGATGTGATATCGTACACTGTTATCATTTGAATCTGTTTATCCATCATTTGGATGCCTTATCATGTAACCTGAATGAGTTTACTAAAAGGGTGAATGAGAGAAGTTGAAGCGTTTTCCTTTCGTATATATCTGCTTCCTAGATTACGGCAGGAGAAGAACTCCCTTTAATTTTGAGACTGATCCATTAAGTAATTGAAGGTACAAAATTAATTAAAACTAAGTTTAATATAAGTGTCTGTTAGGACTGGTGCCCCTTTTACGAGTGCTTTTTTATTTTATTTAGCGGGTGCAGAAGTGACGGTTTAACTCCGCCCCCTTTCACACCCACTATTAAAATAAATAATTCCTGTACCTTATTACAATACTTTATTATATATTCTCCTACAGTTTTAGTGTGCCCCATGTGAGGCCTGCGTAACTGGGAAGCATACTGTATATGCAAAAGGAAAAATCATTGAGACATAAGCTGTTTATTTTTCTGCAAATATTGATCCACTTTTTTTGGTGAGCCTGTGTGTTGTTTGGGAGAGAGAGGCTGAGGCTGCGTCTCTTCCTGCCTGTGTCTGTTGTGTTTGTTTACTTAGCCTCCCGCCGAGGCGTCTGGTTACTGATAGTGGCAGCGAATCACCCACTGTCTAAGGTGAACAGCTGTGTTGATGCATGCAAAAGAAGTTTAAGCAGTATTATATGCTGGATTAAGAAAAATAAAGGCCTAGAGTGACAGAAACACGAAGAAAACCATCCTGTCTCTTGCCAGTTTAACCTTCCGGCGATTATCCCAAAAGGATTTATCAAACTGGCCAGTTCTGTAATTACCCAAGCATGGTGACGTCAGATTAAGCTGGACGCAGTTTGATCTGGCCACTGAATAAACCATTGGGGAAGTAGCATTGCTAAAAATCTATACCCGGAATTAAAGGGGTAACATTATTTGTGCAAGTTGGAGATTAAACTCCCATTTTGAAAAGCAAGGCATGGCGTTGTTGATAAGACTCGGCGCCCGCATCACGTGTCGCATGAACACGCAGTCACGCGCATGACCGAAAGGCGTGCATGAAAAACTGCGCATGAGCAGAGTAAGTGTGCAGATGCCATTTTGAAGCCGCTAAGAGGGAGTCACCCTAGCCACTATTTTGAGTGAGACCGGAAGACCCGCCCAAAGCGACGTCACCAGTGTCTCCTCCTCTTGGGAGGGCCGAGGTAACTGCCCCCATTTTGAGCTCAACTATAGGAGTTGCATTTCTTCCATGAATGCACACTCGGATTAAAGCAGAGCAAATCTATTAAGCTGATTTATAATCAAACAGAGCTTCCAAATTAACTTCAAATCAAGCCGAATTATCTGGAACAACCTAAATTTAAACCCAATTCAAAGTTTTATCCCAAGAACAAAAAGGAAAAAGCAACTTGTGGGTTTGAAGTTTGTTCTCATTGGTGGAAGAGCTTTTGACTGCATGTACTGTATACACAGTGAAAGAACATGGAATCATAGACTTTGTATTTACTCACGTATGTTAACCACACATTTTAATCTTTTTAGTTAAAAGCATATATTTACACATCTTTCGCTAAAATCTGCAAACTTTTGAAGCTATATATATATATGTGTTTTGTTTTTAAATATCACTGTGCGATTTCTTTCACAGGAAGCCATTCAACTTAGGGATTCAAATAAATGACAGTGTTCATTTACATTCAAGTTAATGTTAATCCTGTGCATGTTGGTAAAGGATTTAATGATTTATTAAATATTTTAACCAAAATTTTTCAAAATTAGGAAATTACATTCAGCAATTAACACTTGAAAGCTTTAGCTTATTTACGGTCAGTGTGTTGCTTTTGATTCGTGTTTCCTCCCCAGGAGAAGGAAAACATTTAACCAACTCACTATTTCTCACCAGGATTTGAAATAAGTCAAAAGGTGAAAACTTTGATTAGTCTGTAAAACATTTTTTTTCTTCTCTTTTTAAATAATCATTAACTTTAATCCTAAGGAAGCCTTAGTGACAATACGCAAAGACAATTCATTTGTTTCCTAATTTGTAAATATTAAAACATTTAAAGGCTTTAAATGAAGATAAGCTTTAACAAATAAAACAAAGCCAGTTCTAACTTTAAAACAAAGTGAAGACTTATAACTCTAAAGCCTTAAAGCATTTAACCTTTTCTATTTTTGTTGCTTTCTTTTTTGTAAATAAAATCATTACTTTCAAGTGAGATTCAACAAAAATTCACAACCTAGTTATTGAGGACTATTCCAAAACTATACTTTGATAACTGAACTGAAAGAAGTCAATCCACACAATTTTTTTTGTTTGTCTTGTGAAATACAAATCAAAATACAGTGTCAACAAATAAATTAACACATATTCCACATTTCTAAAGAATTCCAAAATATTTGCTTTCCTTCTTATAAGCCTCGAAGTTGAAACAAACTCCAAAAAGAAGCTTGTAATTACCCTCACTGTAAAACAACACTCAAGGTTAACTCTTGACTCGCAACTTTAGCTATAATCAACAAATTGATTTCAAGCTAAGCGTTACATAAACGGTAAAACATGTCGAGTCCACTTGACGAATTAAATTACCTTCATGTAACATTGGAAGAGTTGGCTTCCGACCTTATACCCGGTTTCTCCAAACATGTTCAGAATACTCCACCCAAAGATTTGAAGCAAATCACGAAAAAACTTTTAGATGAATGTGAAACTAACCCACCGAAAGCAAAGGAAATCCCCGGTGTGTTAGGAAAGTTTGCACTAGCATTAGTTGCAAGGCTAAAACGAGCTGAAACCCAAGTACTCTACACTGAAAAGGAACTGGTGAAACAACAAACAACCATCTTTTCTCTTCAGGAAGAGAACAAATCTTTTGTGAAAAAGCAGGTACAAGCTCGTATAGAGAAAGAAGACACCCAAGCTACGCTTGATCAGACGTTGCTAAATCTGGAGCAAGCAGAGGAAGAAAAGCAATGACTAGAAGACGACAATACCTCACTTCAGGAAGAAAATGAGGACTTGAGAACTGCCCTTCTTCACAAAGAGAACCAACTCAAGGAAGTTGAAGGTCAATTTGACGAAACAAACTCCGACTATGGGAAATGTAAACTGCTCCTACGAGAAGCACAACAAGACCTTCAGGGCGTCAAAGAAGAGCTGGAAGACTACCGCCAACGTAGGGATCTGAGTCCAGAAGCCATGAACAGGCTGGTTCCCTCGACAAAGGGGGGCATCCCCTCATGGGATGGGGACTCCCCCGGCTCACACTCACCTGACCCGTTCAGACCCGAATGGCAACGCGAAAGACATTTGTAAATTCCATCCGATGGAGATCTCAATAAGATCGCTCGCCACGTCACAAAATTTGACCCCTCAACCAGTGGGTCACCTGATACCAGGGCTTATTTGCAAGATATTGACTACTACTTGCATAAACACCCTGATGCTACGGTTGATGATCGCATTTATTTGATCAAGTAGGCATCCAACAGGCCGGTATCAAAATTTATAGATTGGCAACCATTTGATATCAAGATGAACCACCGGAAACTCTACGAAGCCATTGAAAAGGAGTTCTCCGACGACTGCTTACAGTCAGGGCTAGCGACAGCCCTAGCTGTGAAACGGGGTCGCTTAGAGCCCCCCACAGGCATACTACCAGCGACTCCTGCGCGCATATTTCGGATCTCAGAACATGCCTGAGATGGAAGAAGACCACAATTTCAAGGCTTTTTTCATTCAGAATCTCCATCCCACGATTGGACACCACCTTGGAGTCATGGCTAACCCAAGGTCAAACTCAATAAACCAGCTAAGAGAGTTCGCACATTATGCATTATGTGTTAGCTGTCAACACCGCATCAGACACCATGGACCTAGAGGGCACCCCAAGGCCAGCCCCTGTTCCAGCACCTCGGTCACAAATAAAACGACAGTCCTCTAGTGAAAATAAGTTGAGTCATGACCCAGAAAAAATTTTGACACCAAGTTCCAAGCCAACATCACCAAAACCTGACTACCATCGGAGGCTAAGCCCACCAGGTAAGTCACGAGAATATGGTATGGATACCCGGGATGACAGATATCAATTTCAAGACTTGCGTAACCGCGGGAGGTGGTCACCTCCCTCGTACCGACGAAAAAACTTCGACAGGGAAGCAAGACCTCCCCCTGGTAAGTTTAGCTCCAAACCCTGGGAGAAGAAAGAAAAGCCCATTTTCAGCCGAGAAGACCTGGAAACTCTCCAACGTATACTTGACGAACTGAAGAGGAAAAAAGAGGCGAAAGAGGACAAGAAGCCAGATGTCCTAGCCATAAATATTGTGACCACCCCAAACGATCCTTTAGGTTTGCCACAAGTCAACCCTGAGGAATCTCCTACTACAAAGGGGAAGGATACCGAAGACGCAACCAAGCATCCTCCACCCAAAACTCAGGAGGAGCTCCAAAATGCAAGGCCATCCAGTGTCATTTTAGTAGTCCAGCTACCTGGAAAACCTCACTCACCCGAAACAGGCGACGCCTTAATCTGCGTTGAACCACCAGTCCAACAATTTCTGCATGATTTGACCGAGAGGGGGGTTGCACGAAAATTTTTCCTGTCATTGACCCTGGAAGATGTGATGACGCACGAAGCCCTACTGGATACCGCAGCAGACATCACACTCATGTCGCGGGACCTTTTTGAACACCTACGTGTCGCTGCTAACCATGCGCACAAAGACTTGAAACTAAGACCTTGCTCCTTAGCTATTCAACCTTGTGCACCCTCAAACACGACTGTCACACATGTCATTGATAAAAATCTCCATTGGGCCCATGACCTTGATCCATCCGGTCTATGTGTCCAATCTCAACTCGATTCCATTGCTGATAGGCAAGGATCTACTTAATCGCTTTGAGCCTCTGATAGACTTCAAGAATCTCAAGCTATGGGCTCAAGTTCGACAACCTCTCCCAACCACTCTACCTGAAGCAACCGGATCACAGTGCTACACTCTTGACACCTTGGATGTTCCAGGAGTCAACCCACTCGCACTGCTGACCCAACAAAGTTTGACGGAAGGTGACCTTGGGGAACAGGCTGAAACAGGCACCCCTTCCCATGTCACCACATCCAACAACTCAACCTTAAATGAACACAGTTCATTCCTTTGCACCCTAAAACCAGGGGCAGCCGACGAAGAGTACTGCCCCCAAGTGGTCAAAGGACTAGTTATCCAAAGCTCCCACGTAGAAGACGTGGTACTGGCTCTCTGGGCTGATAAATCCGCAATCAGCCAGACACTTTTCGACTCTCTACACGAGAAATGCCCTGACCTTATGGCCACTAACAAGTCTTTTCGTTTCCCTGCTGGGACCAAATCAAACAAAACATTGATCGCCACAAGTATCTGCGCCGTCCACCTTCAGTGGAACCACAGACTGCTAACGCATCCCTTCTTGGTCGTTCCCGACCTACCACATGCAGTCTACATCGGCAGTGATCTTCTTGTGAGACTCGGAACCCAGGTTGATACCATAAACAATGTCTTATGGTCTCTCACCCCAGTTTGAGATGCTCACTCTAAACCAGATTTTGACACTCTAAAGTCAGGCCAGACCATCCCTGAGGCCTGCCAGGTACTGAACACTCAACATTGTCTCATACCTGCTAATGTTACGTGCTACCTGGTCCAACTATGCATTCAGACCGGACAGAAACTTATGCATCCACAAGCATTTTTCCAACCGGCTCCTTTGCTTGATGATCTAAGCTTAACTCTGGAGGCCACGCCCCTTCTAAGCCTAGAATACAGAACCACCACGTTGCCGGTAAACAATCCCACGGCAGAGACCATCGTCCTGCCCAAGGCCACGCCTCTTGGCTGGCTCATCACTACAGATTTCCACGATTTCGAACTGACTGTTCCTGTGCTAGGGGGCCTCCCTGATTCTCTTTGGGCCGACTCTCTCGAACCTACAGTCATTTACACCAAGCCTTCTAAGGCCATCGCTCTTGTGTCAATGCCAATCCCTGACAAAAAGTCAGTGGGACGAATTGACTTGACCAACAGTGACCAAATGCTTGTCCAAGCCATTGAACTCCTTCCATCGGCGTCTAATCAGCAGACCAATGACAATCCCAGCAATGCTCCACTGAAATCGGTCCTCACTATCGCTCAAGAGATTGCACAGGTGGTAGCTGATGCTGATGCCCTAACCTCTGATGAAGAACGTGAAAAACTTCACCAGGTTCTTCTTAAATACGAACAATCCTTCTCCAAAGACTCCTTGGACTGTGGACTAACCACAATCAACTTGGTACGCATTCCTACACCACCTGACACTCCTCCCACCTACGTCAGGCAGTACAAGATTACCTTGGCCTTGTATGGCCCAGTACAAGAAATAATCGATGACCTACTGGATCGTGGCATAATCAGGCCATGCAACAGTACCTACTCGGCCCCCTTATGGCCTGTCCTAAAGCCCGATGGTAAGTGGAGACTCACCATTGATTACAGGAAATTGAACACTCAGGTTCCTCTCTCTAGGTGGCCTATGACTCAACTGAAGCAAGAACTCCCTAGAGTAAAAGATGCCAAATACTTCTCAACACTGAACATTGCTTCTGGTTTCTGGACTATTCCTGTCCAAGCTGAAGACCAACACAAACTGGCCTTCACGTTTGCGAATCTCCAATACACATTCACCCGGTGCCCTTTTGGCTATGCCAACTCTCCTGCAGAGTTCAACATTTTCTTGAACAAAACATGTCCAGACGCCCGAGACAGAGGTAGCCTCATCTATGTTGATGACATTCTCATTCGGAGTCCAACTCTTTACGCCCACCTCACTGAAATTGACCATGTCCTTGGCCAGCTCACGCGAGCAGGAGCCAAAATTTCTCTCTCCATGTGCCAATGGTGCAAAACTAAAGTCAACTATGTTGGTCTCTTGGTAGGACCCAAAGGGGTCCTACCACAAACGGCACAAATTCAAGGTGTGCTAAACATCAAAGCCCCTACCAACATCTCCGAATTCCGGAGCTTCCTAGGGGTATGCAATTACTCACGTCAGTTCATTGAGGATTATGCAGACTTGGCAAAACCCCTGACAGACCTCCTACGAAAGGACACCCCTTTCATTTGGTCTGAGGCTCAAGAACAGGCTATGCTAGCGTTGAAGCAAAAGTTATGCACAGCACCATGTTTGGCCTACCCCAACTGCGACCAGCCATTCTTCCTACAAGTGGGGTTCTCTGCCAACTGCTTAAGCGTTGGATTATACCAAATCTATGACCACGACAAATGAGTCGTGGCCTATGCCAGCAAAACCCTCTCTGGTCTGGAACTGAAATACTCGGACTGCGAAAAAGCCCTTCTGGCCACTGTATGGGCAGTCAAACATTTTTCCAACTATGTGGGAGGCCAGAGAATCACAGTTGAGACTCACCACCAACCAGTGGTCTTCCTTAACAGTCAACGCATCAGAGAAGGCGTTGTAACAAATGCTAGAATAGCCTCCTGGTTGATGGCTTTACAAAGCTTTGATGTGGAGATCCGCTACGCACAAAAGTTGAGAAGCCCTCTCGGCACGGACTTGGCTGCCTGCCAACGGTGCTCTGAGGACACTCCAGGACCATCCATTCGGGCTGAGCCACCTACAGTCACTGAAGACCCAAACCATCACTACTTTGACCAAAACATCTGTCAAGATATGATCACCGCTTATGTTGATGGTTGTTCTTTTCACCATTAAACTCACATTCATGCTGGTGTGGGTGTGGCATGGCTGAACAATCAGCCTTGTGAACCCCACAACTTTCAACTGGGTTCCCAATCATCCCAGTATGCGGAAATCGCAGGTGTGCTCATTACACTGCAACTTGCCGTAGACCATGGCATTCGCACATTGGTCATCTGCACTGACTCCAACTACGCACACCTCAGTCTCACTTGTCATTTAGCACTCTGGAAGACCAAAGGTTTCATAACCTCCAACCACAAACCGGTTAAACATCACAACCTTTTCAAGGCATGTGATCACCTGGTCACCTCCAACAACCTCCAGGTGTACTGGAAAAAGGTCAGAGGTCACTTGCACACACCAGGTCAGGACAAAGAATGGAATGACCTTGTGAACTCACTTGCAAAACAAGGAGCCATACAAGGCACGCCCTGGTCCTTTGATTCTGCTCAGGTGCCGACTTCACAGTCCCACCCACCCACCCCTCCAGTCTGCACAGTCACTAGGGCCCAGACAAACAGGGCCCAAGATACAACACAAACCACAGGTCCCCTCGCGGTTGACCCTGTTTCCACTGAAGCTGACCTTATCTCTCTTCAAACCCTTGACCCTGCGATTCATAAAATGATACAATATCTCTCGGATCCTGCACTCAATGCACATCCGACTCGGATCTTGCTGACACTCCAGATTTAAAACCACTTTTTGCCACACGATCGTCCTTGCAGCTGCAAAATAGCATTCTAGTTCACGTTTCCGATGAACTCCCTGCGCCTGCGCTTGTGGTCCCTTGTAACCAGAGTGGGGTGTTGATTGTTCATGCCCATGATCTCCCAACTGCAGGACACAAAGGCTTCAAAGCAACGTACAACGTGCTCAAACAAGTGGCATATTGACCATACATGCGAAAGGATATAGCGGACTACATCAAGGGATGTCTCGTATGTTGCCAGTTTCAACCAACCAACCCGATTCATCGAACACCCCTACAGAAAAGAGGCATTTCATTCCCATGGTCTGACCTCCAAATTGACTGGGTAGGTCCCCTTCCACGGTCAGCCAGAGGAAACAATGACTTCCTCACAGTCACATGTGCTTTCACCAAATGGGTCGAATGCTTGCCTGCTCCTAATGACATGGCAGAAACCACGGCCTACTTGTTGATGAACCATGTATTCTCTAGATTTGGTCTGCCGAGCCGAATCAACTCTGATCGCGGCACTCATTTCACCGCCTAAGTCATGCGACAACTGTGGGAAACCTTGGGAGTTAAAGCTAACTTCCATATTAGCCACCACCCACAATCCTCCGGACAGGTTGAAAGAACCCACCGAACTGTGATTAACATACTGAAGAAGTATGTTTCACCACACCAAAAAGACTGGGATGTAAAACTCCTGCTGGTCTTAATGGCCATCCAAGCCACTCCCCATGAAGCTACTGGGGTGTCACCTTTTGAAATGATGACAGACCGGCAGATGAGTTTGCCCCTGCATTTACGCTACCAACCTGGAGAAGCCAGTGTTGCCATAGCTTACACTACTCACCAGTACATGACTGACCTGACCAAACATCTCCAACAGACTTTTGCCTTTCCCCAAAAACATTTGGACCGATCAGCTGAAGGACGCAAAGCCTACTACAACCAGAAAGCCTCACATGACGAACTCCAAGTGGGAGACAAGGTTTTCTATTACGCTGTCATTCCTCAGAAAAGACAGACCAATGCACGAGCAGGAATACTCACTCAGAAGTTCCTCCCTAGGTGGAGGGGTCAACACACGATCACAGATAAACTCTCTCCGGTCGTTTACCAAATCAAAATGAGCAAAGGTCGCCAGGACCCCATCTCCAAATGGGTCCATCGTAATCAAATCAAAGCTTACAAAAACCCCATGGGACTCGTCAGGGACAACACTGTTCCATTAAGTCAGTAAACAAACCTAAAATCTTGTTTGCACCCGATAGATAACTGTTAGCTGACTATAAGACTCAGGTATATTCGGTCGCATTTCTCTCCCTCAATCAGGTACAGTGAGGCAAAAAAGTATTTGGTCAGCCACCAATTGTGCAAGTTCTCCCACTTAAAAGATGAGAGAGGTCTCCAATTTTCATCATAGGTATACCTCAACTATGAGAGACAAAATGAGAAAAAAAAATCCAGAAAATCACATTGAACGATTTTTAATGAATTAATTGGTAAATTCCTCGGTAAAATAAGTATTTGGTCAATAACAAAATTTTATCTCAATACTTTGTTATATACCCTTCACTGGCAATGACAGAGGTCAAACGTTTTCTGTAAGTCTTCACAAGGTTTTTACACACTGTTGCTGGTATTTTGGCCCATTCCTCCATGCAGATCTCCTCTAGAGCAGTGATGTTTTGAGTTTGTCGCTGGGCAACACGAACTTTCAACTCCCTCCAAAGATTTTCTATGGGGTTGAGATCTGGAGACTGGTTAGGCCACTCCAGGACCTTGAAATGCTTCTTACGAAGCCACTCCTTCATTGCCCGGGTGGTGTGTTTGGGATCATTGTCATGCTGAAAGATCCAGCCACATTTCATCTTAAATGCCCTTGCTGATGGAAGGAGGTTTTCACTCAAAATCTCACAATACATGGCCCCATTCATTCTTTCCTTTACACAGATCAGTCGTCCTGGCCCCTTTGCAAAAAAAACAGCCCCAAAGCATGATGTTTCCACCCCCATGCTTCACAGTAGGTATGGTGTTCTTTCTACTCCAAACATGACAAGTTGCATTTTTACTAAAAAGTTCTATTTTGGTTTCATCTGACCATATGACATTCTCCCAGTCCTTTTCTGGATCATCCAAATGCTCTCTAGCAATCTTCAGACCGGCCTGGACATGTACTGGCTAAAGCAGGGGACACACCTGGCACTCCAGGATTTGAGTCCCTGGCGACGTAGTGTGTTACTGATGTAGCCTTTGTTACTTTGGTCCCAGCTCTCTGCAGGTCATTCACTAGGTCCCCCGGTGTAGTTCTGGGATTTTTGCTCACCGTTCTCGTGATCATTTTGACCCCATGGGGTGAGATTTTGCATGGAGCCCCAGATCGAGGGAGATTATCAGTGGTCTTGTATGTCTTCCATTTTCTAATAATTGCTCCCACAGTTGATTTCTTCACACCAAGCTGCTTACCTATTGCAGATTCAGTCTTCCCAGCCTGGTGCAGGTCTACAATTTTGTTTCTGGTGTCCTTTGACAGCTCTTTGGTTGTGGCCATAGTGGAGTTTGGACTCTGACTGCTTGAGGTTGTGGACAGGTGTCTTTTATACTGATAACAAGTTAAAACAGGTGCCATTAATCCAGCTAACGAGTGGAGGAGAGAGGAGCCTCTTAAAAGAAGTTACAGGTCTATGAGAGCCAGAAATCTTGCTTGTTTGTAGGTGACCAAATATTTATTTAACCGAGGAATTTACCAATTAATTCATTAAAAATCCTTCAATGTGATTTTCTGGATTTTTTTTCTCATTTTGTCTCTCATAGTTGAGGTATACCTATGATGAAAATTGGAGACCTCTCTCATCTTTTAAGTGGGAGAACTTGCACAATTGGTCAGACTTAGTCAGACTCCAAACTCCACTATGGCCAAGACCAAAGAGCTGTCAAAGGACACCAGAAACAAAATTGTAGACATGCACCAGGCTGGGAAGACTGAATCTGCAATAGGTAAGCAGCTTGGTGTGAAGAAATCAACCGTGGGAGCAATTATTAGAAAATGGAAGACATACAAGACCACTGATAATCTCCCTCGATCTGGGGCTCCACGCAAGATCTCACCCCGTGGGGTCAAAATGATCACGAGAACGGTGAGCAAAAATCCCACAACCACATGGGGGGACCTAGTGAATGACCTGCAGAGAGCTGGGACCAAAGTAACAAAGGCTAAATCAGTAACACACTACGCCGCCAGGGACTCAAATCCTGCAGTGCCAGACGTGTCCCCCTGCTTAAGCCAGTACATGTCCAGGCCCATCTGAAGTTTGCTAGAGAGCATTTGGATGATCCAGAAGAGGACTGGGAGAATGTCATATGGTCAGATGAAACCAAAATAGAACTTTTTGGTAAAAACGCAACTTGTCGTGTTTGGAGGAGAAAGAACACCATACCTACTGTGAAGCATGGGGGTGGAAACATCATGCTTTGGGGCTGTTTTTCTGCAAAGGGACCAGGACGGCTGATCGGTGTAAAGGAAAGAATGAATGGGGCCATGTATTGTGAGATTTTGAGTGAAAACCTCCTTCCATCAGCAAGGGCATTGAAGATGAAACGTGGCTGGATCTTTCAGCATGACAATGATCCCAAACATACCACCCGGGCAATGAAGGAGTGGCTTCATAAGAAGCATTTCAAGGTCCCAGAGTGGCCTAACCAGTCTCCAGATCTCAACCCCATAGAAAATCTTTGGAGGGAGTTGAAAGTCCATGTTGCCCAGCGACAGCCCCAAAACATCATTGCTCTAGAGGAGATCTGCATGGAGGAATGGGCCAAAATACCAGCAACAGTGTGTGAAAACCTTGTGAAGACTTACAGAAAACGTTTGACTTCTGTCATTGCCAGCGAAGGGTATATAACAAAGTATTGAGATAAACTTTTGTTATTGACCAAATACTTATTTTATCGAGGAATTTACCAATTAATTCATTAAAAATCATTCAATGTTATTTTCTGGATTTTTTTTTTCCAATTTTTTCTCTCATAGTTGAGGTATACCTATGATGAAAATTGTAGACCTCTCTCATCTTTTAAGTGGGAGAACTTGCACAATTGGTGGCTGACGAAATACTTTTTTTGCCCCACTGTATTTATATGTAGCTCTTGCACTCCATTTTGATTTTTGTGCCCAATTCAAACTATTTTTGAACAATTATAATAGCTATCTCATTGTAAACTTAAACACCTACCTCAGGTATGTAAAACTACGCACTTTGTATCTTCTTACTTTTGTAACCAGAATTTTTGAGTCATTTCAAGAAATATACCTTAGCTTACTACTGTTAGTCAATTTTATAATCTACATTTGTCCATATTCAAATTATTATTATTATTTTTTTTTTTTTGGAAATTCATGGAAGTCCTTCCAGTAAACCAAAGTTAAAAATCTCTACTTAGCAACAGATACTGTTTGCATGCTAGTGTGTATGGACATCACAAAAACCTTTTAACCCAGTATTTAGGTCAAGTGTTGCCAAGGAGACGAAGCTGCCATGGGTGTGTACCAACGCTGACCGATGCTCACCATTGCTACAAAGGGGGGAATCTGTAGCATCATCGTCTCCTCTAACCAAGACAGAAGATCACTTCCCTCCATTCTACAGGAATTTCACTTTATTCCTTCTACAGGAAAACCACTTTTCTGCATTCTACAGGAATATCACTGGCTTTCATATCGACTACACTCATCCAGGCCTGACCAAGGATGTTTTCCCAGGACCCCAATGTAAACAGTTGCCTCTTGCAGAGATGGTAAGGATCAGAATTTGCTTTTAAAGGCTCAAAGGAACATAAAACTCGGGAGACCAGGCCTCCAACGTGAACATTGCATTTGGATAACATATGCCTTACAGGAAACTAATGCTCTTAAAGGGTCATAAACGGCTTAATCAGACAGTTATATGACTTTTGATGGTTACCAGATCCTTTTCTTCCAGATACCATGGACCGAAAGAAATCATCTACAGCTCAACAGTACCTTCTAGCGGATACCTATGGAATGTGTTTCAGTATGTAGGATCTGATTATTAATTTGTTCTGAACATTAAGTTTCTTTCAGCTTATCCTCTTCTCCCCCGGATCCTAAGGACACTGAAAATTATCCCTTTTTATTACCAACCATGGTTTGCTGTACTACATTAACCTTTGATCTAAATATGAATGCATGTATTATAATTATGTATAAGAAATGTTATGTTCATGAGTGTTATTCAAACAAATGTAATATTAAAGTAATGGTATAAATGCATGATCACCAAATATTAGCCCAGTCATTTAATTTGGTTAGATCTTATATTGAGCACCTAATTTCATAAGAACTGACTGAGTGTTGATTTTTCTCTGCAGTTTCATGGGATGGTGTCTTTGTTTGACTGGCTGCTCTCAAACAAAGAAATGTTTTCACATTACTACTACTGTGAAATGTAGTAGTAATGTGTAATTACTATTACTAATAGTAGTAATTACTACTATTGTGAAATGGCGCTATATAAATAAAGTTGAATTGAATTGAATTAGATGGCAGCCATTTCAAACTGCTTTTTATAAAGTAGATTGGTCAGTCTTGGGACCGGTCTACAAGTTTTATGACTCAAGGCGGGATCATTTAAAAGGGAATTACACAGAAGTTACACAGAGACAAGTTATACAGTTAAAATGTAGGTTAGAAAGAAAGAGAGAAAACCAAAAGTTATACACACAAGAAGACAGAAAGAGAAATGTAAGACAAAGAAAGACACAGAATGAGATCAGAGATGTCTGGGAATATTTTATTCCACTGTTTGAAGGTCCTGTGTAGTTTTATTACCTCTGCCAGGCCAAAGGCCAGGAGGAGGTTATATTTTTGCCAGCGTTTGTCTGTCTGTCTGTTTGTCTGTCTGTTGGTTAGCAAGATAACTCAAAAAGTTTGGGACGGATTTCGATGAAACTTTCAGGCTTTGTTGGAAATGGTACAAGGAAGAACTGATTAAATTTTGGGGATGGTCCGGATCACCGTCTGGATACAGGAATTTTTTTAAAGAATTCTTTAACATTGTCAGATACGGCCATTTCCAACATGTGCGCAGGCGCAATGGAGGGCGCTGGTCGTCCTGTCTGATGAACACAAACTGCGCGTTCTTCAAAGTTTTAGGCACAAAAGCACGCCGAAAACAGTGGTGGGCAGGGCCCGGCAGCGTGCCTGTGTTTGCGCTACGCTGCAAAAGCTGAGACGGGCAGCTGACCGGCGCCGGATTATTTGGCAGAAATTCCCCGGGCAGCCATAGGGGCTGCACAAAAAACCAGCTCTCTGGCGGGGAAGATTCCAAATCCTCTTTTGCCGCGGAGCGCAACCCCAATATAAAACCCACGGCAACCTGTCTACCTAATTTGCATCCGTCAGTGAACCCCTGAGTGCTGCTTTCAGTGGAGGAGATGGACACAACACCAACACTTCAGTTTATTATCTCCGCCAAGGAGGTAATGCTTTTACTACTGAACCACTAATCACATCACTAATAACATCACATCACTAATAACCACTAATCACCACAATCTATCATTGTGAATCCAATTGTTAGTCATATGTTTTCATGGTCAAGAAATCTGAAAACGTACACACAAACACTGTATGGGGGGGAACTGTGGCGCTTGGCGGAGGTCTGCACTCTCCGAGTGCTTTTCTAGTTTTATCTAAATTGTTCTTTGTGAAGTTTGTCAAATCCTGCCTTAGTTTTTCTGGTTACTGAGGAGAAATCACCTTTTTCTTTAGAGCTCGCTTTTTCAGAGAATAATTTTTTTTTCCTTCACCTCAGAAGCCCTTCTTATCCTAGTAAATGTTTTCTTTTTTTTAGATTTTCTGACTTTTCACACCGTTAAAGTGGACCTTTAATTTTCCTAATTTAAAATGAACAGAGACTGTGTTTTTGGACTCTCTTTCCGGCCTCATATCCGCCTGACTGAGAAGTGGTTCCTTCAGTTTTTTTTTTTTGGTCTATCCCGCTCCTAGAGACTTCACCCATTCGGCTGGACTCGTTCCAAGGATTTTCACGCCGCCCTGAGACAAATCATCCACGGCTGCCACTGTCTTGAAGGGCCCCCAGCTGAGTTATCACATCCACGGCTGTGAGGAAGTATAACAGCAGCCGCTTCCTCCGACATCCTAACTTCCAAACCCAGCGGTACCGACCTGCTGAAACGTCGACCTACAGCTGTTGTGTGATTGAAATTCCCTTTTCCTATCTCCTGGGTTAAAACATGATGTCCGAACAATTAAATTACAATTAAATATAGCCCGTATTTCAGGGTTCAATTAGTCTCTTAACCACAGGGTAAAGCTGTAAACTGAAAGAAGACTCTGAGTCATTTTTAAGTAACTGCCCTTAATTTTTGTAGATTAATTCAGAAGTCATTTTTAGATAATCTACTTATGAATTTTCCCCATAAAATTGCATTGTTTTGTTAGACATTTCAGCCTTCATTTACCGTTGAAACATAAGTCTGGTTCCTCCTTGGTTCTACAAAGGTGTAACGCTGGATTTTATGTTCAGGAAAACAATAACAGTGGATGTGATATCGTACACTGTTATCATTTGAATCTGTTTATCCATCATTTGAATGCCATATCATGTAACCTGAATGAGTTTAATAAAAGGGTGAATGTGAGAAGTTGAAGCATTTTCCTTTCGTATATATCTGCTTCCTAGATCACGGCAGGAGAAGAACTCCCTTTAATTTTGAGACTGATCCATTAAGTAATTGAAGGTACAAAATTAATTAAAACTAAGTTTAATATAAGTGTCCGTTAGGACTGGTGCCCCTTTTATGAGTGCTTATTTATTTTATTTAGCGGGTGCAGAAGTGACGGTTTTACTCTGCCCCCTTTCACACCCACTATTAAATAAAATAAATAATTCCTGTACCTTCTTACAATATTATATATTCTCCTATATTAGTTAAAGTCAGCGTTGATGATTCCACCACAAGAAAGAGACGGGGCAAAAATGGCCTGCATGGTAGAGTTCCAAGATGAAAACCACTGCTGAGCAAAAAGGGCATAAAGGCTCATCTCAATTTTGCCAAAAAAAAAAAAAAAATCTTGATGATCCTCAAGTCTTTTGGAAAAACTCTGTGGACTAACGATGTGTGTGTCCCATTACATCCGGCATAAAAGTAGCACAGCATTTCAGAAAAGGAACATCATATGAACAGTAAAATATGTTGGTGGTAGTGTGATGGTCTGGGGCTGTTTTGCTGCTTCAGGACCTGGAAGACTTGCTGTGGTAAATGGAACCATGATTCCTGCTGTCCGCCAAAAATTTCTGAAGGAGAATGTCCGGCCATCTGTTCGTGACCTCATTTGGGTTCTGCAGCAGGACAATGATCCAAAACACACCAGCAAGTCCACGTCTGAATGGCTTAAGAAAAACAAAATGAAGACTTTGGAGTGGCCTAGTCAAAGTCTTGACCTAAATCTTATAGAGATGCTGTGGCATGACCTTAAAAAGGCTGTTCATGCTCAAAAACCCTCCGATATGGCTTAATTACAACAATTCCGCAAAGATAAGTGGGCCAAAATTCCTCCACAGTGCTGTAAAAGAGTCATTGCCAGTTATTGCAAACACTTGATTGCAGTTGTTGCTGCTGAGGGTTGCCCAACCAGTTTTTAGGTTTAAGGGGGCAATCACTTTTTCACACAGGGCCATGTAGGTTTGGATTTTTTTTTTCCTTAATAATAAACACCTTAATTTAAAAACTGCATTTTTTGTTTACTTGTTATCTTTGTCTAATATTTAAATGTGTTTGATGATCTGAAACATTTAAGTGTGACACTTTTTCACACCACTGTACAGTGAAATATTTAATCTGTTTTATTTTATTTGTGATGATTATGGTTCTTTTGTTCAAATTTAATTACAAATCATGGGAGTCTAATTTACTGAGGTGCACCAATATTCAGAGTGAGGGCTTATTACCGTGACAGTAATAAAGACGATGAAAAAGAGTCAGCTACTCATGTAATTCACTCATTTACTGGCAGTTAACACGTTACTAGCAGAAGTGAAACAGCTCGGCTGTCAGTAAACATCATTTAAGAGAGATTATTGTCTGACAGGTAATATTAGCACATGCTAATCAGTTTTCTAAAGCTTAGACAGTTGCTCATTGAAAATAAGAAGCGGTAACGTTACTCGCTAAAAACTCACTAACCTTACCAGTGTTGTGTTTAGATGTCGCCCACTTTCAGTCACTCTTCACTGGGGCGGAACATCGCAGAAGTCCGCTGACAGGCGGCCGGAGAGGAATGGAGAGGAGGAAGAGGCGTGACATGACAGTTATACTTTCTGTCCGTCACTCAATATAGTCCGTGTTGTACCTCGGTACACGTCTGAACCGTACCGAAAAATCTGAATTCAAGTACCGTTACAGCCCTACTTTTGCAGTTTTAATTTTATTAGGAAGCTGTCCCGTTTGTAATAAGATGAGATGAGATTCAACTTTATTGTCATTACACATGTATGAATACAAGGTAACGAAACGTGACTTGGCATTTGGGCACGCTCTGCAGAGCGCATCCAAGGCCGGGGCAGCCGCTAGGCGCCAGTCATGGCAGCCGCTAGGCGCCAGTCATAAGTTGAAGATGTGAGTTTAGTGGTTTGGAAATTCCATCAATGACCTGTTTCACTGTTTTCATGTCTGAGTCATCACATTCACCTCACATTTTGTTTAAACATTTATTAACAATATCTCAGTTTTATTGTTCTTCAGTTGTTTTAATAAAGACTGAACTAGGATTTCTTTTTATAAAATCAATGTCATTGTTTTCTGTAAAACTTTTTTTTTTTTTGGTTACTTCTTTGTACCCGTAGGTAGATTTGTTTTGCAGTCTGGTGACTTCCGTTTTTACAAGCCACCAGCTGCCGGCTGCTGCGTGCGCGAGCACCCCATATTCCTAACCTGCATGTTTTTAGCATGCGGGAGGAAACCGGAGAAATCCCGGAGTAAACCCACGCAACACGGGGAGACCATGCAAACTCCACACGGATCACTGTTGGTCGGGGGCTGGGATCGAACCCACGATCTCACGATCCCCCGGCCAAGGGTAAACTGTGCTGCCGCAGTGCTAACTACTGCACCACCGTGCAGCCCATCCACTTATCACATCCACTGCTTATCATAGTCCAGTAGTATAGTATAATCCATTCACTATATTATTGTCTAAACTGTTAGTAAATATCTGATGAATTAATGTTTCTGTCATGGGTGGCTCTCGCGAGCCACCATAAGACGCCACAGTCACCAGTGAGTTCAGTGAGAGTTTTATTTACGGTGAAAAATAGTACAACACAGGCTGCTGAGACAATGACACTTAAGTCTTCACACAACAGGAGGCGTAAGGCTAACAGCTCACTACAGGTCCAGAGGAGGAGACGGTCAAACACAGACAGACGAGGTTGGTGAAGAAACGATACACAGGCTGCTAAGGCAGAGACTCACAGAGATCAACTCACACCGGCAGGGGTAAGGCTCTACAGCTCACTTACTGGTCCAGAGGAACGACGGTCAAACCAAAAGCAGAGGAGGTAGGAATTAGTCCAAAGCTTCCGTAGCATGACGGAGAGTGAACAGACACTGCTGCGAGGATGCAGTCGCCAGCGTGGGTTAAAGTAGTCCGAGCGCTAACGACCACAAATGCAGCACAGCTGTTCAGGGCTTGACAGCTTAGCGGAAGCCTCCCCGAGCACTGTCACAATAAGAGCTCGGGGAGCTAGGATAACAACGCCGCTGTCAAACCCTGACAGGAATAACCCGAGCACCATGACCTAGTGCTCGGGTCATGACAGTAGCCCCCCCCTCACTTGACGGGCTCCGAACGTCTAATAACACCTAGCCCCCCCCCCCCCCAACCACAGGGCGAGTGGATTGAGGAACAGGCAAGGAGGGAGCCAAACAAAACCTAACCAGACCCAAACAGAAAGGGAACAGAATACATCACCCGACATATCCAACACTTCCCCCCAGAACAATGACGAGAAAAAACAAACCCGGGGAAAAAAAACAAAACAAAACAAGACAAGACTACAAAACAAGGGAAAAACAATCATAAAAAGCAAAAACCACCTGACCCAGAAAGTTTTCCCACCGAGACCACAGACAACCCGTCTAACTCCAGTGTACATAACCTAGCCAAAAAAAATAAACCCTCAAACACACGGTAACTATAGAAACAAAACAAGAAATAAATGCAAACACATAACTATGGAAACAAGAAATACATGACGGTAACTATGGGAACAAACAAGAAATAAATACAAACACATGGTAACTATGGGAACAAAAACAAGACGTAAATGCAAACACATGATGACTATGAACAAGAAATACATACTAACACATGGAGACTATGGAAAAAAAAAACAAGAAATAAACGCACACTTGTGCATTTTCATGTAACTATGAAAAAAGGCCACAAGAAATACGTGCTAACACACGGTGACTATGGAAAAACAAAAAACACAAACGAAGCCAGAAATACATGCAAACACCCGATAACAATGGAACAAGAACACCATACTATAGCCCCTCAAAAGAAAGAGGGGAGGACAAAACAAAAAGCAAAACTTGACCATAGCCCCTCAAAAGGAAGAGGGGAGGACAAGACAAAAAAACAAACCCAGACTATGGACTACAAACACACATGAGGCAATCTAAATTGCTTTACATAACTTAACCAGACTATGGATTGCAAAACACATATGAGGCAATCTAAATTGCTCTACATAATCTTGACATAACCCTGACACTGTATGGGCCAAAACAAAAGATGATCGGCGGAGATCCAACACCCCCCAGGCAGAGCTCCGGCGACCTCCCTGCCTCCGATGGCCCACGGATAGTCCCACAAACAGTACATGATCAGGTGGCCTGCCCCAGTCCCAGGCCCCCAGAAACAAGTCCTCTGGTGGCCGAACCAGGCCACCCAGTAGCAAACACAGTTTATCGGGTGACCAACCCAAGACGCCGAACGCACAAAGCAGTTCCTCGGGTGGCCGACCCGCATCCCACAACCACCAGGACCGTGGAGGAATAGCATGCAGCCGCCCGCCTAATGAAGACCAGGCATGAGAGCGCCAGTCTGCCAGACAAAAACCTCCAACGGCCCCCAGCTGGTGGCTCCTGAGAGGGGAACAATCAAGAAATTGGACCTCCTCGAACCGTGATTGGGTCGCAGCCGCACCTGCGCTGGACCCCCACTGGACCTTGTGGGACCCCCACTGGACCTCATGGGACCCCGATTGGGTCATATCGGGGTCCCACCTACCGTATCATCCTAACAGAGCACTACGCTCCCAAAATGCAGGTTTACTTGTAATACCTAGAATCTCTAAAAGTACAATGGGAGGCAGAGCCTTCAGTTATCAAGCTCCTCTCCTGTGGAATCAGCTGCCAATCTGGATTCGGGAGTCAGACTCGATCTCTGTTTTTAAGAATAGGGCTAAAACCTACCTTTTTGATATAGCCTACAATTAGGGAGGGATCATGTGTTTTCTGAACCCTCCCTTAGTTATGCTGCTAATAGGTTTAGTCAGCCGGGGGACCTCCAGTAATTCACTGGGCCTCACTCCTTTCCTCACTCTCTATGAAATATTTTTTTTTTGCTGGTCATTAACATTTGTTTGTTCTCTCCCATAGATTGAGTCCCCATCGTGCTGTTTGCTCTCTACATGTCTGTTCTTTTCTTCTTCTCTATCCCCTCACCCCCCAGCCAGTCGCAGCAGATGACTGCCCCTCCCTGAGCCTGGTTCTGCTGGAGGTTTCTTCCTGTTAAAAGGGAGTTTTTCCTCTCCACCGTCGCCAAGTGCTTGCTCACAGGGGATCGCCTGATTGCTGGGGTCTTTCTGCAACTGTGGGGGTCCTCCCTACAGTTGATAGTGCTATGAGATGACTGTTGTTGTGAAATGGCGCTATATAAATAAAGTTGAATTGAATTGAATTGAATATCTGCACCCGCGTCGGACCCTGATTGGGTCAACTCAGCCCACGCGTCGGACCCCAACTGGGTCAGGACGGACCCCGATTGGGTCACCGCTGCACCCACATTGGACCCCAACTGGGTCACCGCTGCACCCACGTCGGACCCCAACTGGGTCACCTCGGCCCACGCGTCGGACCCCGACTGGGTCACCTCGGCCCACGCGTCGGACCCCGACTGGGTCGGTACTGCACCGGCGACGACCTCCATCCCTGAACCTGGGACCTCCAGTCCTGTGACCTTGACAGACTCCAGACTGGTGATGCTGTGGAGAGGCTCAGAGAACAGGAGAGGACCGGGATCAGTTCCACCGGCAGCGCCAGAGCCCAGCGAGACGAGCTCGGGTGCAGCAGACGGCTGCCCCTCGCTCACCTCCCCATGAGGCAGGCAAAAATGCTCTAACACACCACAAAGGAAAACAAAGAAGAGCACTTGCCTGCACTCGGGCTCTGGAGCCGTCCAGGACTTCGTCGATCCAGGTTCAGATAGACGCTCGTCGTCAGGCTCCCACTCGGCTGCGTCGGGTTCCACAGCCGGCCTGATGGTTTCTGCAGCTGGATCCTCTCGCGCTGACGTCCACACCAATAACCCGCATGGTGTGGAGGCAGGGGACCCTCGACCCGCTGACTCGGGCTGCATCTCTGAGGAGACCTGGGAACGCTTACTCGTCGGCACTGGCTCCTCTTCGTAGTCCGTTCTCCTCCTCTGTCCAACACAAGGCTGCAGGGCCGGGATATCTCCCAGAGCCGCAGGCCTCCCCCTCGTCCGACGGTGTGGAACTGGCGGCGAGGACCGTTCAGCAGGAGGAAACACAGAGGCAGCAGGTTCAGTATAATTGGCTACAGCTGGAGAAGGAAACTCGGGGAGCTGCGAACCCCGAGCTTCACCCCCAGGAGTCAGACAAGACAGATCACTATGATGAATAGGAAAGTGAAATTGAACTTGCCTGTCTCCCGAAGGGAAGATGGTGCCAGCTGTAGAGGACGTTGCTCCTTCCCTCCCTCGCTGGATGGTAAAACAGGACCCATGGACAGAGCTCACCGGCGCAGGACTCAGATCACTCTCAGCAGCTGGCTGATTGAGTGGGTCATTCCGGCAGCCCGGAACTGGATCCGGCCCGCCGGCCCCCAGATGGTGCAAACTCCAGGACTGGATCAAGGACGGGATCAGGATCCGTAGGCCAAGAGCAGGAGTGCCTCTTCTCCTGCTTTACGTCACGTTCCTCCTCCAGCATCAGGAATATCTCGCGTTGCGCGGCGATATCTTCCCTCCTCGCGTCGACTTCCGGGTGGTCGGCCCAGCGGGGAGAGAGATGACGAAGAACGTCTTCAGCAGCGTCTAGGTACCAGTGTATGCCGTGATGGTAATCCAGCAGGGAAGCGGAGATGAGCATCTCATCCACAACTTCCAGAACGCCTGTCAGCTCGTGGCTCGGGCTCCAAGCGCGGCCCCTCCGCGACGGCATTCCTCCCACACACACAGTACCCAGACGGAAACAGCAACTGTCCAAAAAACTCAAACTCACTGGTGAATTGCGTCTTGGGTTGGCGTCACCGTAAACGCCGTTTTGGGCAGCAGTGTACTGTCAGGGGTGGCTCTCGTGAGCCACCACAAGATGCCACACAGTCACCAGTGAGTTCAGTGAGAGTTTTATTTACGGTGAAAAATAGTACAACACAGGCTGCTGAGACAATGACACTTAAGTCTTCACACAACAGGAGGCGTAAGGCTAACAGCTCACTACAGGTCCAGAGGAGGAGACGGTCAAACACAGACAGACGAGGTTGGTGAAGAAACGATACACAGGCTGCTAAGGCAGAGACTCACAGAGATCAATTCACGCCGGGAGGGGTAAGGCTCTACAGCTCACTTACTGGTCCAGAGGAAGGACGGTCAAACCAGAAGCAGACGAGGTAGGAATTAGTCCAAAGCTTCCGTAGCATGACGGAGAGTGAACAGACACTGCTGCGAGGATGCGGTCGCCAGCGTGGGTTAAAGTAGTCCGAGCGCTAACGACCACAAATGCAGCACAGCTGTTCAGGGCTTGACAGCTGAACGGAAGCCTCCCCGAGCACTGTCACAATAAGAGCTCGGGGAGCTAGGATAACAACGCCGCTGTCAAACCGTGACAGGAATAACCCGAGCACCATGACCTAGTGCTCGGGTCATGACAGTTTCACCAACAGAGATAATGTGATTGGCTTTGATGATTTCAGGACAGAAACTTAGGCTGAACAAAGTATTGATGACATCATCTGTCAGCTTGTGCTGATTTGGATTGATCAAGTCTACAGTGGGGCAAAAAAGTATTTAGTCAGCCACCAATTGTGCAAGTTCTCCCACTTAAAAGATGAGAGAGGTCTCCAATTTTCATCATAGGTATACCTCAACTATAAGAGACAAAATGAGAAAAAAAAAAAATCCAGAAAATCACATTAAAGGATTTTTAATGAATTAATTGGTAAATTCCTCAGTAAAATAAGTATTTGGTCACCTACAAACAAGCAAGATTTCTGGCTCTCACAAACCTGTAACTTCTTTAAGAGGCTCCTCTGTCCTCCACTCGTTACCTGTATTAATGGCACCTGTTTGAACTCGTTATCAGTATAAAAGACACCTCTCCACAACCTCAAACAGTCAGACTCCAAACTCCACTATGGCCAAGACCAAAGAGCTGTCAAAGGACACCAGAAACAAAATTGTAGCCCTGCACCAGGCTGGGAAGACTGAATCTGCAATAGGTAAGCAGCTTGGTGTGAAGAAATCAACTGTGGGAGCAATTATTAGAAAATGGAAGACATACAAGACCACTGATAATCTCCCTCGATCTGGGGCACCACGCAAGATCTCACCCCGTGGGGTCAAAATGATCACGAGAACGGTGAGCAAAAATACCAGAACCACATGGGGGGACCTAGTGAATGACCTGCAGAGAGCTGGGACCAAAGTAACAAAGGCTACATGAGAAACACACTACGCCGCCAGGGACTCAAATCCTGCAGTGCCAGACGTGTCCCCCTGCTTAAGCCAGTACATGTCCAGGCCCGTCTGAAGTTTGCTAGAGAGCATTTGGATGATCCAGAAGAGGACTGGGAGAATGTCACATGGTCAGATGAAACCAAAATAGAACTTTTTGGTAAAAACTCAACTTGTCGTGTTTGGAAGAGAAAGAACACCATACCTACTGTGAAGCATGGGGGTGGAAACATCATGCTTTGGGGCTGTTTTTCTGCAAAGGGACCAGGACAACTGATCCGTGTAAAGGAAAGAATGAATGGGGCCATGTATTGTGAGATTTTGAGTGAAAACCTCCTTCCATCAGCAAGGGCATTGAAGATGAAACATGGCTGGGTCTTTCAGCATGACAATGATCCCAAACACACCGCCCGGGCAATGAAGGAGTGGCTTCGTAGGAAGCCTTTCAAGGTCCTGGAGTGGCCTAGCCAGTCTCCAGATCTCAACCCCATAGAAAATCTTTGGAGGGAGTTTAAAGTCTGCGTCGCCCAGCGACAGCCCCAAAACATCATTGCTCTACAGGAGATCTGCATGGAGGAATGGGCCAAAATACCAGCAACAGTGTGTGAAAACCTTGTGAAAACTTACAGAAAACGTTTGACCTCTGTCATTGCCAACAAAGGGTATATAACAAAGTATTGAGATGAACTTTTGTTATTGACCAAATACTTATTTTACCAAGGAATTTACCAATTAAGATAAGATAAGAAAAGCCTTTATTAGTCCCACAATGGGGAAATTCCAGGATTGCAACAGCACAGGGATAGCAACACTCAGAGCAACAATCAGAAGGCAAGAAAAAACAACATCTACTAAACATCTACTAAACATATGTCCATATTACTATAAATATATATATATAGACACACAGTGCAGAGCATTATGGTTGGTTGGTGAATGTGCAGCAGAAAGTCTAAGCTCTCTCTTCGCGGATGCAGCGGGCCAGCTGGAAGTCTTTGTCAATTAATTCATTAAAAATCCTTCATTGTGATTTTCTGGATTTTTTTTTTCTTATTTTGTCTCTCATAGTTGAGGTATACCTATGATGAAAATTGGAGACCTCTCTCATCCTTTAAGTGGGAGAATTTGCATAATTGGTGGCTGACTAAATACTTTTTTACCCCACTGTATATTAAAATCAGCACAGATGGACATTGCTTTATCAGATTTTTGTCCAATGTTCTTCCATCTAGGTCTTCAGTGCATCGGCCACAGGCGTGCAGAAGAGCGTTTAGGTCAGTGGTGTAAACTGTTTCTCCACTGGTCACAGCCTCCCGATTGCAGCTGCTCCGTCCAGGATCCTCGGGTAAAACCACTGTCTGCTTTATGGAGATGGTGAGGTCATCAGTGGTTTTCTCTGACCACCAGAGACATGGACTGTCACGTTGTTATATCTGTAGAAAGAGAGAAATCAATTAGGCCAAAATATTTTTGAAACAAATGTTATCTTAGTGTTAAAATAATTGTGTAATTATCTGTGAACTGTTCCGAAACATGAATTTCTTTGTGCCTGCACCACTGTTCCATTTTCCAGACTGAATCTGTCAGATAAATGTTTTCCCCTTATTTTAGCCATTGTAAGAAAACCAAAATAATTAGTATTTGATTAAGCAGAACATGGTAGTCTATGCCTAATAAATGACTGAACCCAGAACTTAATGTTTCCAGGGATTCATCGGGGCAGATTTACTAAGGCAGTGCAAATTAGCAAGTGCGCAAATTAGACAGAGCGCCGAAGGGAGTGAGCAATTTTTGCCGGTGATCAACTAACAACACGCAAAATTATGATTGCAGACGCAGTCACTTCATTTCAATAATGATCTCCCATTCACCAAAGAGCACGCAAAATTGCGCCCAGGCACAAATGATGAGAGAGCGGGTCATCAACAAAGGCACAGCCAGTGTGGAGGAGCAGAAGTGTTTTTTAAGCGCAAACCCCAGTAAAACTGTGTCACGATCATCGGACGTCATAGGACAGCCTATGATGCGCCTATGCTCACCCTATGAAGTCTGCATCATAGGACAGCCTATAGGACACACTAAACCGGGATCCAATAAAAGCAAGTGAGAAGCGACAAATTTGACAAGAAAGAATAGTGAAGATGTAATGCTTAAAAAATTATAATGTTGCTGTGATTGCATCCATCACTGGATAAATTAAAGAAATCTCTGTGTGTCTGTCTGTCTGTCACAATTTATTATTTATTTAGCGAATGCAAAGTCCTCAAGCCAAGCAGTTGCCTCCTGGTTTGCTGTATGGAGGGTGTGTCATCCTCCTTCCAGTCTTTGGAGCGGGCAAGCCTCTATGATGTGTTCCATTGTTTGCTCCTCTCCACATGCACACAGTGGGCTAGGGATACTGCCCCATCTGTGAAGGCTGGCCAAGCAGGGGCCATGTCCAGTCCTAAAGCGATTGAGTGTAGACCACTGTCTCCTTGGGAGGTTGGTGCCCGGGACCTGTTGGTTGGGGTTTGTCACCAGGTGTTTGTTTGGGACCTCCTTGGTCTCCCATTCCTCTTGCCAAGCTGTCTGGATGGTGAAATCAGCTGGGGGAGGGTTTTTCCAAATCGGCCGTCTGGATGGAAGTCGGGCAGTGGGTGGGGTGTAGATATCTACATGGATTGGTAAGTGAGGAGAGTCTTTGGCTTTTTGAAGCATCCTTTGAGTTAGTGCTGCGGATATGTGTGTGTGTGTGGGGGGGGGGGGCTATGTTTGACAGTACAGGGAGCCAGGGGAGTGGTGTTGAGCAGATTGTCCCAGGTATGGTTCTCATGGTTGTGTTGAGCTGGGTGTCTACGTGGTGTGTGTAGGATGACCTGGACCAGACAGGGGCACAACATTCTGCTACAGAGTATGAAAGGGCCAGTGCTGAGGTGCGCAGGGTGGAGAATGCCGCCCCCCATTTTGCACCAGCGAGCTTGCAGAGCAGGTTGTTTCGTGCCTTCACCTTAGCAGCTGTCCCCTTTAAATGTTCCTTGAAGGATAGGGTCCTGTCAAGGGTCACTCCAAGGTAGGTTGGATTCGAGGCATGCTTAAGCTTGAGTCCGCTCAGGTGGATGTTTAGTTCTCTGGCAGCTTTTACTTTGTGGAGATGGAATACACTGGAGACGGTTTTTGCTGGGCTTGGTTTTAGGTGCCAGGTTTTGCAGAACTGGTCCAGTTTGGCAAGATCTTTCGTGAGCACCTGTTCCAGTGACTCAAAGTCTAGTGCTTGGAGTGCCAAACAGATGTCGTCTGCATAGATGAATTTGCGGGATTTTGTAGTGGGCAGGTCGTTTATGTAGAGGTTGAACAGGGTTGGAGCTAGAACTGAGCCTTGTGGGAGTCCGTTTTTCTGCGTTCTCCATGTGCTTGTGTTCTGAATGAGGTGGACTCTGAACCTTCGGTTGGTCAGCAGGGTTTTTATAATTGCTGATGCCCAGGCAGGGATCGCCTTTGTAAGTTTCAGGAGGAGGCCTTTATGCCAGACCGTATCATAGGCGGCTGTAAGATCAAGAAACACAGCCCCTGTCTTCAGTCTGCTCTCAAAGCCATTTTTGATGAAGGTGGTTAGGGCCAGTACTTGTTCTCCTGTGCTGCGGTCCTGTGCTGTCACAATCATAGGACATCATAGGATGGCCTATGATGTCTGCTTCATAGGACATTGATGCCGGCCGTGATGCCTTCATGATGTCCTAAAGACCATCACTCACCAAAGAAGAGGACAATTTCAAATCCCATGGACATACTTTTCATTCGGCCAACATTTCTATTTAAAAACTTTTTTTAAATTAATTTTATGTAATATTCTAATTTTTTGAGAAAGTGAATTTGGGGTTTTCATGGGCTGCAAGCCATAATCCATCCATCCATCCATCTTCTTCCGCTTGCATCAAAATTAAAATAAACACTTGAAATATATTACTGTCTGTGTAATGAATCTATATAATATATGGGTTTCACTTTCTGAAATGAGTGACAAAAAATATTGAACTTTTTCATGATATTGTAATTTTTTGAGATGTACCTGTATATTTATTTATTTAGCGAATGCAAAGTCCTTAAGCCAAGCAGTTGCCTCCTGGTTTGCTGTATGGAGGGTGTGTAATCCTCCTTCCAGTCTTTGGAGCGGGCAAACCTCTATGATGTGTTCCATTGTTTGCTCCTCTCCACATGCGCACAGTGGGCTAGGGCTACTGCCCCATCTGTGAAGGCTGGCTACCTGTATATCATCCCTTCACTCTATATCATCACTCTACACATCTTGGCCATGGCAACTCTCGACCAGCTCTTGATAGCCTATAGATCATAGAAAATGGAGATGTTCTATGAAGACTATACAGTATGATGTCATAGACAGACCATCAAATGCCGGAATCCTTTGATGTTTTGATGATGCAGCAGCCCCCTCCGAGGCAGACCCACCACAGGTTGATCAAGCCCAGGTCTGTGACTGGTTGGGCTCCAGGCTGGAGACTGCAGGAGGGTCCATGCAAAGCTGAGCCTCATCTGAGGTGCTGATACTCTGAGGACTGTGGGGGTTCTCCTGCCTCTGGGCTTCACTCGACTGACTTGGCCTACTTCTGAAGAAGTATTAGTCAATGCAAGGCCTCTTGCTGAGCTCGCCATGGTATTTTCCTGCCCTGGTTGATTTTAGGGCTCCTCTCTGTTGTTAGCTTTGACCAGCCACATACGCAGCTCTGCAGCTTTGTCTTGCCAGTGTGAACGGTTCATCAGTTGTGGTGCTGGTTGTTGTCAGTTCCATTCCATGGTCTGTTAATGTAAGATCCATCCATGATGGGTCATCTTGCATCCCCACTCTCATAGACCATGGGGGGGGGGGGGGTCTTCCTCCTTGAACTTTGTAGCACTAATGGGTGGATCCAAAAACACTAATCAGCAATGAGTCCTGCTGGCATGAGCCACAAACCCACACCAGCCCCGTTGGGATCTATTCCCTCCTGTCAGCAGTCTCTCCAGGCCATTATCGGGTCTTTCCCTGATTGTCAGCTGCCCTTTCGCAGCAGTCACTGGGTCACCCCAGAAATCAAGGTTCAATGAAAGGACAGGTTGTTAAAATCCCTGCTGTTTGCACCACTTCTGAGTCCGTGGGGAGTTTTTGAGAGATGGCTGTTATAAGGCTTCACCACTGGGACACAATGTCAGTTGTATACCTCATAATAAAAGAGAAGGTTAACCCTTTGAGTGTGAGAATTTGCGTGCCCCTAGTGGCAGAGCACAGCACTGCACCTGCCTTCTCCCTCTGTCAAAAGTAAGTGAGAAATTTCTGGGTTTTCTTTTAAATGTACTGATTTCTTGTTCATGTACTTTGAAGATAAGATGATGAGGTACCTCTGTACAAAAAATGGTGTCAAAAGACAAAACCATTTTTTGTGTAAATATGTCCGAAGTCCAATTTTGACTGAGTTATGGAATTTAAAGAGGTGCCACAACATTATACAAATTAGATGTGTAAATTTATTCCTATCTGAAACTTTGGATCATATTTTACATCTTTCTAATTGACAGTAAGCCATTGTCACTTACCACTATCAAGTTATAGCCTTGGAAATCTGAACTATTTTATTGACAAAAAATATTTACCACTCTTGATCGCTAGGGGTTATGTCGCAGTTTGGCAACATACACACTCAGAGGGTTAAAACAAACAATAAAACAGGAATAAAACATTTTCATAGAAAAGTGTCAACATTAAAACTCCGAAGTTTACGATAAAAAATACATGCGCTGGTGGGCCTTCACAGTTTGTTGTCAGTTAATGTTCCCAGATATTTGTACTGATCAACCACGTCAACAGTCTGACCATGGATACTGACAGGGTGGACAGGGGAAGGGTTTCTTCGAAAATCAATAATCATTTCTTTAGTTTTGGTCACATTAATGTCCCAAAAGGAAAGTTTACACCACTCAGTAAAATCATCCACCACTGGACCAGGAACAAGATAAGATAAGATAAGATAAGATAAGATAAGCCTTTATTAGTCCCACAACGGGGAAATTCCAGGATTGCAACAGCACAGGGATAGCAACACTCAGAGCAACAATCAGAAGGCAAGAAAAAAAAAAGCAAGCAAGCAAGAGCAGCTAATGTACATATGTACATATTACTATATATATATATATATATATATATATATACAGTAAATATATATATATATATATATATATACACACACAGTGTAGAGCATTGTAGCTGGATGGGATAAATATGAGTATATAAACACACAGTACGGAGCATTGCAGCTAGATGGAATAAATATGTAAATATATAAACAGTGCGGAGCAATGTAGCTAGATGGAATAATATGTAGATATATAAACACACAGTACGGAGCATTGTAGCTAGATGGAATGAATATATAGATATATAAATATAAACATAAACATAAACACACCCAGTGCGGAGCATTGTAGCTAGATGGAATAAATATGTAAATGTATAAACACACACAGTGCAGAGCATTGTTGCTAGATGGGATGAAACAGCACAACCGTCTACTTAGTTATCCTACATGGTATGATTATGTGCCCATACATATTCTCACCCTCCGTAGCTACCGGTATTTTCCTAGTTGTATGCCGGAGGGGACCATTGTGTAAGTCTATTGCATCTTTTGCATTCAAAAAAACTATTAGGTTGTTACGTCTTTTTGCTATCTCTGCGAGCAGCCCTGCTTAGGTTGTACAGTCTGACAGCCGTTGGTAGGAAGGACCTGCGAAACCTCTCGGCTGTGCACCTGGGATGATGTAGTCTGCTGCTAAATGAGCTCCTCAGTGCATTCAGTATGTCCTGCATAGGGTGGAACTCGGACTCCAGCAGAGATGACAGTTTAGCCACCGTCCTTCTCTCTCCTATCTCCTCCACCGGATCAAGGCGCTGCCCCAGGATGGAGCTAGCTTTCTTGATCAGTTTGTTCAGTCTCTTCCTATCGGCTGCAGTAATGCCACTGCCCCAGCAGACCACTCCAAAAGTGATGGCTGATGCCACCACCGTGTCATAGAATGTCTTCAGCAGTGCCCCTTGTACACCAAAAGACCTGAGTCTCCTCAGTAGGAACAGCCTGCGCTGTCCCTTCTTGTAGAGTGCATCAGTATTGTGTGACCAGTCTAGTTTATTGTTCAGATGAACACCCAGGTACTTGTAGGATGTCACCATCTCAATGTCTGTTCCCTGTATATTTACTGGTGCTGTGAGGGGTTGTCCTTGCCTGCGGCAGTCAACCACCAGCTCCTTAGTTTTCCTCGCGTTGATCTGGAGGCAGTTCCGATGGCACCAGTCCACGAAGTCCTAGATAAGCCCTCTGTACTCAGCTTCATCTCCATTGGAGATGAGGCCAACGATCGCAGAGTCATCAGAGAACTTCTGTAGATGGCAGTGTGTTGTGTTGTGTGAGAAGTCCGCAGTATAAAGAGTGAACAGGAAGGGAGCCAACACCGTTCCCTGGGGGGCCCCCGTGCTACTGATGATCGTGTCGGACACACAGTCCCGGGTTCTCACAAACTGAGGCCGGTTCGTGAGGTAGTCCAGGATCCATGATGACAGGTGCTGGTCCACCCCTGCGTGCAGCAGCTTGTCCTTCAGGATCATCGGTTGGATGGTGTTGAAAGCACTGGAGAAGTCAAAGAACATGATCCTCACCACATTCCCGGGCTTCTCCAGGTGGGACAGAGAACGGTGAACGAGGAAGATCACCGCATCCTCCACCCCAATGCCATGCTGGTAGGCGAACTGGAGTGGATCCATCGCTGGTTCCACCAGGGGGCGGAGGTGAGCAAGGAGCAGTCTCTCCAGGGTCTTCATCAAGTGGGACGTCAAGGCCACCAGTCTGTAGCTGTTCAGGTCTTTGGGGTGGGAAGTTTTTGGTACAGGTACCACACAAGATGTTTTCCACAGCTGTGGTACCCTCCCCAGCTTCAGGCTCAGGTTGAAGATGTACGTCACAATCTCACACAGCTGGTCTGCACAGGACTTGAGGAGCTTTGCGCTGATGCCGTCCGGTCCCGACGCCTTCCTTGCCTTGATCTTCCTCAGCTCCGTCCTCACCTGGGTCCTGGTCAGGGTCAGGATGGGGGGCTGTGTGTTGGGAGTGGGGGGGTGTTGGTGGAGTGGGGAGTGGGCAGCAGGACTTGATGTCTTTACAGGCAGCAGTGGTTGTTGTGCAGTCAGGGGGGAGGGCGGTTGGTCAAACCTATTGAAAAACAAATTCAGATTGTTCGCCCACTCCCTGCCCCCCGTAGCCTGGGGGAGGTATTCTGGAGCCCAGAGATGGTTTTGAGGTTTCTCCAGACCCCGCTGATGTCGCTTTGTTGCAGCTTGTCCTCCATCTTCCTCCTGAAGCTGTCCTTGCCTTCTCTGATCTTTCTCCTCAGCTCCCTCTGTACGGACTTCAGCATCTCCCTATTCCCCGACCTGAAGATCCTCTTCTTCTCTCTCAGAAGTGTTTTAATCTCAGGGTTGATCCAAGGTTTGTTGTTTGAGCAACACCGTATGGTCTTGGTGGGAACGGATTTGTCCGCACAGAAGCTGAGGTAGCCCGTGAAGGTGTGAATGAGGCCATCGATGTCCTCACCATGTGGATCGCAGAGCTGCTTCCAGGCGGTGGCTTCAAAACAGCCCTTTAGAGCGTCTGTTGCCTCCTCAGACCATAACATCACTGTGCGCATGGCCGGGGGTTGTCTGTGCACTAGGGGTTTGTACACCGGCCGGAGATGAACCAAGTTGTGATCCGATCTCCCGAGTTGGGGGAGTTGTGATGAGGTGTACGCCTCCTTAGTGTTTGCATAGAATAAGTCCAGTGTTTTATTGTCTCTAGTGTGGCATGTGACATACTGGGTAAGGTTCATCATTTTACGATGGGCTAAAATTACGCAAAGGTTCATCATTAAACAAGGACACTATTACAGAATCATCTGCAAACTTAATGATGGATCTGCACTCATGTTGACTTTGGCACTCATTTGTATATAAAACAAAAGTGGTGAAAGAACATCCTTGGGGGGAGTCAGTGGAAGATAAAAGAACATTGGATAAAACTCCATTGACTCTTGCCTTCTGGGACCTAACGGTTAAAAAAATCAATGAGCCAACAAACTAAACCAGGATTAATGTTATAAAAACAGGTGAGTTGATCTGCTAAAATTTGAGGTTGGATACAATTAAAAGCAGAAGAAAAGTCATACAAAAGATTTCCCAACATCCAAATGCCCCAGGACTCAGTGGAGTAGAGTGCCTACGGCATCCTCCACACCTCTGCCTGCCCTAGAAGTAAATTTAAGGGGATCCAACTTTCCCTCAAGTTCACACTAAATCTCATTCTTAACTATTTTTTCAAAAACCTTCAAAACAAGTGAAGTTAAGGCTACAAACCCAAAGTCATTAAGAGATTTTGGGGTTCTAATTTTGGTAACAGGTACAAAAAGATAGATGGATAGATGTACTTTATTGATCCCAAACTGGGAAATTATAGTGTAACAGCAGCATGACATCAGGCGACCAAAACGACAGAAATACATACAGCAAATAGACAAAGGGATTACCCATGGAAAGTAAAACTGCTGAATAACTTGGATACATCATAGATGAATAGATGGAGACCCGAAAAAGTACATGAAACATACCCGCTGTACAATGCAGGACTACAACAGTCTTTCCAAAGATGGGGGACTCTATGAAGCTGAAGTGACTTTGCGAAAATAAAAGAAAAAATTTCAGCCAAAGACTATTCATAACGTTGCAGAATATTCCAGCTGAGGCTGGCGTCATATGTACATTATTGCGAGTTTGTTACCTGTAGAAAAGCTGCAACAGTAGGTCCCTCCTATCCCGCAGTTGGGATCGGAGGGACCTCTCTGTGTGTGCACTGCAGGGCAGCATGTGCAGGTACAGGGGAGAGAACGTGTGTGAGAGGAGGGATCATTCCATTTGCGTGTGTGGGTGGGGCAACTACGACAAACTACTGAATATGTTTTTGTTGTTATTTCAGCTCATCAAAGACGAACTAAAATTTTATAATCACAACTTTTGTCACTCCAATATTTAGGAGTGCTGAGTTTAAATTTAAGGGTGCTACAGCACCCCTATAAAAAGACTTGCCACCATCCATGATAGCAGCAAATACTAAAGGAAAATATCAGGACATCTGTCCATGAACTGAATCTCAAAGAGAAAGTGGCTCATGCAGCAAGACAATGATCCTAAGCACACAAGTTGTTCTACCAAAGAATGGTTACAGAAGAATACAGTTAATGTTTTGGAATGGCCAAGTCAAAGTCCTGACCTTAATCCAACTGAGATGCTGTGGAAGGATCTGAAGTGAGCAGTTCATGTGAGGAAACCCACCAACATCCCAGAGGTGAAGCTGTTCTGGATGGAGGAATGGGCTAAAATTCCTCCAAGCCGATGTGCAGGACTGATCAGCAGTTACTGGAAACATTAAGTTGCAGTTATTGCTGCAAAAGGGGGGTCACACCAAATACTGACATCAGAGGTTCCCAAACTTTTGCCACTCACAAATATTTAATATTGGATCATTTTCTTCAATAAATAAATGAAAAAGTAAAATATTTTGTCGCACTTACTTAACCGGGTTCTCTTGACCGACTTTTAGGACTTGTGTGAAAATCTGATGTTGTTTTAGGTCATATTTATGCAGAAAAATCTCAAGGGTTCACAAACTTTCAGGCACCACTGTATATAAATAGCAACACTGTGTCCAAATACTCATCAATTACTTTGTGAAATCTTGGAAAATAATTGTAAATGCAATCGATTGCTTCTGAAAAGTAATTGTACTTTTCATATAGTTTTGGTATATTTGAACGATGAATATTTCCATCAAGCATTAAATGTTTTCAGTGTCTATCAAGTTGATAGACAAGTAGGTTTCCACATCAATGAATGTGTGGAATACTTTTTTGAAATAGTTTTTTCACAGCCTACTTTTTTCTGTTTCTTTGTTGCGACAGGAACACGAAAGGAAAAATAGAGTGAAACCTCAGCAGCTTCAGGAAGATGAAGATCCTCCAACCACAACATCCATCCATCCATCTTCTTCCGCTTAATCCTTTTCGGGTCGCGAGGGGGCTGGAGCCTATCCCAGCATCTTTGGGCGAGAGGCAGGGCACAACAAACAAAGCTACTGTAAATCACACAGTGACAAGAGTAGAAAAGGAAGATGGAGAAAACACCACATCATTCTTCGTCATAACTTCACTCTATAAAAGCAAGAAATCTCTGTCACGTTCATAGGACACCATAGGATGTCCTACGAACTAAGGCATCATATGACGCAGAGACAAATGTGTCTTTATGATGTCATATACATCAAGCCTGCCTTCATGTCTTTATGATGTCATATACAGTGACAGACATCAGGCAACATGTCTTTATGATGTCATATACATCAAGGCTGCCTTCATGTCTTTATGATGTCATATACAGTGAGTCCATGCCAGAAAGCCTTTTTTTGCTCAGATCTATTTTCATGATCCTGTCCATGAACTGTAATTACGACTCACCTATCACTCAACCAGTGGTCTCAGCGAAGAGGAAGAAGAAGAAGAAGAAGAAGACCCACCAGATGGAGAGCAATAGAATGTCGACAACTGCTGCACGTCAGAAAAGATGCCATGAAGATGAAACACCTGAGGTTCCCGCAGTACATCACACCCATCTGGGACAGGAGGACACCCTTCACCAGCATAGGTTACAACAGACTTTAAAGCATGTTTCTAGGACACCATAGGATGGCCTATGATCTCTGCCTCATCATCAGAGCGCATCGTATGAACTCAGGCATCATAGGGTGACTTGCCATACCTACGTGACGGCAAATGTGTAACCTTGACGAATGCCAGTCTACACTACAAATGTGTAAGATGCCAAGCAAAGCGCTCATTTTCTCCGGGTGCTCCAGTTTCTTGTTTTCTACGGGCATGCACGGGCCTTCCTGAACAGGGTCGAAAGCCACGTTTTCAGGATCGTGATCATGAACTGGAATTACGACGCACCTATCAATCAACCAGTGGTCTCAATGAAGAAGAAGACCGACCAGATGATGTCTATATGATGGCACATATGTAGACAGAGCACATGACTCCCTACAAGACATACACACGTGGACAAAATTGTTGGTACCCCTCTGTTAATGAAAGAAAAACCCACAATGGTCACAGAAATAACTTGAATCTGACAAAAGTGGTAATAAATAAAAATTCTATGAGAATTAACCAATGAAAATCAGACAATGCTTTTGAATTGTGGTTCAACAGAATTATTTAAAAAAAAACAAACTCATGAAACAGACCTGGACAAAAATGATGGTACCCTTAACTTAATATTTTGTTGCACAACCTTTTGAGGCAATCACTGCAATCAGAGCAAATCAAATCATGCAAATCATGCATGGAAATCATGGAGCGCCTAATATTGCAACGCATTTCCCCAGAAATAGAGGATATTCTAAGTGTGGATCAAGCAGGTTTCCGCAAGGACCGCAGTACAGGAGAACAAGTACTGGCCCTAACCACCTTCATCGAAAATGGCTTCGAGAGCAGACTGAAGACAGGGGCTGTGTTTCTCGATCTTACAGCCGCCTATGATACGGTCTGGCACAAAGGCCTCCTCCTGAAACTTATAAAGGCGATCCCTGCTTGGGCAACAGCAATAATAAAAACCCTGCTGACCAACCGAAGGTTCAGAGTCCACCTCAGTCAGAACACAAGTGCATGGAGAATGCAGAAAAACGGACTCCCACAAGGCTCAGTTCTAGCTCCAACTCTGTTCAACCTCTACATAAACGACCTGCCTACTACAAAATCCCGCAAATTCATCTATGCAGACGACATCTGTTTGGCATTCCAAGCACCAGACTTTGAACCACTGGAACGGGTGCTCACGGAAGATCTTGCCAAACTGGACCAGTTCTGCAAAATCTGGCGCCTAAAACCAAGCCCAGCAAAAACCGTCTCCAGTGTATTCCATCTCCACAATGCAAAAGCTGCCAGAGAACTAAACATCCACCTGAGCGGACTCAAGCTTAAGCATGCCCCAAATCCAACTTATCTTGGAGTGACCCTTGATAGGACCTTATCCTTCAAGGAACATCTAAAGGGGACGGCTGCTAAGGTGAAGGTACGAAACAACCTGCTCTGCAAGCTCGCTGGTGCAAAATGGGGGGCGGCAGTCTCCACCCTGCGCACCTCAGCATTGGCCCTTTCATACTCTGTAGCAGAATATTGTGCCCCTGTCTGGTCCAGGTCATCTTACACACACCATGTAGACACCCAGCTCAACTCAACCATGAGAACTATAACTGGAACAATCCGCTCAACACCACTCCCCTGGCTCTCCGTACTGTCAAACATAGCCCCTCCACACATCCGGCGAGCAGCATTAACTCAAAGGATGCTCCAAAAAGTTAAAGATTTTCCTCACTTACCAATCCATGCAGATATCTACACCCCACCCACTGCCCGACTTTCATCCAGACGGCCGATTTGGAAAACCCCTCCCCCAGCTGACTTTACCATCCAGACAGCTTGGCAAGAGGAATGGGAGACCAAGGAGGTCCCAAACAAACAGCTGGTGATAAACCCCAACCAACAGGTCCCGGGCACCAACCTCCCAAGGAGACAGTGGTCTACACTCAATCGCTTCAGGACTGGACATGGCCCCTGCTTGGCCAGCCTTCACAGATGGGGCAGTAGCCCTAGCCCACTGTGCGCATGTGGAGAGGAGCAAACAATGGAACACATCATAGAGGTTTGCCCACTCCAAAGACTGGAAGGAGGATTACACACCCTCCATACAGCAAACCAGGAGGCAACTGCTTGGCTTAAGGACTTTGCATTCGCTAAATAAATAAATAAACTGCAATCAGACAATTTCTGTAACTGTCAATGAGACTTCTGCACCTCTCAGTAGGTATTTTGGCCCACTCCTCATGAGCAAACTGCTCCAGTTGTCTCAGGTTTGAAGGGTGCCTTCTCCAGACGGCATGTTTCAGCTCCTTCCACAGATGTTCAATAGGATTTAGATCAGGGCTCATAGAAGGCCACTTTAGAATAGTCCAATGTTTCGCTCTTAGCTATTCTTGGGTGTTTTTAGCTGTGTGTTTTGGGTCATTATCCTGTTGCAAGACCCATGACCTGCGACTGAGACCAAGCTGTCTCACACTGGGCAGCACATTTCTCTCTAGAATACCTTGATAGTCTTGAGATTTCATTGTACCCTGCACAGATTCAAGACACCCTGTGCCAGATGCAGCAAAGCAGCCCCAGAACATAACAGAACCTCCTCCATGTTTCACAGTAGGGACAATGTTCTTTTCTTGGTATGCTTCATTTTTGTGTCTGTGAACATAGAGCTGATGTGCCTTGCCAAAAAGTTGCAGTTTTGATTCGTCTGTCCATAAGACATTCTCCCAGAAGCTTTGTGGCTTGTCAACATGCAGTTTGGCAAATTCCAGTCTGGCTTTTTTATGATTTGTTTTCAACAGTGGTGTCCTCCTTGGTCGTCTCCCATGAAGTCCACTTTGGCTCAAACAACAACGGATGGTGGAATGTGACACTGATGTACCTTGACCTTGGAGTTCACCTTGAATGTGTTTAGAGGTTGTTCTGGGCTCTTTTGTTATCATTCGTATTATCTGTCTCCTCCTGCGGCCACATCCAGGGAGGTTGGCTACAGTCCCGTGGATCTTAAATTTCTGAATAATATGTGCAACTGTAGTCACAGGAACATCAAGCTGCTTGGAGATGGTCTTATAGCCTTTACCTTTAACATGCTTGTCTGTAATGTTCTTTCTATTCTCCTGAGACAACTCTCTCCTTTGCTTCCTCTGGTCCATGTTTATTGTGGTACACACCATGTCACCAAACAGCACAGTGACTACTTGTCACCCTTTAAATAGGCCAACTGACTGATTAAAAGTTTGTAGACACCTGTGATGTTAATTAGAGGACACATCTTGGTTGAACATGTCCCTATAGTCACATTATTTTCAATCTTTTCTAGGGGTGCCATCATTTTTGTCCAGGCCTGTTTCATGAGTTTGTTTTTTAAAGTAATTCTGTTGAACCACAATTCAAAAGCATTGTCTGATTTTCATTGATTAATTTTCATAGAATTTTTATTTATTACCACTTTTGTCAGATTCAAGTTATTTCTGTGACCATTGTAGGTTTTTCTTTCATTAACAGAGGGGTACCAACAATTTTGTCCACAGCCACAGATAAGCAACATAACACAGAACAGTGACAAGCAGGAGAAGAAGTAACAAGCAGGGGCAACCAGCCCCAGATGGCAGGGCATATTTTGTGTGATTTTTAACTGTGTTATCACTATCTTTGTAAAGATGAGTTCAATTTTCTAGCCATTTCTAAAGCTTTGGGACTCCAGCGAACCACAGTGACAGCCATTATCCACAAATGGCAAAACATGGATCAGTGGTGAACCTTCCCAGGAGTTGCCAGCCAATCAAAATTACCTCAAGAACGTAGCAACTGTCACGAGCTGAGCTCTAGAAGTTCTGCCAGGCTCAGTGTCGTGGCTTTTTCATTGTATTTATATATATTTGTTGTTTTTTGTGCCCTTTGAGTTCTTGTACTGCTTACTATTTTTCTGTTTAGGCTTCAGTTTTGCTACGCTCATGTTTCGTTTCCTTCATAATTATTTATTAGTCTGCATTTGATTATGTTTATTCTCTATATTTGTTCTGTCATGTTCTTTTTCTGGGTTGACAGCTGTCAGGTGGCATTTCTGGTTTTGTGCTCTGCGTGGGTGTTGCCCTGTCAGCTGTCAAGCCGCTCCTCCCTCCTCTTTTCCAGCTGATCCCAATCACCAGTCATTGTTCCCTTTTTGCCCGCTCATGTGAACCCACACCTGTCATCACTCATGTTGTCTATTCTGTCCCTATTTAAGGACTGCATTTTCTTTTCTTCTTTGCTGCTGTCCTTGGTTATATTCACCTCGTCTCCACCAGAACCCTGCCTTGCTCTGGTGCATTAAATCTGTGTTTTGTTTTGTTTTTTTCCAACATTCTTTTATTTGTTTTCACCACATAAAGAAATATAATAACACAAACATATCAAACTCAAACATATCAATAACTCAAACATATCAACCACACCCCACCCTCCCAAATGTTCCAATTATTAGATGGGGATCCAAGTAGTTATAGTCCATTAAATAGTAAAAAAGGATACAAAACAAAACATTCTGACAAAGTTACGTATTACAGAGGGCCATTGTTCACACGTCACCGCACTCTTCCATCACATGTGACAAGTGTGTTCCTAATAAATAGGAAATGAAGGGGTCCCAGATATAGTGAAAATTATGCTCTTGATGTTTTAATGTATAAGTAATTTTCTCCAAAGGGAGAGTGGTGGATAACTCAGACAACCACTTATTAATTCTTGGTCTTCTAGTGTTTTTCCAGAATAGGGCTATTACTCTCTTTGCAATTAATATACTTAGGTCTATGAATAATCGTTGATTTTTTTAAATTTTCAAATTCTCTGGGTACAAACCTAATATAAACAGCTGTGGGATTAATGGTACTTGAATGTGTAATATATCCTGAATGTAATGTTTCACTTCTTGCCAGAACCCTTGTATTTCTGTACATTGCCAAATGCAATGAAAAAATGTACCCTTTTCTCTCTCACATTTGATACAAATATCAGGAATAACACTATTATATTTGTTTAACTTTTCTGGAGTTACATACGATCGCATCAACCAATTATATTGCACTAATTTCAGGCGGGTGTTAGTGGTTCTTGATTGTGCCTTAGTGCATGCTTTTTCCCACTCTACCATTGAGATGTCCTCCTGTAGATCCTCTCTCCATGCCCCCAGCCGATCTACAGATGTTTCTGTACATTCATCCATCAGGCATTTATACATTTTGGAAATTAAACCCCTCCCTAAACAATTCGTATTCATTAGTTTCTCTATAACAGATATTTCAGGGATGTCTAATGTTTGATTTTGACATGATCTAATGAAATTTCTCAGCTGCAAATATTTAAAGAAATGATTACGAGGTATATTAAATTTATCAACTATTTCTTCGAATGTCATTAACACCTTTTGCTCATTATATAGATCTCCTATTTTCAACAACCCCTTCATAACCCAAGATTTAAATCCCCCGTCTGCTTTTCCCGGTAAGAAGGAATCATTCCTCAATATTGGGCTGAAGACAGAGAGAGAGGACATCTCTCTAAGATATGTTTTAACTTGATGCCACACTACAATCATATTTTTCACAATAGGATTTTTTGTGTTCTTTTTAAGGATTTTAATGTTTGCTGAATACAGGTAAATATGGAGGGGTAAACTTAGAATCAGAATTCAGAATCAGAAAAAGATTTATTGCCAAGCACATTTACAAGTAAATAACAGGTAAATATACGAGGGATTTGACTTGACACTGAGAACGTCATGAATGACATTATCAATGACGCGGCAGCCATGGAGGCGCCTGTCAGCAGGAGGGGAACAGGAAGCATTGGGGGAAAGGGGGGGGTAGACACAATAGGAGAGAGAAAAAAGCATTGTTTATCAGAATATAGTTCATATATGACCGATATTATGATTACAAGAAAAAAACTCTCAATGCACAATTAGCAGACAATAGAATCCACACAATGACACAAAGAGAGCAGTGAATGAATATCTTCAAGTCAGTATAGTGTATCAGTTGTGTGTGAGTTGGATGCAATCAGTGGCAATCAGTTGGAGGACAACAAAAGTCTCTTCCCGCAGCAGATGTTATGACTACAGTCTGAAGCAGAGGGCACATGTCCTTGAGCACGGCAGATGGAATAGTTTGCCAGACAGCTGTCCTTGAGAGTCAAATGCTGCCCGCCAGTGTTATGAAAACAAATATACTGTAGATTATCTGGAGGACTGAGTGCTGAGGGCGCCGAGAGAAACAGGTCGAATAGCACTGACTTCAGAGAAAAAAACTTTCTATTCTCTTACAGATTCAGTGCTCCAATCCTTCATGGCCAGGCATTGAAATCGATTCATGGACAGCTCTCAGCGTGATCGTGATGTAATCCATTTTCCTGTACAGTTCTCCATTAGCCGCTGTCAGAGTCTTGCCCAGTTGGTCAATTTGATGGGTGAGCCTCGCCGGGTCCGCTTTTTGATAGGCTTTATCCATCTTCTTCAATTTGCGGTAAACCAGAACAATCCCAGATCCAATCAGTAGAATTCTGATGACCATTGCTCCGAAAAGGAATAAATCTTCAATATCTTCAATAGAAAGATCACACAGGCACAAGAGTTTCCAATTGCTTGTGTCCTTCAAATAACCCGCAGCAGCAGTGCCTGCGGGGCAGATCGGCTCCCCCGGGCCAGATTTTCTCGTTGAAAAAACAGTGTCAATTGCGTTCAAAGCCCAGCTTATTAAATCCATAATTTCGTTCGATAAATCAGCAGTAAAGACACGCAGACAGACGATAGCAAGCTGGGATCCAGTCAGTTAGGGAAGGAGGGAGATAAGGAGCGGGGCTGGAGCTGGGAAGAAAAGCGTCTGCTCTCTTTGGAGGGCGGAAGTGAAGGAACTTAGCTGGAGTTCCTTCATTTCTTTCCAAAGAGGAACATCTCTTTCTGTGAAATAGAACAACAATGTTCTCAGTTGTGCTGCCCAACAGTACCAGAGTGGGTTGGGACATTTAAGCCCCCCTCTATCAAAAGGTAAGTACAGTAATGACAGTCGTGTCCGGGGACGTCTATTATTCCACAAAAATCTGATAAACAATTTTTTAAGTTGAATGAACAGGTTACTTGGAGGAGGAAGTGGAAGGTTTTGAAATAAATACAACCGTCTAGGCAGCATATTCATTTTAAAGGCGTCGGCCGGACGAAAATTCAATATCGCTAAATCATATCTTAAATTTTTGTGTGAGACGAGCTAATTTGAACCGCACATGTTTTGGTGTCAACAAATGTCGTATAAGGTGACAATGCGCTCTTGAAGTATGCTGTCCTTGAGAGCTGTCTGACTCAGCGGCTAAGATGGCCACTGACTGTGTGACGTAATTTCAGGGAGAGACACGCACACGCTCAGCGGACATTGCTTATTGTTTACGTTTTAAAATCGGCGATTACGGATATTTCTCGGAGTACTTGTGGATTACAAATAGATTATTTATTAAGATTAGGATTTCAGTAATCGAATTAATTATGGTTTGGCGTTGTGTTGTCTACGGGTGCGACGGTATATCAGAGGAGCATGCGGTGGGTGTTTATGAATTTCCCGTCCCTGGGAAAATCAGAACGGCATGGGTGAAATTCGTTCAGAAAACGTGAAAAAATTGGAATGATGTCGGTAAATCACTCAACATGTGCAGTAGACATTTCGTTGACAGAGATTTCGAGAATAAGATGCAATTTGTGTCACGACTCGCGGCTCCAGCTGCGCGCACACCTGCGCCTCGTCAGCTGCCGACGCCAGCCACCTGCCCCTGCAAGTAAGCAACATTATCATCGATTATCCCTGTCTCGGTGTGGTGCCCGTTACCTTTGTCCTCTGCTTTTTTCCGGCTGAACGGCGCGCTGCTCTGCTGCCTGCTCATCAACCAGTACAAAGATGCGAGCACTACATACGATCCCCCAGCTCCTGAGAGACTGCAACCTAACACCAAAAACAGTTTCACACAATGAAACAGTGCATATATTATATATATAAAAATTATCCCATTGATTTTCATCATTTTTGGTGACATATCTCACACCTACAATTTATTTCAGGCACAAAGGGCTGTGAAAAAGTTATGATCAACAAAACACGGGTCCTCAGGGATGTGCGAAAGCTGAGTCCAGGGCAGCAAACTTCAAATGTGGAGGCTTTCCACAGTCTGATTATTCATTTTACACCAAAGAGTGTACACTTCTCATTCCTTGGAATGTTGACAAGGTGAGGAGATGCAATATGTGACCAAAAATATGAAATGCAATTATAATAACTGACATGTTTCAGGACCCAAGAGACAGACACAGACACATACAAAATAGTTATTCTTTATTGTCAAGTGTGAGTGAGTGTAGTACAAGTGTGAGTGCAGATATAGCAGCCTGGTCACCGGAGCTAAGCGATACAGAAGACGACCTGGCAACCCTAGAACACACAAGCAGAAACTGTTAAGGCTGTTCAGCACAAAAGGACAAGTGCAGGTGTGCAGCTTACTTGAGGTTGTCTCTGACTGTATCTGGCTGTTCCCCGATGTCCGTGAGCTGTGGTGGTTCTGGTGCTTGAAGCTGTGACGGTGATAACTCCAGTAACCATGGTGGAGTTCGTGGCGAGAGCAATGACTGCACTGACAGCTGTGACGTTGTTCCCGTAGCCGTGACAGTGATAATGTCCGTAACCGTGGTGACAATGACTCCTGTGACAGAGGGAGTGACAGTACCTGCAGCTGCAGTGGAGAGAATTCCTGAATTAGCGAAGGCCAGGAGGAGCTCCGGAAGGGAGAGGGTAATTCTCCGTCCGTTGGAGATACCGGTCCGCCGCCTGGGAGGTCCACCTGTGCACAGGGGTAAAGATAAGATAAGATAAGATAAGATAAGATAAGATAAGATAAGCCTTTATTAGTCCCACAACGGGGAAATTCCAGGATTGCAACAGCACAGGGATAGCAACACTCAGAGCAACAATCAGAAGGCAAGAAAAAAAAAAACAAAAAAACAAGCAAGCAAGAGCAGCTAATATACATATGTACGTATTACTATAAAATATATATATATACACACACACACAGACACACAGTGCAGAGCATTGTAGCTGGATGGAATAAATATATGAATATATGAACACAGTGCAGAGCATTGTAGCTAGATGGAATAAATATGTAAATATATAAACACCCACAGTACGGAGCATTGCAGCTAGGTGGAATAAATATGCAAGTATATAAACACACACAGTGCGGAGCAATGTAGCTAGATGGAATAATATGTAGATATATAAATATATAAACACACCCAGTGCTGAGCATTGTAGCTAGATGGAATAAATATGTAAATATATAAACACACACAGTGCAGAGCATTGTTGCTAGATGGAATGAAACAGCATAACCGTCTACTTAGTTATCCTACATGGTATGATTATGTGCCCATACATATTCTCACCCTCCATAGCGACCGGTAAGTTCCTAGTTGTATGCCGGAGGGGACCATTGTGTAAGTCTATTGCATCTTTTGCATTCAAAAAACTATTAGTTTGTTACGTCTTTTTGCTATCTCTGCGAGCAGCCCTGCTTAGGCTGTACAGTCTGACAGCCGTTGGTAGGATGGACCTACGAAACCTCTCGGTTGTGCACCTGGGATGATGTAGTCTGCTGCTAAATGAGCTCCTCAGTGCATTCAGTATGTCCTGCATAGGGTGGAACTCGAACTCCAGCAGAGATGACAGTTTAGCCACCGTCCTTCTCTCTCCTATCTCCTCCATCGGATCAAGGCGCTGCCCCAGGACAGAGCTAGCTTTCTTAATCAGTTTGTTCAGTCTCTTCCTATCGGCTGCAGTAATGCCACTGCCCCAGCAGACCACTCCAAAAGTGATGGCTGATGCCACCACCGTGTCATAGAATGACTTCAGCAGCGCCCCTTGTACACCAAAAGACCTGAGTCTCCTCAGCAGGAACAGCCTGCGCTGTCCCTTCTTGTAGAGTGCATCAGTATTGTGTGACCAGTCTAGTTTATTGTTCAGATGAATACCCAGGTACTTATAGGATGTCACCATCTCGATGTCTGTTCCCTGTATATTTACTGGTACTGTGAGGGGCTGCCCATGCCTGCGGCAGTCCACCACCAGCTCCTTAGTTTTCCTCGCGTTGATCTGGAGGCAGTTCCGATGGCACCAGTCCACGAAGTCCTGGATAAGCCCTCTGTACTCAGCTTCATCTCCATTGGAGATGAGGCCAACGATCGCAGAGTCATCAGAGAACTTCTGTAGATGGCAGTGTGTTGTGTTGTGTGAGAAGTCCGCAGTATAAAGAGTGAACAGGAAGGGAGCCAGCACCGTTCCCTGGGGGGCCCCCGTGCTGCTGATGATCGTGTCGGACACACAGTCCCGGGTTCTCACAAACTGAGGCCGGTTCGTGAGGTAGTCCAGGATCCATGATGACAGGTGCTGGTCCACCCCTGCGCGCAGCAGCTTGTCCTTCAGGATCATCGGTTGGATGGTGTTGAAAGCACTGGAGAAGTCAAAGAACATGATCCTCACCATATTCCCGGGCTTCTCCAGGTGGGACAGAGAACGGTGAAGGAGGAAGATCACCGCATCCTCCACCCCAATGCCATGCTGGTAGGCGAACTGGAGTGGATCCATCGCTGGTTCCACCAGGGGGCGGAGGTGAGCAAGGAGCAGTCTCTCCAGGGTCTTCATCAAGTGGGACGTCAAGGCCACCGGTCTGTAGCTGTTCAGGTCTTTGGGGTGGGAAGTTTTTGTCTGTGGTACAGGTACCACACAAGATGTTTTCCACAGCTGTGGTACCCTCCCCAGTTTCAGGCTCATGTTGAAGATATACGTCACAATCCCACACAGCTGGTCTGCACAGGACTTGAGGAGCTTTGCGCTGATGCCGTCCGGTCCCGGCGCCTTCCTCGCCTTGATCTTCCTCAGCTCCGTCCTCACCTGGGTCCTGGTCAGGGTCAGGATGGGGGGCTGTGTGTTGGGAGTGGGGGGGTGTTGGTGGAGTGGGGAGTGGGCAGCAGGACTTGATTTCTTTAGAGGCAGCAGTGGTTGTTGTGCAGTCAGGGGGGAGGGCGGTTGGTCAAATCTATTGAAAAACAGATTCAGGTTGTTCGCCCACTCCCTGCCCCCTGTGGCCTGGGGGGAGGTATTCTGGAGCCCCGAGATGGTTTTGAGGTTTCTCCAGACCCCGCTGATGTCGCTCTGTTGCAGCTTGTCCTCCATCTTCTTCCTGAAGCTGTCTTTGCCTTCTCTGATCTTTCTCCTCAGCTCCCTCTGTACGGACTTCAGCATCTCCCTGTTCCCTGACCTGAAGATCCTCTTCTTCTCTCTCAGAAGTGTTTTTATCTCAGGGTTGATCCAGGGTTTGTTGTTTGAGTGACGCCGTATGGTCTTGGTGGGAACGGATTTGTCCACACAGAAGCTGAGGTAGCCCGTGAAGGTGTGAATGAGGCCATCGATGTCCTCACCATGTGGATCGCAGAGCTGCTTCCAGGCGGTGGCTTCAAAACAGCCCTTTAGGGTGTCCATTGTCTCCTCAGACCATAACTCCACAGTGTGCATGGCCGGAGGTTGTCTGTGCACTAGGGGTTTGTACACCGGCCGGAGATGAACCAAGTTGTGATCCGATCTCCCGAGTGGGGGGAGTTGTGATGAGGTGTACGCCTCCTTAGTGTTTGCGTAGAATAAATCCAGTGTTTTATTGTCTCTAGTGTGGCATGTGACATACTGGGTGAACGTGGGTAGAATGGGAGACAGTGAAACATGGTTGAAATCGCCTGAGATGAGGAGAAGAGCATCTGGGTGTTCTGTCTGCAGCCTGCTGGTTACTGAATGGATGACGTCACGTGCTGTCCCAGCGTTCGCCGTCGGATTTGCATAAACAACAATGCAGATCACGTGTGAGTGTTCTCTCGGGAGATATGTAGGCCTCATGCTAACAGCTAGCAACTCAATGTCTTTGCTGCAGTGTCGTTGTTTAACAGTGATATGTCCCGGTCTGCACCAGTTGTTGTTAACATACATTATCACTCCACCGCCCCTAGCCTTGCCACTGTCTGGTGTTCGGTCAGCTCGTATCATGTGAAAACCCTCCAGCTCAATGTTAGCATCTGCTGCTAGGCGTAGAAAAGCAAATAGTCTTCTTACGTGGTAGGTCTTGTCGTGGCGTTCTTGACTTGGCTGTGAAACGAAGCTCTGGCTCATACTCGGTCGAGGAAGACAGACGACTCCGTGCCGGGCTGTCAATGACGCTGGCTTTTAAGAGCCGCTGATTAACACCTGTTGGTCTGTGCGCAGCTGGAGCTGATGAGCGGGATGACGGCCCAGCGGCCATCATGACAATAACAGTGCCAATTACATAGAGTTTCTGCTGATAGATCACTTATGTGTCCAAAAATAAATCATTGTGATAATATTCTAATTACAGACTTTGTTTAGCTGCAATGCACTTTAATGAAAAAGCAGGCACAGAATCGTGATGTGAGCCGGTCTTCATCATCAGGTACCCAAAATTCAAAAAAGGCGGATATAAACTGCAAGCAAAGAAAGTTAATCCAACTTTCCGTGAGTATAAGAAATATTAGTATCATTTTCTAGGCTTGTATATGATATTTACAGTGGGTGGAGGGTTGGTCTTCATTCAACTTTCACATTTCATAGCTTTTATCAAATTATGTTAATTTGGGTCAAATTTGTATTTCATACTGTAGTCAAATGGATGTCTAATTTTTATTGAATATATTTTTTTTCAGAATATGTGGATGATCTGATGAATACTCTGTTCAACAAAACCTTGGTTGATCCAACCCACTTATGGGAGCAGTGGCACTGTGTACAAGCCAGAGTTCCCACCACATTGAGTGCCGAATTGAACCCGAATTTTATACCATAAAATGGTAGAAAAATTATTCAAATGTATATGACATGCAACTTTGATGAATGCTGAAATATTAGAATTATAAAATTGACATGAACATTAATAAACTCAATATATGATTTTACAAAACTTTATTTAAATATCATTTTTCACAAATCTAATCTTGGTAGGCAAAATCCCTTGTAGTGATCCGATGGGAATGTTTCTCTGATGAGGCTCACAGCACAGGCAGGCAATATCACCTCACTTCTTCCTGAGCTGACGTCACTGCTGCCTGCCCCTATCGACAGATGGCGGTACTGCAGCATCACTAAGTGAAAGATGGGCTATTACCAGATAAAGTCATTTATGGAGGCTGGTGACACATATTAAATCACGGGACTGGCCAGAATGGAATATTTTCATACAATCAGTTTATTGGTTCAATAAAAAAATGTCACCGTCCGAGGACTTTAAGAACATTTATTTTACCTATTAGTGATATTGGTATATGTGTCCACCTATCTAATGATTTTGAGATTTCTTCCATTAATGGTTCATAATTACATGCTATAATGTGTTTAAGTTGTGCGGCAATTTGGATACCCAGGTATGTGAAACAATCCACAATTTTAAATTGAGTGGCTATTTTAGGAGGGTTTTTACTTTCTAGTTGATTTAAGAACAAAATTGATGATTCTGATTAGTTTAATTTATATCCTGAAATTTTTCCAAATATATTGATGAGGTCTAATAATTCAGGAATGGATATTTCCATCTTTTTCCAAAAGATTATTATATCATCCGCAAATAAAGCTAGACAGTGATCCTGTTGCCCAATTAATATGCCTGTTATATTTTGGTGCATTCTTACAGCTATTGCCAAAGGTTCTATAGCCATAATAAATAGTAAAGGGGATAAGGGATCTCCTTGTCTACATCCTCTTTGTATTTTAAAAGATTTAGATATGTTACGATTAGTCATGATTTCAGCGTATGGTTCTGTGTAAAGTAATTTTATCCACTTATTAATGTTTTCTCCAAAACCAAAACGTGTAAGGATCTCAAATAAATATAGCCATTCCACTCTATCAAATGCTTTTTCGGCATCTAATGACAGTAATGCTGTATCTGCTGCCCCTTTTACCTCAATCAATATATTTAGGATTCTCCTAACATTATGGAAGCCTTGCCTACCTTGTATAAAGCCATTTTGATCTTTGTCAATAATACTTGAAATAATTTTCTCAAGTCGCCTGGCAATAATCTTACCCAAAATTTTTAAATCCACATTTAAAAGACTTATTGGCCTAAAATTTTCACAGTTGTTATTTGGTTTGCCAGGTTTTGGCAACAAAGTGATTAGAGCTCCCCTTAAGGATGTTGGAAGGATTCCATTATGAAAAGATTCCATAAACATTTCTAATAGTGGTGGCATAACTCTCTGTTTAAACAATTTATAAATTTCAATAGGCATCCCATCAGGCCCCGGGGTTTTCCCTCCTTTAATACCATCAGTGGCAGCAGATACTTCCATTAAAGTTATATCTTTCTCTAGTTCTTCTTTAATTTCTTCTGATATCTTAGGAATCTGAATGTGGTTCAAGAAATTATTTAATTCGGATGTATCTAGACCAGGGGTCACCAACCTTTTTGAAACCAAGAGCTACTTCATGGGTATCGAGTCATGTGAAGGGCACCAGCTTGACACACTCCTCTAAAATAACAAATTGTGTGTGTATGTATATATATATATATATATATATATATATATATATATATATATATATATATATATATATATAACTTAGAGTGGGTAACAGACAAGATCAATATTCAACACTTTATTTTTATTAATCTCAGCAATTGTTCAGATGATCACTTCTACATTAAAAAAATGTCCAGTTTTCACCAGTCGCTTTTAACCATAAAAAACTAAACCCTGTTAATTCATGAACTATGTTGAACCATGTTTGAAAAAGTTATGCAACATTTAAGAAAAATCAACTTTCATATTATCACATTTTTAACTGAACAAATCTGCTGCAATTCTGCTCAAAATCTGTTACATTTAATAAACACACTTTTGTGTGTTCTTCTTCACTGGAATTATATCCATACAGTTCTTGCCAAGAATCATGCAGGAGTAATAACCAGCACTGTCCTTTCATGAGAAGAAGCTAAACAAGCACTGAGAGTGCTTATATGCACGGTGGTACCGCGGCAGCACAATTTACCCTCGGCCGGGGGATCGTGGGTTCGATCCCTGCCCCCGGCCAACAGTGATCTGTGTGGAGTTTGCATGTTCACCCCGTGTTTGCGTGGGTTTACTCCGAGATTTCTCCGGTTTCCTTCCACATGCCAAAAACATGCAGGTTAGGGAGTTAAGGGGCGCTTGTGCACACAGCAACCGGTAGCTGGTGGCTTGTCACCGGACTGCAGAAGAAATCTACCTTCCGTCAAAGAAAAAAAAGAGTGGGCAGCAGTGGGCCACAGTCGCCCCGCAAATTAAACACACGCAGCTTCCTTTCACGGTAGTAAAAAAGAACTCTTCCTCCCGCTCACTTTGAAAATGATAAATTTTCTGTCTTTTTTTTTTTGGAAAAAGAACTGTGTAGGAAACTGCACTCCACTCACATCTTAATAAGTCCCAGAGAGGGGCCATTTGGCCTTTTTGGCTAGAAAACCCATAGGGGGACCATCAAGTGGCCACAAGAGGGCCAACGTCTGGGACTTCTATTAACTGCCCGCTAGCTTACTCTCCACAAGCGCGAAGGTTTTGTCATGCGCACAATACTGACCTTTGAACTAGGTCAGAGTTCACATTAACTTTACGTGTAATAAACATATTTTCATTTTTTTTTTATTTTTAAGACATTGTCATTTTAAAATCTATATAAATGCAAGTGTGATTTTAAAAAATAGCGGCAGAAAAAATTACATCTTAGACGCAGCTCACTTGCGAGTTGTGCTATTTTTAGAACAGGCCTGCGGGCGACTCATGTGGTCCCTGCGGGCGACATGGTGCCCGCGGGCACCGCGTTGGTGACCCCTGATCTAGACCTATTTCTGAACTATAAAGTTTTTCAAAAAAATTCTTGAAGGTTTCATTTATTTCAATTGGGTCCACAATAGTCTCATTGTTACCATTTTGCATTGAGGTTATAAGTCTTTCATTCTGCATTTGTTTAATGCGCCATGCAAGCACTATGCCGGGTTTTTCACCCTGATCATAGAATGTCTGTTTAAGTTGTAGTAAACCTGATAAAGCTTTTGCTGAAGATATTTCATTATATTGCGCTCTTAGTATAAGTAGTTCTTGGTGAGTAACTTGAGAGCCTGATTGGTAGTATTCTTCTTCTAATTTCCCTTTTCTTGCTTCTAGTGATTTTGTATTCCTATAAGTTTCTTTGGCTTTGAAACTAGTGATATTAATTATTTTTCCCTAATAAATGCCTTAAATACTTCCCATCTGGTACTTCCTGAGGTCTCTGTTGTATTTATTTCAAAATAAAATTTAATCTGTTCATCAAGAAAGGAAACAAAGCCTGTATCCGCTAACCATTTTATTTTAAATCTCCATTTAGGAATATCACAAGTCAATTTGGGATCATAATAAACTAAAGAATTTGGGGCGTGGTCTGACAGGAGTATGGCATCATAAGAAACATTCCTTATTTTACATTTTAGTATTGCTGAAACCAAAAAGAAGTCTATGCGAGAATATGACTGATGTGTACTAGAGAAACATGAATATTTTTTATCATTAGGATTGTCTTCCCTCCACACATCAATCAAATTCATTTTTTTCATAAAATGATGAATAACACTCCTACTTCTTGATTGTGATCGATCTATTCCTGAACTTTTGTCTTTCCGTGGGTCTAAAGTGCAATTGAAGTTGACCGCCATAATACAAGCACCAGGTAAAGAAGCAATAATAAAGAATAAATCTTGAAAAAATTTAGGCTCATCTATATTTGGGGCATAAATATTTATCAAAATTAATTGTTCTCTAAGAATTTTCCCTTGAATAATCAAATAACATCCTGCCTTGTCCTTAATAACTTTGTGAATCTGTAGGGGAACAGAATCGTGAACCAATATCATGACACCTCTTGCCTGAGAGGTAAAAGGGGCTGACAAAATTTTTCCCTTCCACCTCCTCCTCACTTTAAGTTCATCTTCATAGGTTAAATGAGTTTCTTGAAGGAATACTATATTAGATTGTAATATTTTAATCCTGTTCATAACTTGTTTGACCTTTTTTATTTTTTGTAGCCCTCTGCAATTCCAGGATGTAATTTTAACCTTTAGTGCAATAGACACATACACAAATAACTTTAAATTTCCCCAACATTTTAAGCAATTTCAGATCAAACAAAACAAAACAAAACAAAAAAAACAGAAACAACAAAACAAAACAAAACAAAATAATTTCCCTTAACCATTAACATACACCTGAGAGTTATCCCTCCAGGTGCCCCCCGACCCCTTCAAATATTGGACTTCCAGAAAGCAAAAAGCTGGTCCACACAATGTGAGGAACAGTAAAACTATGCTGATGCATAATAATAATAATAAAAAGAAGAAGAAAGACAAAAAAAAAAAAAACTGGATAAACCTAACTGCTCTGCTTTTACAATTCAGACAATTCTGTTAGAACAACCCAACAAATAAAAAGCATACCTATATATAGCCTCCAAAATTAAGCATTATATATTAAATCAGAGAGACGTTTCTTATCTATAGACAGGGGAGGGAGAGAGCTCAGAACAGTGAATCAAAACAAATTTAACTCTGCCCTCCACTCCTGTCTCTACAAATTCAAAATATCAAGTAATGTACCAACAGCGATTTAAATTTCATTTCTTAGTAAAAGTTATTTAGTTATACCTCAATCTCGTTCATTTTCCAATTGGATCTTCTTAATGAAGCCGTTGCCTTCATCCGCGCTGTTAAAGATATATGAGCGGCCTTTATAGGTCACTGTAAGCCGGGCAGGAGGGATCATGCCGTATCGGAGCCCCAGTGACCGAAGTTGTCGCCTTGCCTCCTCAAACTCTTTCATCCTCTTGTGCGTCTCCGCTGTCATGTCATGGTAGAGTCTCACTGGCTGGTTTTTATAGAGGATCTGCCGTTTTGCCCTGGCCGCTCTCATCACCGCTTCCTTGTCCTTATAATTCAGAAACTTCATTATCAGAGTCCTCGGTGCAGAGTTAATCCCATGTTGTCGTCTTAATCCAAGCCTGTGTGCTCTTTCCACCGTAATTTTCCCCCAGAGCGGAGCCAGCTCCAGCGCTTCCGGTATCGAACTCTCCAAAAAGCCACAGGCGTCCTCGCCCTCTGCGCCCTCAGGTAAGTTAACAAGCCTTACATTGGAGCGACGTGACCGAGCCTCCAGGTCCAGTACTTTCTCTTCAAGGTCTTTATTTTTCCTCTCTAAATTTTTCACTTTCTCTTGGAGCACGGTTGCATTATCCTCTATTGTTGAAATCCTCGCCTCTACCTGAGTGACTCTTTCTGTGCAGTCTGTCAAATCCTTCCTCATGTTTTCCATAGCGGTAATGATATCATCAAACTTAGATGAAAACTCAGATTTCATATCGTTGATAGCCGCTAGTATAGTTACCAAAGTAGTATCAGACTCAGTAATACCAGTAGAGCCAGTAATATCCGCCTCCGACTGCTTCTTAAAGTCAATGCTAGCGGAGGTGCCATTATCAGTGGTAGGGTTCATGTCGCTAGTGGTTAACTTATCTTTAACAGTTGTAGTTGCGAAGTCAGTCAAGCTAGATTGATGTATCTGGCCACGGTTTGTCTTCTTTGGTAGCATCGGTGTTCTTTTAACGCTGGTGTTGTTGTCTGACCAGTTGACGCATATGAATTGGTTTTTAAAAAGGATTTAGAAACTTGAGTAGCAGAGCAGTCTTACACACGTCTCCTCAGTAAGCCGCCATATCCGGAAGTCCCCAAGTGTTTTTTCTCTCTTTTGTATTTTGTGTTAAGAACACCATGTTGTACTTTACATTTGTTGTTTCCATCCATCCATCCATCCATCTTCTACCGCTTTTTCGGAGGTCCGGGTCGCGGAGGCAGCAGTTCAAGCAGAGAAGCCCAGACTTCCCTCTCCCCAGCCACCTGCTCCAGCTCTTCAGAGGGGATACCAAGGCGTTCCCAGACTAGCTGGGAGACATAGTCTCTCCACCGAGTCCTGGGTCTGCCCCGGGGTCTCCTCCCAGTGGGACGTACCTGAAACACCTCAAGTGGGAGGCGTCCAGGAGGCATCCTAATCAGATGCCCATACCACCTCAACTGACTCCTTTCAATGTGGAGGAGCAGCGGTTCTACTCTGAGCCTCTCCCGGATGACTGAGCTCCTCACCCTATCTCTGAGGGTGAGTCCAGCAATCCTACGGAGAAAGCTCATTTCAGCCGCTTGTATCCATGATCTCGTTCTTTCGGTCATTACCCAAAGCTCGTGACCATAGGTGAGAGTAGGAACGTAGATTGACTGGTAAATCGACAGCTTTGCCTTAGAACTAAGCTCCCTCTTCACCACAACAGACCGGTACAACGTCCGCATCACTGCAGATGCTGCTCCAATCCGTCTGTCGATCTCTCGCTCCATTTTCCCCTCACTCGTGAACAAGACCCCAAGACACTTAAACTCCTTCACTTGGGGCAGGAGCCTGTCCCCAACCCGGAGAGGACAATCCACCTTTTTCCGGCTGAGGACCATGGACTCGGACTAGGAGGTGCTGATTCTCATCCCAGCCGCTTCACACTCAGCGGCAAACCGTCCCAGCAAGAGCTGTAGGTCATTGCTGGATGAAGCCAACAGGAAAACATCATCTGCAAACAACAGAGATGAGATCCTGTGGTCACCAAGCATGACACCCTCCATTCCCTGGCTGCGCCTAGAAATCCTGTCCATAAAAATTATGAACAGGATCGGTGACAAAGGGCAGCCCTGGCGGAGTCCAACTCTCACTGGGAATGACTCCGACCGAGTGTTGGCAATACGAACCAAACTCTCACAACGGTCGTACAGAGGCCGAATAGCTCGTAACAACAAGCCCGATACCCCATACTCCCGAAGCACCCCCCACAAAAATCCACGAGGGACGCGGTCAAATGCCTTCTCCAAGTCCACAAAACACATGTAAACTGGTTGGGCAAACTCCCACGAACCCTCAAGAATTCTCGAGAGGGTAAAGAGCTGGTCTGATGTGCCATGGCCAGGACGAAAACCACATTGCTCCTCCTGAATCCGAGGTTCGACCAACGGCCGGACTCTCATCTCCAGTACCTTGGCATAGACCTTCCCAGGGAGGCTGAGGAGTGTGATCCCTCTAAAGTTGGAGCACACCCTCCGGTCCCCTTTTTTGAAGAGAGGAACCACCACCCCGGTTTGCCATGCCAAAGGCACTGCCCCCGACCTCCACGCAATGTTGCAGAGGCATGTCAACCATGACAACCCAACAACATCCAGGGCCTTGAGGTAGTCAGGGCGAATCTCGTCCACCCCCGGGGCCCGGCCACCAAGGAGATTTTTAACCACCTTGGCAACCTCAGCCCCTGTGATAGGCGAGTCATCCCCCTTGTCCCCAAACCCTGCTTCCTCTGTGGAAGGGGTATCAGTGGGATTGAGGAGATCCTCGAAGTATTCCTTCCACCGCCCGACGATATCCCCAGTTGAAGTCAACAGTGTCCCATCTGCACCATACACAGTGTGGACGGGGAACTGCTTGAGCCGCCAAACAGTTTGCCAGAATCTCTTTGAAGCCGACCGAAACTTTGTTGTTTATTTCAATAAATTGCACAAACTCACAGTCCAGCGCATGGGTCTCGCCTATCTGCCCCGAAGAGCATTTATGACAGAAAACGGCGGCCAGCTGCTGTGAGTTTGCAGATTCTTTGTTTTCCTTTTTACTCACCTTTTTTTGGGGGGAACTCATCATGTCCCCGGCGCACCGGCCTCCATCAATTAAAGGGAGATTGGTAACAGGGTCCCTGAGCCTGGAGGAGGAGTGGGCTGCTGATTTTATCCAAAGTTTTGTGGATGAAGCTATCACCGCCCACGGACCCAAAAAGACCTGGAAAAGCGTGAATGTAGCAGTGGTAATCCTGAAGGAACACCCTGGCCTGTGGAAATATTCCCAATACGTAAACTGTTTCCACACTCCAGCGAACATTTCCTGGGATGACAATAGGGCCATCTCCAGTGGAGCTGAAGCCAACACAGAGGCGCTCTCCACGGCAGACATCTTTCTCCACTCCCCATTCGCCAGCTCCCGCGTCATCAACTCCGAGATGACGTCATCTAGCTCCAGGCCACCGGAAGAACGTCTCTGCCTCCCTGTCAGCAGCCCCTCCTTCACCGAGGAAGAAGACCTCTGCAGCAATGCCCCCTGTGCCAATTTCCCCTCCGGCTGCCTCGCCAGCATCTACTTTTTCGGCAGCAGCTGCCTCCCCCTTCTCCTCGGCGCCCTTTCCCGCTATTGAGGGTTTGGCTGTTTCTCCCCTGGCTCCGCCCGCCTCCATGCCTGCAGGGGTGGCTCTTCCACGATCCTCAGAGGGGCCCACACCCACCATAGCCACAGAGAGGGATGACTACAAACCAGCTGCAGCAGAAACATCACGTCCCGGGAAAACAGGCAAGTGTTTTTTTTTTTTTTTTCATTTTCAGTCATTTAAACATTAATTATTTTGTCTGATTCCGGGAGGTGGGACTCAGGCTGTGCAGTTCCCTGAGTCCTCGCTGTCTGCTGCAGCTATATACACTTAACCTGCTCTCTCTGTGTGTCCTCCTATCACACCTGAGTGTCTGCTGGCCCCAGAACTCAACTGCGGGATGATGGAGAAGCCTGCAGTTCTAGAAGACCTTGTTCCAGCCTCACACCCATGCTACGGACAGAGGGAGAGTGCTGCCTCCGACCTGAAGCCTGCACCTACCAAAGAGCGTCCCCTGGCTTCAGTGACTCAGGATCCAGCGCAAGCAGGAAAACCACCTCCAGAATCCACGCCGGATGAACCACCTGCATGGGGTACCTCGCTGGAGGAGACCAGGACTGCACCAACCACCATGCCTGCTGCAAGGGCTGCTGCAGCAGAGTTGGAGCTGGACCTCCGAAAGACCACAACTGAAACATTATCACCTGAGTCGACAGAGTCCCGGACGGCGGTGGAGCTCAAGCTCAGGCAAGTGTTCTCCTTCATTTTTCTTGTATCATTTTTGGAAATATCTTGTTTGGCTCTTGGTGAGGAGAGCCGGTTGCAGCCGTCACCTGCACCTGAACTCACCTCGCCGGACTCCACCGCTGCTGGTGGAGTGGCGGCTGCTAACCCAAACAATCGACAAACAATTGCTGTTGTTTCAGCAGATTGAACTCCTCAAGGACAGTGCCCATGTGCCTTCATCTGCAAGCGAAGAGATAGACTTCAGACTTGTTTATAAGCCACATGATTATAACATCTATCCACTGCCAGGAGGCGCCCTCTGCTGTTCACTAGCAACTGTCACACCGACACTACACAATGCATACAACATTACACGACTGATACATATATACTGACTCATACACATACACTGCCTCTCTCAACTCTTGTTTTGTGTGATCTATATTGTCTGCTAATGTGCATTGGAGAGTTTTTTTCTATGTAATCACAATTTTGGTCATAAAATGAGCTTTATTTTGATTAACAATGCTTTTTTCTCTCTTCCCATTGTGTCACTTCCCTTCCCCCTCATTCCCTTCTTTACCCTCTATTGCTGACAGGCGCCCTTATGGCTGCCGCATCATTGAGATGCGCTTATTCAGTGCGCCCAATGTCAAGTCAAATTCCTCATATGTTTATGTTTTTATGTAAACATGTGTAGGAAAACATTAATTTTGGACAACCTCTAGTAACTGAGGATCCCCCCCCACTAACTGAGGATCGTCACTTCCTTGTGGTAACGTAACGTATCGTCACTTCCTGTTTTGCTGTCTGCCTGTGTGGTTGCTCTCCAGCTATTAGCTATGGCTACTAGCTCTCTTTCCTCTCCTCTGGTGTGCTCTCTCTGTCAGATGTTTAGCTACACCTCTGCCTCTTTTAGCGATAACGGTAAATGTAATAAATGTTGTCTTTTTGAGGCGCTCGAGGCGAGGTTGTCTGATTTGGAATCCCGGCTCCGCTGCATTGAAACACCGTCTGCGCCAGTTAATCTCGACGGACGCCCATTAGCTGCAGCGGAGCTACCTAGCTTAGGCCCCCCTGTCAGCGGTTCCCCGGCTCTCCTCAGCAGCGAGGAGACTGGGTGGGTGACGGTGAGAAGGAAGCCTAGTCGCAAAGCCCCGGTTCACCACCAACCTGTTCACATTTCTAATCGTTTTTCCCCGCTCAGCGACACACCCGCTGAGGAAAAAACTCTGATCATTGGCGACTCTGTAGTCAGAAACGTGAACCTAGAGACTCCAGCGGTCATAGTCAAATGCATTCCTGGGGCCAGAGCAGGCGACATCGAGTCAAATCTGAAAATGCTGGCTAAAAGTAACTGTAAATACTCCACAATTGTTATTCACGCCGTCATTAATGACATCCGTCTCCAGCAGTCGGAAGTCACCAAACTTGATATAGAATCGGTGTGTGACTTTGCAAAAACGATGTCTGCCACTGTAGTATTCTCTGGGCCCCTCCCCAATCTGACCAGTGATGACATGTTTAGCCGGTCGTCATCCTTGAACCGCTGGCTGTCTGTGTGGTGTCCTAAAAATGACGTGGGCTACATTGACAATTGGAGCTCTTTTTGGGGAAAACCTGGTCTTATGAGACGAGACAGCATTCATCCCACTTTGGATGGTGCTTCTCATTTATCGAACAATCTGGCATCTTTTTTATCCAAATTTCCAAAACCCTGACTACTCGGAGTTGGGACCAGGAAGCAGAGTCGCAGTCTTACACGCCTCTCTGCAGCTCCTCTTCATCCGCCACCCCTCAGCTTAGCCCCTGACTTCCCCATCAGAGAATCGTTGTCTGCTCCCTCCAAAGTAAATAAAAATATCATGCATAAGCATCCCAAAGTGACAAAGCAAAATATTGGTAAAACTCAAATTAAACATAAAGCCTCTAAATTGAATGATTTGGCCTCTGTTCCTCCTCATAATTTAAAAATTAAATGTGGTTTACTAAATATTAGGTCTCTAACTCCCAAGTCTCTGTTAGTCCATGATCTGTTAATTGATCATCAGATTGATTTAATTTCCCTTACAGAGACTTGGTTAGGGCAAGAGGATTATGTTGGTTTAAATGAATCAACTCCCTCTGGTTATTTAAACTGTCAAAATCCCAGAAGTTCTGGTCATGGAGGAGGAGTAGCAACAATTTACCATTCCAAATTACTAGTTAATGTAAAGCAAAAAACATGTTATAATTCCTTTGAGGGCCTGGTCCTCAGTATTGGGCACTTTAGCAATTTTAGGTTAAACCCAATTTTATTTGCCATAGTTTTTCGTCCCCCATCAACCTACTCAGAATTTTTATCCGAATTTGCTGATTTCTTAGCTGATTTAGTGCTGAAATCTGATAGAATAATTATAGTAGGGGACTTTAATATACATGTGGATGTAGATAGTGACTGCCTTAATGTGGCATTTAATTCAATATTAGACTCGATTGGGTTTTCTCAGAAAGTAGGAAATTCTACTCATTACCTCCACCATACATTGGACCTTATTCTGACATATGGCATAGAAATAGAAAATCTTGTAGTGTCTCCTCATAACCCTGTACTGTCAGACCATTGTCTGTTAACCTTTGATTTTACCATTTCTGACTATTTGGCTCCTAAAGAAAAATATTATTACAGTAGATGCCTCTCAGATGATGCTGTTTCCAAATTTATGCAGATTGTTTTTTTTTTTTCTCCTCTCGGCGCCACACCAGTCGGCTGCCTTTTGCAACAGCGGCTCGATTCCGAGTTTTTTTTTCCCTTCCTCTCTCTTTTGATCACTTTTTTTTTTTTTCACCCCACTTATATCACGGACACACAGATCATCCCAAATGTCTCCTGAGCCGGTGGACGGAGCCACTGTTTATAGCAGGATACGATATAACAGGGAAGAGCTGCTAGCATTTAACCGCCACCCGGTCCCACTGGAAAAACTCGACATACCGAGAGAACTGAGGCGAAAACGCCGCGGCTGCCAGGCTGGAGTAAGGCGGAGGACAAAAAATATAAGGTACAGACCCTCCCTTCCATCTGTTGTCATGGGAAATGTACGGTCGATACTGGGAAAGTTAGATGAGCTAGCGGCTATCTCCCGTTATGATAGCACTTACCGGGAGTGCTCTCTCCTTTTGTTTACTGAGACGTGGCTAACTGAACTAGCAGCAGATGCTAACATTGAGCTGGAGGGCTTTCACACGATACGAGCTGACCGAACACCAGAGAGTGGCAAAACTAGGGGCGGTGGAGTGATCATGTATGTTAACAACAACTGGTGCAGACCGGGACATATCACTGTTAAACAACGACACTGCAGCAAAGACATTGAGTTGCTAGCTGTTAGCATGAGGCCTACATATCTCCCGAGAGAACACTCACACGTGATCTGCATTGTTGTTTATGCAAATCCGACGGCGAACGCTGGGACAGCGCGTGACGTCATCCATTCAGTAACCAGCAGGCTGCAGACAGAACACCCAGATGCTCTTCTCCTCATCTCAGGCGATTTCAACCACGTTTCACTGTCTCCCATTCTGCCCACTTTCACCCAGTATGTCACATGCCACACTAGAGACAATAAAACACTGGATTTGTTCTACGCAAACACTAAGGAGGCGTACACCTCATCACAACTCCCCCCACTTGGGAGATCGGATCACAACTTGGTTCATCTCCGACCGGTGTACAAACCCCTAGTGCACAGACAACCTCCGGCCATGCACACTGTGGAGTTATGGTCTGAGGAGACAATGGACACTCTAAAGGACTGTTTTGAAGCCACTGCCTGGAAGCAGCTCTGCGATCCACATGGTGAGGACATCGATGGCCTCATTCACACCTTCACGGGCTACCTCAGCTTCTGTGTGGACAAATCCGTTCCCACCAAGACCATACGGCGTCACTCAAACAACAAACCCTGGATCAACCCTGAGATAAAAACACTTCTGAGAGAGAAGAAGAGGATCTTCAGGTCGGGGAACAGGGAGATGCTGAAGTCCGTACAGAGGGAGCTGAGGAGAAAGATCAGAGAAGGCAAGGACAGCTTCAGGAAGAAGATGGAGGACAAGCTGCAACAGAGCGACATCAGCGGGGTCTGGAGAAACCTCAAAACCATCTCGGGGCTCCAGAATACCTCCCCCCAGGCCACGGGGGGCAGGGAGTGGGCAAACAACCTGAATCTGTTTTTCAATAGATTTGACCAACCGCCCTCCCCCCTGTCTGCACAACAACCACTGCTGCCTCTAAGAAATCAAGTCCTGCTACCCACTCCCCACTCCACCGACACCCCCCCCCCCACTCCCAACACACAGCCCCCCATCCTGACCCTGACCAAGACCCAGGTGAGGACGGAGCTGAGGAAGATCAAGGCGAGGAAGGCGTCGGGACCGGACGGCATCAGCGCAAAGCTCCTCAAGTCCTGTGCAGACCAGCTGTGTGGGATTGTGACGTATATCTTCAACATGAGCCTGAAACTGGGGAGGGTACCACAGCTGTGGAAAACATCTTGTGTGGTACCTGTACCAAAAACTTCCCACCCCAAAGACCTGAACAGCTTCAGACCGGTGGCCTTGACGTCCCACTTGATGAAGACCCTGGAGAGACTGCTCCTTGCTCATCTCCGCCCCCTGGTGGAACCAGCGATGGATCCACTCCAGTTCGCCTACCAGCATGGCATTGGGGTGGAGGATGCGGTGATCTTCCTCCTTCACCGTTCTCTGTCCCACCTGGAGAAGCCCGGGAATATGGTGAGGATCATGTTCTTTGACTTCTTCAGTGCTTTCAACACCATCCAACCGATGATCCTGAAGGACAAGCTGCTGCGCGCAGGGGTGGACCAGCACCTGTCATCATGGATCCTGGACTACCTCACGAACCGGCCTCAGTTTGTGAGAACCCGGGACTGTGTTTCCGACACGATCATCAGTAGCACGGGGGCCCCCCAGGGAACGGTGCTGGCTCCCTTCTTGTTCACTCTTTATACTGCGGACTTCTCACACAACACAACACATTGCCATCTACAGAAGTTCTCTGATGACTCTGCGATCGTTGGTCTCATCTCCAGCAGAGATGAAGCTGAGTACAGAGGGCTTATCCAGGACTTTGTGGACTGGTGCCATCGGAACTGCCTCCAGATCAACGCGAGGAAAACTAAGGAGCTGGTGGTGGACTGCCGCAGGCATGGGCAGCCCCTCACAGCACCAGTAAATATACAGGGAACAGACATCGAGATGGTGACATCCTACAAGTACCTGGGTATTCATCTGAACAATAAACTAGACTGGTCACACAATACTGACGCACTCTACAAGAAGGGACAGCGCAGGCTGTTCCTGCTGAGGAGACTCAGGTCTTTTGGTGTACAAGGGGCGCTGCTGAAGTCATTCTATGACACGGTGGTGGCATCAGCCATCACTTTTGGAGTGGTCTGCTGGGGCAGTGGCATTACTGCAGCCGATAGGAAGAGACTGAACAAACTGATTAAGAAAGCTAGCTCTGTCCTGGGGCAACGCCTTGATCCGATGGAGGAGATAGGAGAGAGAAGGACGGTGGCTAAACTGTCATCTCTGCTGGAGTCCGAGTTCCACCCTATGCAGGACATACTGGATGCACTGAGGAGCTCATTTAGCAGCAGACTACATCATCCCAGGTGCACAACCGAGAGGTTTCGTAGGTCCTTCCTACCAACGGCTGTCAGACTGTACAACCTAAGCAGGGCTGCTCGCAGAGATAGCAAAAAGACGTAACAAACTAATAGTTTTTTTTTTTTTGAATGCAAAAGATGCAATAGACTTACACAATGGTCCTCTCCGGCATACAACTAGGAACATACCGGTCGCTATGGAGGGTGAGAATATGTATGGACACATAATCATACCATGTAGGATAACTAAATAGACGGTTATGCTGTTTCATCCCACCTAGCAACAATGCTCTGCACTGTGTGTGTTTATATATTTACATATTTATTCCATCTAGCTACAATGCTCTGCACTGGGTGTGTTTATATTTATATATCTATATATTTATTCCATCTAGCTACAATGCTCCGCACTGTGTTTTTATATATCTACATATTATTCCATCTACCTACATTGCTCCGCACTGTGTGTGTTTATATACTTGCATATTTATTCCACCTAGCTGCAATGCTCCATACTGTGGGTGTTTATATATTTACATATTTATTCCATCTAGCTACAATGCTCTGCACTGTGTGTTCATATATTCATATATTTATTCCATCCAGCTACAATGCTCTGCACTGTGTGTCTGTGTGTGTGTGTGTGTATATATATATTTTATAGTAATATGTACATATGTATATTAGCTGCTCTTGCTTGCTTGTTTTTTCTTGCCTTCTGATTGTTGCTCTGAGTGTTGCTATCCCTGTGCTGTTGCAATCCTGGAATTTCCCCGTTGTGGGACTAATAAAGGCTTATCTTATCTTATCTTATCTTATCTTGTTTCCTCTATGCCATGTGTCAACACAACGGAAATAAGCTATAGACAGCTTGCTCCTTCTGTAATTGATAACATGGTGGATAGTGTTTCAGCTTCTCTGCATCAGGCTCTAGACTTGGTGGCCCCCTTAAAAAAGAAAAAGTCTAATCAGAGATTTCTAACTCCTTGGTTCAACACAGAAACTCGTAGCTTAAAACAGAAGACTCGTCAATTAGAAAGAAAATGGCGCTCTACTAATTTAGATGAAATCTATTTAGCTTGGAGAAATCATCTTTTAATTTATAAAAAATCTCTTAGAAAAGCTAGAACAAGTTATTACTCTGCATTAATAGAAGAGAACAAGAATAATCCCAGGTTTCTTTTCAGTACTGTAGCCAGGTTGACAAAGAGTCAGGACTCTGTCAATCCTAGCATTCCCTTAGAGCTTACTAGTCAGGACTTTATGAACTTTTTCAATAATAAAATTTCATCCATCAGAGATAAAATCAATCAAATTCTTCCCACAGTTAACTTAAATACTGTAACTACTACAACTCCTTCTTTTGATGTCTGTCTTGATGAGTTTACTCCAATCGACCTTTGTGAGTTAGACAAAATAGTTTCCTCATCCAAACCTTCAACTTGTCTTTTAGACCCTATTCCTCCTAGGTTATTTAAAGAAGTCTTCCCACTTATTGGTAGCTTTATTCTTCATATAATCAATTCTTCATTAACTTTAGGCCATGTACCGCAGGCTTTTAAAACAGCTGTAATTAAACCTTTACTCAAAAAGCCAACGCTAGATCCAGGAGCTTTAGCTAACTATAGACCAATCTCTAATCTCCCTTTCATTTCAAAAATCTTAGAAAGAGTTGTTGCTACGCAATTATTCGACCACCTGCAGGGAAATGGTTTACTCGAAGAGTTTCAATCTGGGTTTAGAATCCATCATAGTACTGAAACAGCCTTAGCGAAGGTCACTAACGACCTCCTCATTGCATCTGATAATGGACTAGTTTCTGTACTTGTCCTTTTAGACCTTAGTGCAGCTTTTGATACTATCGATCATAATATTCTACTTGATAGATTAGAACACTATGTTGGTCTTAATGGAACTTCGTTGCAGTGGTTTAGATCTTATTTATCTGATAGGTTCCAGTTTGTTCATGTAAATAATGAGTTTTCTTTCAACTCAAAGCTTAGTCATGGAGTTCCACAGGGATCTATGCTAGGCCCTACTCTTTTTAGTTTATATATGCTTCCGTTAGGCAACATTATTAGAAAGCACTGTATACATTTTCATTGTTATGCAGATGACACACAATTATACCTGTCAATGAAGCCAGATGATACTAATCAATTAGCCAAGTTAGAAGCCTGTCTTAAGGAAATCAAAGCTTGGATGACTTGTAATTTCCTGCTTTTAAATTCAGATAAGACTGAAGTCATTCTTGTTGGTCCAAAAAACCTTAGAAATTCCTTTCCAAATCAAACTTTCAGTTTGGATGCAGTTACTCTTTCTCTTAATAGCTCTGTGAGGAACCTTGGAGTTATTTTTGATCAGGATTTGTCCTTCAATTCACATATTAAATTTGTTTCTAAGACTGCCTTCTATCATTTGCATAATATTGCCAAGATTAGGAGCATCTTGTGTCAGAGTGATGCTGAGAAACTGATCCACGCTTTTGTTAGCTCGAGATTAGATTATTGTAATTCTTTATTATCAGGTTGTCCTAAAACATCTTTAAAAAGTCTTCATCTGATCCAAAATGCTGCAGCAAGAGTTTTAACAGGTACTAGAAAGAGAGATCATATCTCTCCGGTTCTGGCCTCCCTTCATTGGCTTCCCATAGAGTTTAGAATTAAGTTTAAAATCCTTCTTCTTACTTACAAAGCTCTAAACAATCAGGCTCCTTTTTATTTAAAAGATCTGATACTACCGTATTATCCTAACAGAGCACTACGCTCCCAAAATGCAGGACTACTTGTAATACCTAGAATCTCCAAAAGTACAATGGGAGGCAGAGCCTTCAGTTATCAAGCTCCTCTCCTGTGGAATCAGCTGCCAATCTGGATTTGGGAGTCAGACTCGATCTCTGTTTTTAAGATTAGGGTTAAAACCTACCTTTTTGATATAGCCTACAATTAGGGAGGGATCATGTGTTTCTGAACCCTCCCTTAGCTATGCTGCTAATAGGTTTAGTCAGCCGGGGGACCTCCAGTAATGCACTGGGCCTCACTCCTTTCCTCACTCTCTATGAAATATTTTTTTTTGCTGGTCATTAACATTTGTTTGTTCTCTCCCATAGATTGAGTCCCCATCGTGCTGTTTGCTCTCTACATGTCTGTTCTTTTCATCTTCTCTGTCCCCTCACCCCCCAGCCAGTCGCAGCAGATGACTGCCCCTCCCTGATCCTGGTTCTGCTGGAGGTTTCTTCCTGTTAAAAGGGAGTTTTTCCTCTCCACCGTCGCCAAGTGCTTGCTCACAGGGGATCACCTGATTGCTGGGGTCTTTCTGCAACTGTGGGGGTTCCCCCCTACAGTTGATAGTGCTATGAGATGACTGTTGTTGTGAAATGGCGCTATATAAATAAAGTTGAATTGAATTGAATTGAATTAAACCCTCAGAAACAGTGTGGATTAGATGCTAATGGCAAATATAAATATTCTTAATAAATGTACCTAAGAGACTATAATTTAATGATTAATAGTAAATGAGAGCATTTATAGGGAATGTATTAAAGGACTGAATATGCACTGTTTAGATATGAACTGTCAGTGAAAGCAGTAGCGTTTCTACGCCAGAGGTGGCGCTCAGTAGTGATGAAACACTGTATGGTGTTAGAACACAATAGAAGGAGAGTAGCGTGTGTTCAAGAGAATGTTCGAGTGTGTTATGAACAAGATGGTGTCTAGCGATGTGCTGTGTAATTGTGGGCCGTGCCGTGTGTGCTGAGAAGTCAATAAACGGTTGCTGCAAAGTCTAACAGCTTGGCTCAATCATCCTCCCCTTCGCCCCTCCTGGGTGTAACAAAACTTGGTAGCAGAGGATGGTTCAGTCGTGTCTAAGACGGTGAGTGTGCAAATAAAAAAAAGAGAGGCCGTAACGATGGAACTTGAGCAGCTACAAGATAAGCTAAGCGAGGCCTTGGTGCCGTTACGGGCCGAACAGCTAATTGAGGTCTGTTTATTTGCAAAGATAAGCCCAGCCGAACCGTCTAAGAAGTACACGCTGATACGACTGTTAATCGAGGAGGTGGAGAAAGCCGTTGAACGCGAAGAGGAGGATGTAGCCCGCGAGTTTGTGCTAAAGCTAATAGCATGTGCTAACGAAGCTAAGCTAAGTGAACCGTTGACGCAGGCAGCGACAACGGCCGGCACGAGCCGCGAGGCTGAGGCACTCGCCAGTTTACAGAGCCAGTATGCCGCTCTGCATGAAAGTATCATTGATTCAGCTAAAAGGGTTGAAGAGGAAATAATAAGGCTGACGGATGATGAGGCCGCGCCACCACCGGGCCGCCATTTTGTGACACAGCCCGAGGCCACGCCGCCACAGAGCCGCCATTTTGTGATACAGCCCGCGGTCCCCACAGCGCCCCTACCGCCAGAAGTGATCATTAAACGGGAGTTTAAGATAAATGGGCAGATAGGGGAGAGGGGCCACAATTACACTTCCTTCCTGCCCTTCAGAGAGAACGGTCGCTTTTTCTTCTGCTCCCTCTTTCACCCTCCTCCACCCTCCCTAACTGAGAATCCCAGCTTGCTGTCTTGTCTGCGTCGCTGTTCTTCTGGCTGAATCTTGATCCAAATGAAAAAAATAGATTTGGTGAGCGGCTTTAATAAAATTAACAACTTTTTACATAAATTTGGGCCAGGGGGAGCCCCTATGGAGAGACCCATGGATTGGAACACATGTGTCTGCATGATTCGACTGATGATGTGGAAACATCTATCTGGTTTGGCACGATCACAGGATTTTTCTGCTGATTGGCTCTGGAGTTTTCCTGGTGTATCGAAAATTTAACTAGAAGAGCTAATCAAAGCAGTCCCGGCGTAGCTGCTTCTTCAACAATTCGACTAGACGGGGGAGAGCACTAACTGACGGCAAGACTAACATGGAAATTACCATCTGGCATGCACTGTAGAGAGATGGACTCTGCCGGACATGCTTCCCATGTTTAGAAGGGAAACATCTGGAGTCGTTTTGGTGCCCTCCAAGAATGGATTTAAAGCCTATGTATGGAAATTATGAACACAGGATTGCAAGAGCTGTAAATTCTATGCTCTGAGTGATCTGTGTTATCAGACCTTGAATTCGGTGCCCTGTTGAATATTTTCCTCCTGGATTAAGACAAAACAGAAGATTGTGCTTCTCTTCATAAACATTCTGGTGTGCTGCAATCTGAACTCAGGGACAGTGACTGGCTCAGGAAATTTCAATCTGCCATGCCTCAAGGACATGCTTCCGAGTTTCAGACACTAAGACATAACATCTCGGCTGGGAGAGATTTGCTGCCTCCAGTAACTGATAAACACCCACCTGCATTCAACATACACGAACACACTGATTCACTTATACTGAATTACATCCATTCATTCACTGATCCTCTCTGACTTTTGGTTCTGTTGTCTGCTAAATGTGCATTGAGTTTTTTTTTTCCTGCAATCAAAATTTCGCTCACTTACTGAACGCCATTTTGATAAACATGTTTTTTTCTCTCGCCTACTGTGTCATTCCATATCCCTTTCCTTTTTCTTTCTTCTTTATGACTGGCGCCTAGCGGCTGCCCCGGCCTTGGATGCGCTCTGCAGAGCGTGCCCAAATGCCAAGTCACGTTTTGTTACCTTGTATTCATACACGTGTAATGACAATAAAGTTGAATCTCATCTCAAAAGGACAAGTTGTCTTATTCCAATCTCACTCACCAAATTGATATGGGCTTAAAGAAAAAGCACAGTGAGGCTGAGATAATTGAGGCTGTGTTCAGAGCAGTGAGTCCTGGATTGAGTTTGCGCGCTATGGTGGAGATTAAGTCAGATCTCACACTGCCACAGCTGCGCATAATCCTGCAAGGACATTATAAAGAAGATAGTTCCACTGACTTGTATCATCGTCTAATAAATCTCACACAAGACAGTAATGAGTCACCTCAGAACTTCCTGTTTCGTGCCATTGAGCTAAAGGAAAGACTTTTAGCAGCATCCAGAGAGCCTGGCACTGAAGAGCAGTTTAGTTCTGATCTTATTCAGAGGAAGTTTCTGAGGGCATGTGAAATATCAATTGAAGCATTATTTGGAGGATCCTGCCATCACTGATGAGCTACTGATTTCAAAGACGAATGCAGCAGCCAGTCTTGAATGGGAACGGCATCAAACATTTAAAAGGCACACAAAAGAACTAAAAGTTCGAGAATGCCGAGTGGAAAATCTGACGGGTCAGTATGCAACCGAGAGAGAAGTGGATGGCCAAGAGTGCCCCCTACCATCGACAAAAGGAAAAATCCTTAAATCCCAAAGCACAGTGACCCGTACGGAATCTGAGCTCCTGGACATAGTCACGCAGCTGAAGAGTGACATGGAGGAGATCAAAAAGGCCATACGTGAGTCTCCCAGAGCACCTCGCGCTCAAAGAGCCAGGAGGACACATGGCTGCAAGAGATGTCAGTCCACCAGCAATGGCGAACAATGCGACCACTGCTTCAGATGTGGAATCAGCGGCCACATGTCAAGGGAATGTCGGATAGGGAGGAGACTAGGAAGAAGAACAGGGCAAGTAGACACGGCGGCCAATACTGTCGCAACCACATCAGAACAAGCTAACACACAAGAACTGTATGAGCTCGTTACTGACAGTATTCGGAGGTTGGAAGCAAGGCTGGTAGCTAAGGCCGAGGCACCTCCTGTAGAAATGGTCCGTGTTAATCTACTGTCCCCTAATCGCCAATTACAGTTACTCAGTTTGGTTGGAAAAAAATGTCATCACCTGCTTCCTCGATGACAAGGAGACACAAGCATTGTGGGACACAGGGTCACAGGTTTGTTTAATGAATGACGCCTGGAGACAGGAGCACCTGCCACACACCACCGTCAGAGACTTAGCTGAGTTGGTGGGTCCAAATATCCTGAATGGGAGGGCAGTGAACCAGACACCGATTCCATTCTCAGGGTGGGTCGAAGTCACATTTAAGCTGCCGACAGTTAGTTGCCCACCGGTGGAACTCTTAGTTCCTGTGCTAGTGGTGAAGGAGGACGGAGTGGCAGAGCCGCCTATCATTGGGTTCAACGTGATTGACCATGTCCTGAAGATGGGCATTAAACCCCCTTGTGCCATCAGTGAAGCTGTTAGCGCAGCCTTCTCATTTGATTGTAAGAAAACAGAGGTGCTTTTGAAAGTGATGCAAAGTGAGGAGGATAGGCTGGGGGAAGGAATGGTAAAAGTTGGCAGTGAGTTGGTTACCATCCCTGCTGGCCAAACCAAAACAGTCAAAGGTTGTGTCAGAGCAGGCTCACTTCCAGACACACAAGATGTCTTGTTTGAGCCGAGTCAGTACACCCAGTTACCAGAGGGTTTGCAGATGCAAAGTGGGTTGGTGCAGTTATGGAAAGGGAAGCGATCTATGCTCAAAATACCTATAACAAACAGTATGTCCCGTGATATCCAGCTGCCCGCTAAGACCATTTTGGGGGAAACGCAGAGAGTTAAAACTGCTTATCCGGCAGATATTAGACCCCCTGATGTAAACCAAGCGAGGAACAGGAAGAAACAAAGAGACCGAGATGAACTGTGCTGTCAAAGAGACTATGGACATGTGGGACCCTTCAGTTCCCCTTGATCATCTCTCGCCCATACAGCAAGAGCAAGTAAAACAGCTATTATGGGAGGAACGGCAAGCGTTTTTCCGTGATGAGTATGATGTAGGGACAATTCCCTCTTTACAGTTGAAGATCCGACTCAAAGATCATGATCCTGTTAAAAAGACTTATGTTTCTGTTCCCAAACCACTTCATAAAGAAGTAAAGGAGTATTTAGAAGACCTGCTTAACAGGGGTTGGATCACCAAATCCAAGTCATCGTATTCCAGTCCAATCGTTTGTGTGCGAAAGAAAGATGGAGGTCTGCGTTTGTGCTGCGACTTTAGAGAATTGAACAAGAAGTCTATCCCAGACAGACACCCAATTCCCCGCATACAAGATATGCTGAACAGTCTAAATGGGAGTGTGTGGTTTTCAGTCCTCGACCAAGGGAAGGCGTATCATCAGGGTTTCCTGGAAGAGTCAAATAGGCCCCTCACTGCATTTATCACTCCCTGGGGTTTGTTCGAGTGGGTAAGAATTCCATTTGGTTTGTCCTCAGCACCAGCAGCATTCCAAAGATCTATGGAGGAGTGCTTGTGGGGGTTGAGAGATGATATTTGTCTGCCTTACCTCGATGATAACCTTGTTCATTCACAGACTTTTGAAGATCACTTGTGAGACCTGAGAAGTGTCCTGCACCGCTATCAAAGCCATGGGGTGAAGCTGACTCCCCAGAAATGTGAGTTATTCAAGCAGCAGGTACGTTTTCTTGGTAAAATGGTAACAGGACAGGGCTATACCATGGACCCTGCGGACATTGCCCCAGTGCAGACACTCAAACAGCAGCAACCTTCCACTGTTGGAGAGTTAAGGAAATTGCTAGGTTTTATTTCATATTACCGCAGCTATATTCCAAACTTCTCCCATATAGAAAAACCTCTTTACGACCTTCTTGCTAACGACCACACAGATAAAGCAAAGAAAAACTCAAAGAAACATGTCAAAAAGAACGATGGTGGCCACTTACCCTCATCCCATGTGATCAGGTGGCGCCCAGAGCATCAAGCAGTAGTTTGTCAGCTTGTTGACCTTCTTACCCAACCCCCAGTGTTAGGTTACCCGAACTTTGAAGAACCCTTCATTTTACACTGTGACGCTTCACAGGAGGGGCTTGGGGCGGTGTTATACCAGCGACAACAAGACTAACCGGTGGTGATAGCATATGGCTCCAGGACACTGTCAAATCCAGAGAAGAACTACCACCTTCATTCAGGGAAGCTGGAGTTTCTTGCCATGAAGTGGGCCCTCTGTGAGAGGTTTCGGGATTATCTGTACTATTCTCCACCATTCACTGTCTATACGGACAATAATCCCCTAACGTATGTGCTCACCACCGCAAAGTTAAATGCAACCACACAGAGGTGGGTAGCAGAACTAGCTGATTTCCAGTTTGTGATTAAGTATCGCCCTGGAAAAGCAAACAGAGATGCAGACGGACTTTCACGTATGCCTCTAGATATGGAGCAGTACATGAACAAATGTACACAGAATGTTGATCCTGATGTGATGAATTGTGTGGCACAGGCAGTCAAGGTGAAGTCACAAGAAAATGAACCATGGCTCTGCCCAGTCACCATTTCTACTCTCATTAGTGAAGCAGACCAAGAAGCCAGCTCTATAGCTGAAATATCAAAGACTGATCTAAAAAGAGCTCAAGAAGAAGACTCCGTGATTGGAGAGGTGTTGCGTTATGTGTTGTCAAAACAATGGCCAAGAAGCGGAAAACAGCAGAACAGTAAAATTGCAGCTTTAGTCAGGCAGAAACACAAGCTGTACTTGGAAGATGATGGACTGCTTTACAGGAGAACGGCAACACAAGACCAGCTACTCCTACCCCAGAAATTTCACAAGCTCGTGTTCAAAGAGCTCCATGAAAACTTGGGCCATTTAGGGGTAGAGAGAGTGATGAACTTGATAAAAGAGCATTTTTATTGGGCTCACATGCAAAGAGATGTGGAGCACTACATCACGAGAGTTTGCAGTTGTTTGAAGAACAAACGTCCCAATAAGACAACAAGGGCACCGCTGACTAACATTGTCACCACGTACCCATTCGAATTAGTGTCAGTGGATTTCTTGCATTTGGAGAAGTGCAAAGGAGGATATGAGTATATCCTGGTTGTAATGAATCATTTCACTCGTTTTGCCCAGGCTTACCCATGTCGCAACAAAGCCGCCCACACCGCTGCTGAGAAGCTCTTTGGAGATTTTGCCCTCAAGTTTGGCTTCCCCACACGACTCCATCATGATCAGGGAAGAGAGTTCCAAAATAAACTTTTTGCAAAACTCCAAGAGTACAGTGGTGTGCAGGGGTCCCGAACAACGCCCTACCATCCCCAAGGGAATGGGCAGGTGGAACGATTCAATCGTACACTGTTGGCAATGCTCAGAAATTTGCCCGAAGCAGCCAAGGAAGACTGGAAGTCCTCTCTGGCAAAAGTGGTTCATGCCTATAATTGTACGCGTAGTGAGGCTACGGGGTACACACTATATTTTCGGTTGTTTGGCCGTAGTCCAAAGTTGCCTATTGATCTGATGTTTGGCCTCACAACAAGAGAACAGAGTGTTTCTCAGCAGGACTATGCTGAAAAGTGGAGAGCTACAATGACTGTAGCTTACAAACTCGCTTCTAAAACAGCAAACAAAGAAGGGATGAGAAGTAAAGCACTTTATGATAAAAAGGTTCACGGTGCTGAGTTACTCCCTGGATCCAGAGTATTGGTTCGAAACTTGACCGAAAAAGGTGGGCCAGGAAAATTAAGATCATTCTGGGAAGACAAGGTGTATGTCGTGACCCAAAAGAAGTACCCAGACAGTCCAGTATATGAAATCAGACCTGAAAATGGCAAGGGACGCACTCGGGTCATGCACAGAAACCTTTTGCTACCCTGTGACTTTCTTCCCATGGAAACAGTGGAGCATGCCTCTAAGAAAATAAGAGAAAGAGACTCTAAAAGACAAAGGCATGTGGACAGACAAAGCAACACGGTTGATGAAGATGAAGAGGGTTGGAATGCCATAATCGGATTACGAGCTGGGAAGGATCAAGAGCAGCGTCCACTGAGAGCCGATGCACCAGAGTTCTACCCGCACAGTGACACTACTCCGGAGGATGAGGACCAGGACCCAGATGACGTCACACAGGTGCAGCTGGCACCAGAGGTCAACAATCTGGTGGTCCCAGATCCAGCTGAGGCAGACCAGGACCAGGGTGATGAGGTGTCGGAGTCCAGTTCCAGTGACCAGGAGGGACCTGACGAGATTCCTGCTAAAACGTATCCTTCAAGAATAAGAAAACAGCCATTGAGATTGACTTATGATAAGTTAGGCCAACCTTGCACTTCATCTGTCTAGAACAAAGATGTAGAAGCTAAAGATAACCATTGGTCAGACATGAACGTTTTGAAAAGTAATTTGGTAATTACTTTGATGGTTGATAAAAAAGGAAAAAAAAAATTAAAAACACAAAAAAAAAGAGATTTACAGTGTGTTACTAAGGCACAGGCATCACACAAAGGTTTATTTGGTAGGCTATGACTAGATTGAGTACCCTTACTCTCAGGAAAGATGCAGATACTCTGCTCTGTCAGATGCTCTGTCCCACCTGGAGAAGCCCGGGAATATGGTGAGGATCATGTTCTTTGACTTCTCCAGTGCTTTCAACACCATCCAACCGATGATCCTGAAGGACAAGCTGCTGCGCGCAGGGGTGGACCAGCACCTGTCATCATGGATCCTGGACTACCTCACGAACCGGCCTCAGTTTGTGAGAACCCGGGACTGTGTGTCCGACACGATCATCAGTAGCACGGGGGCCCCCCAGGGAACGGTGCTGGCTCCCTTCCTGTTCACTCTTTATACTGCGGACTTCTCACACAACACAACACACTGCCATCTACAGAAGTTCTCTGATGACTCTGCGATCGTTGGCCTCATCTCCAATGGAGATGAAGCTGAGTACAGAGGGCTTATCCAGGACTTCGTGGACTGGTGCCATCGGAACTGCCTCCAGATCAACGCGAGGAAAACTAAGGAGCTGGTGGTGGACTGCCGCAGGCATGGGCAGCCCCTCACAGTACCAGTAAATATACAGGGAACAGACATCGAGATGGTGACATCCTATAAGTACCTGGGTATTCATCTGAACAATAAACTAGACTGGTCACACAATACTGATGCACTCTACAAGAAGGGACAGCGCAGGCTGTTCCTGCTGAGGAGACTCAGGTCTTTTGGTGTACAAGGGGCGCTGCTGAAGTCATTCTATGACACGGTGGTGGCATCAGCCATCACTTTTGGAGTGGTCTGCTGGGGCAGTGGCATTACTGCAGCCGATAGGAAGAGACTGAACAAACTGATTAAGAAAGCTAGCTCTGTCCTGGGGCAGCGCCTTGATCCGATGGAGGAGATAGGAGAGAGAAGGACGGTGGCTAAACTGTCATCTCTGCTGGAGTCCGAGTTCCACCCTATGCAGGACATACTGAATGCACTGAGGAGCTCATTTAGCAGCAGACTACATCATCCCAGGTGCACAACCGAGAGGTTTCGTAGGTCCTTCCTACCAACGGCTGTCAGACTGTACAACCTAAGCAGGGCTGCTCGCAGAGATAGCAAAAAGACGTAACAAACTAATAGTTTTTTGAATGCAAAAGATGCAATAGACTTACACAATGGTCCCCTCCGGCATACAACTAGGAACTTACCGGTCGCTATGGAGGGTGAGAATATGTATGGGCACATAATCATACCATGTAGGATAACTAAGTAGACGGTTATGCTGTTTCATTCCATCTAGCAACAATGCTCTGCACTGTGTGTGTTTATATATTTACATATTTATTCCATCTAGCTACAATGCTCAGCACTGGGTGTGTTTATATATTTATATATCTACATATTATTCCATCTAGCTACATTGCTCCGCACTGTGTGTGTTTATATACTTGCATATTTATTCCACCTAGCTGCAATGCTCCGTACTGTGGGTGTTTATATATTTACATATTTATTCCATCTAGCTACAATGCTCTGCACTGTGTTCATATATTCATATATTTATTCCATCCAGCTACAATGCTCTGCACTGTGTGTGTGTGTGTATATATATATTTTATAGTAATATGTACATATGTATATTAGCTGCTCTTGCTTGCTTGTTTTTTTTTTTTCTTGCCTTCTGATTGTTGCTCTGAGTGTTGCTATCCCTGTGCTGTTGCAATCCTGGAATTTCCCCGTTGTGGGACTAATAAAGGCTTATCTTATCTTATCTTATCTTATCTGATACCCACCATGATGGATGGAGCGGTTGAAGGTTATCGTGCACAAAGACCTCTTCTGCAAATGTGTTGCATGGAATAGGAGATACATGCTGTACTATGGACAATTACCAGTTGCATCTTTATAGACTTTAATGAACTCTGACTCCTGTGTAGTGATACCCTACTTACATGTACAGTGATCCCTCGCTACTTCGCGCTTCACCTTTCGCGCCCTCAGTGCATCGCGGATTTTTCAAAAATATTCATCAAAAATTCAAAATTGAGAAATAATGGGCGGGCGCTAGCAGAAGGCAGGGAGACTACATTAGACCATCAGGTGTCAACACGGAGAGCAGCACAACTCTCTGTTCGCTGTTGTCGTGTTGGCTGGACTCGGAAATCTCGCAAGCTGATTGGCCGAGACGTTTCACCCCGCAAGCTGATTGGCCGAGACGTCTCACCCACCTCCTCTCCCTGCCAAGCACCCATGAAGGGAAGGAAGACCGCATTCATTGCTTTTTATCGCTCGTGTTACTTAGTCTCGCCGCGTGGAACTTTTTGCTGTTCTCTTGTGCCATTTTGTGCGAAATAGTCTTCCCGTCGAGGCACTACGCCGCCTCCTGCAGCTTCAGCTCTATCGGAAGCTGCCCTCGCTGATCCTGAGCCTCCAGCACCTCACGATGAGGCGTCACCTGAGGAGCAGTAAAGCTCTCATTAACCTGTGCAGTAAATCATTTTCATCTTGAGTTACGTATCTTGTTATAAGAATAAAAGAGTTCTAAAAACATATTTATGTACACTTTGTTTACATCTACGTATGTATGTACACGTACACACACACACGTATCATATGAGAGAGAGAGAGTGAGAGAATGAACGTACGTATTGTTTATGGATGACGTCATTGGGGTGACGCTACTTCGCGGTTTTTCACTTTTCGCGGTCGGTTCTGGAACCCATTAACCGCGATAAGTGAGGGATCACTGTAATACATGATTACCAAATGTGGACTGAAAGAAGAAAAGAGAAAAAAAACAGTAGTTTTAAGAAAGGTGTAATGTCGGGACGACATTAACTTTTTGAGGGGTGAGTGTAGGAAAACGTTAATTTTGGACAACCTCTAGTAAACCCTCAGAAACAGTGTGGATTAGATGCTAATGGCAAATATAAATATTCTTAAAAAATGTACCTAAGAGACTATAATTTAATGATTAATAGTAAATGGGAGCATTTATAGGGAATGTATTAAAGGACTGAATATGCACTGTTTAGATATGAACTGTCAGTGAAAGCAGTAGCGTTTCTACGCCAGAGGTGGTGCTCAGTAGTGATGAAACACTGTATGGTGTTAGAACACAATAGAAGGAGAGTAGCGTGTGTTCGAGAGAATGTTCGAGTGTGTTATGAACAAGATGGTGTCTAGCGATGTGCTGTGTAATTGTGGGCCGTGCCGTGTGTGCTGAGAAGTCAATAAATGGTCGCTGCAAAGTCTAACAGCTTGGCTCAATCATCCTTCCTCCCCTTCGCCCCTCCTGGGTGTAACACATGCTTGGCAATAAAGCTTTCTGATTCTGATTCTGATTCTGGTGACCCTGACCCTGTCTCTCTACCTGTTTTGTCTGAGCCTTCTCCCAAGGTCACCAAGGATAGTCCACACTTGCCAGATTTCTCTGAGGGTTCAGGCTCACCACCCGAGATAGCCGTGGGTCCAGCTCCCCCCGCTGAGGTTGTCCTGGAGAAAATGAAGAAATCCATCAGAAGAAGTTAAACCAGAGCTGACAGAACCAAGGCTGGAGCAGCTGGAGGAACCCAGAAGACACTATCAGTAAATCACATGCACAGACATTTCAGGGGCAGCTGCTCAACCAAAAAAAAAAAGAAAAAAAAAGTGGGGGATCTTTTGGGCCTCCGAGTGCATCAGTCTTTTTATCATCATCATAGCAGTCCGTCAGGGGCGACAATGACTATTAATTTAGGTCTGATCAGATTCCTCCACGCAGCTCTGTCCTTCGCCTTCCACTGCCAGGAACTCCTGACCTTGTTAACCCAGGCGATGTCCGAGCCGGTATGAGTTGCTTTCAGACTGACCATTTCATGAAACTGCTTGCAAAGTATTTGAGTACTGTGTGGAGAGTGCAAATAAAGAAACCAGACTTGCACGGCAGACAAACTTTGTTCACTCTCTCACTTCATTCATACACAGAAAAAGCCTCTCTCCCATACACCAGGGTCTCTCCTTTTATATCACCTCACTCCTTCCCCCTACTGCCTGAGATCTTGCATCACAATACATTCAACACATCATCCCCCTACTGTCCCCACAGCTACTCCTTCCTGCTGCATCACAATAACTTCTCCCATCACAATACCTATTGTCCTCATCTGTTTAATTCCCCACGCTCTACCGGCAGAGGGACTATTTGCCTCCCCTCTGCTTCCAGTCTGAGATGATTATCCCAGCGTGGGTTCCCTACAACTGCTATCTTTTGCTGGACTAGCAGCACATTCTTGGCAGATAGAGGTATTATCAGTGGCAAGGACAGGCCAAGACAAACTGACTCCAGTATCTGTTGCAGTGACTGACCAGATGATAGGTTTGTTTATCTCTGCTCTTTGTGTAGTGCAGGTCACGATGCACTGACTGGCAAAAGTCCACCACAGACCTTGCGACAGAAGTGCTTATCTGCCAGGATGTTCAGTCTCACCCTGTGTAACTGGGAGTGGTTCACCACAGACCAGTGAAAGATATTGTATTTAGCTCTGGCAGGACGGCCAGTTTCCCCCTCCACACTCTCAGAAGGGCGGGGTTATCTGGTAGCAAACAAACCAATTCCTGACCTGACATAGATCAGTCGGCTAACAAGAAGAAAAAATATTAGCGCTGTAAATCTTTAGAAGTCACACAATCCGATTCGATTTTGGGGGGGTCACGATTTGATTCAGAATCGATTTTTGAATCTAAATGATTTTCTATTCAGTTCAATTCAACTTTATTTATATAGCACCATTTCACAACAACAGTCATCTCATAGCACATTCAACTGTAGAGGAAACCCCACAACTGCAGAAAGACCCCAGCAATCAGGCGATCCCCTGTGAGCAAGTGCTTGGTGATGGTGGAGAGGAAAAACTCCCTTTTAACAGGAAGAAACCTCCAGCAGATCCAGGATCAGGGAGGGGCAGTCATCTGCTGTGACTGGCTGGGGAATGAGGGGAAAGAGAAGAAGAAGAAAAGAACACATATGTAGAGAGCAAACAGCATGACAGGGACTCAATCTATGGGAGAGAACAAACAGATGTTAATGACCAGCAAAAATATTTCATTGAGAGTGAAGAAAGGAGTGAAGCCCAGTGCATTGTTGGAGGTCCCCCGGCTATCTAAACCTATTAGCAGTATAACTAAGGGAGGATTCAGAGACACATGATCCCTCCCTAATTATAGGCTATATCAAAATGGAAGGTTTTAACTCTATTCTTAAAACCAGAGACCGAGTCTGACTCCTGAATCCAGATTGGCAGCTGGTTCCACAGGAGAGGAACTTGATAACTAAAGGCTCTACCTCCCATTGCACTTTTGGAGATTCTAGGTATTACAAGTAATCCTGCATTTTGGGAGCGTAGTGCTCTGTTAGGATAACAGGGTACTAAATACAAGGGGCCTGATTATTTAGAGCAGGGGTCACCAACCTTTTTGAAACTGGGAGCTACTTCAAGGGTACTGAGTACTACGAAGGGCTACCAGTTTGATACACACTTACAAAAAAAGTTGCACCGTTTAAATTTATGTTATTACATCTGTTTGTTCTCTCCCACAGATTGAGTCCCTGTCGTGTTGTTTGCTCTCTACATGTCCTTTTCTTCTTCTTCTCTATCCCCTCACCTCCCTGCCAGTCACAGCAGATGACTGCCCCTCCCTGAGCCTGGTTCTTTTGGAGGTTTCTTCCTGCTAAAAGGGAGTTTTTCCTCTCCACCCACCATTGCCAAATGCTTGCTCACAGGGGTCGCCTGATTGCTGGGGCCTTCCTGCAATTGTGGGGTTTTCCCTGATGGTTTGAAAGTGCTATAAGATAACTGTTGTTATGGAATAGCGCTACATAAATAAAGCTGAATTGAACTGAATCTGTGTACCAGGTTTGGTGGCCCTAGATTTATTGGTTGTATAGTAATAAAGCATAAGGACTGCTGACCTTAACCTTTGACCCAAACCCATAGTCACAGGTCAGGATCTCAAGGTGAGCCTGTATACCAGGTTTGGTGGCACTAGCTTTACTCGCTTTATAGTAATAGTAAATGTAGCTATACCATAGTGCAACTGCAATGTTAACACTGAACTTTGACCCCTTGACCAAAACCCATAGTTAGGTGAGGGTGTAAGTTGTCCAAGATGTGTATTAGATACACCTACTATATCAATTTGAAAAGCCTACATCGTTCCTTTCAGTAGTTAGTGTGTTTACAAGATTTCGGGAAAATCTGACCTCTGACCTCAGGGTCATCCGATGAGAGTGAAATTGCAATTTGTGCATCATCAAAGTATATAGGAACAAAACAATTTATTTAAAAGAAGGAATAAATGCATGGGAAAAAATTGGCAAAATGACAAGAAAAGCAAACCTGAATTTATAAGATAAGACAAGCCTTTATTAGTCCCACAACGGGGAAATTCCAGGATTGCAACAGCACAGGGATAGCAACACTCAGAGCAACAATCAGAAGGCAAGAAAAAAAAAAAAAGCAAGAGCAGCTAATATACATATGTACATATTACTATAAATAAATATATATATATATATATATATATATATACATACACACAGTGCAGAGCATTGTAGTTAGATGGAATAAATATGTAGATATATAAACACCCACAGTACGGAGCATTGCAGCTAGGTGGAATAAATTTGTAAATATATAAACACACACAGTGCGGAGCAGTGTAGCTAGATGGAATAATATGTAGATATATAAACACACAGTGCAGAGCATTGTTGCTAGATGGGATGAAACAGCACAACCGTCTACTTAGTTATCCTACATGGTATGATTATGTGCCCATACATATTCTCACCCTCCATAGCGACCGGTATTTTCCTAGTTGTATGCCGGAGGGGACCATTGTGTAAGTCTATTGCATCTTTTGCATTCAAAAACTATTAGGTTGTTACGTCTTTTTTGCTATCTCTGCGAGCAGCCCTGCTTAGGTTGTACAGTCTGACAGCCATTGGTAGGAAGGACCTGCGAAACCTCTCGGTTGTGCACCTGGGATGATGTAGTCTGCTGCTAAATGAGCTCCTCAGTGCATTCAGTATGTCCTGCATAGGGTGGAACTCGGACTCCAGCAGAGATGACAGTTTATCCACCGTCCTTCTCTCTCCTATCTCCTCCACCGGGTCAAGGCGCTGCCCCAGGACAGAGCTAGCTTTCTTGATCAGTTTGTTCAGTCTCTTCCTATCGGCTGTGGTAATGCCACTGCCCCAGCAGACCACTCCAAAAGTGATGGCTGATGCCACCACCGTGTCATAGAATGTCTTCAGCAGCGCCCCTTGTACACCAAAAGACCTGAGTCTCCTCAGTAGGAACAGCCTGCGCTGTCCTTCTTGTAGAGTGCGTCAGTATTGTGTGACCAGTCTAGTTTATTGTTCAGATGAACACCCAGGTATTTGTAGGATGTCACCATCTCAATGTCTGTTCCCTGTATATTTACTGGTGCCGTGACGGGTTGTCCATGCCTGCGGCAGTCCACCACCAGCTCCTTAGTTTTCCTCGTGTTGATCTGGAGACAGTTCCGATGGCACCAGTCCACAAAGTCCTGGGTAAGCCCTCTGTACTCAGCTTCATCTCCATTGGAGATGAGGCCAACAATCGCAGAGTCATCAGAGAACTTCTGTAGATGGCAGTGTGTTGTGCTGTGTGAGAAGTCTGTAGTATAAAGAGTGAACAGGAAGGGAGCCAAAACCGTTCCCTGGGGGGCCCCCATGCTCCTGATGATCGTGTCGGACACACAGTCCCGGGTTCTCACAAACTGAGGCCGGTTCGTGAGGTAGTCCAGGATCCATGATGACAGGTGCTGGTCCACCCCTGTGCGCAGCAGCTTGTCCTTCAGGATCATCGGTTGGATGGTGTTGAAAGCACTGGAGAAGTCAAAGAACATGATCCTCACCACATTCCCGGGCTTCTCCAGGTGGGACAGAGAATGGTGAAGGAGGAAGATCACCGCAGCCTCCACCCCAATGCCATGCTGGTAGGCAAACTGGAGTGGATCCACCCCTGGTTCCACCAGGGGGTGGAGGTGAGCAAGGAGCAGTCTCTCCAGGATCTTCATCAAGTGGGACGTCAAGGCCACTGGTCTGTAGCTGTTCAGGTCTTTGAGGTGGGAAGTTTTTGGTACAGGTACCACACAAGATGTTTTCCACAGCTGTGGTACCCTCCCCAGCTACAGGCTCAGGTTGAAGATGTACGCCACAATCCCACACAGCTGGTCTGCACAGGACTTGAGGAGCTTTGCGCTGATGCCATCCGGTCCCGTCGCCTTCCTCGCCTTGATCTTCCTCAGCTCCGTCCTCACCTGGGTCTTGGTCAGGGTCAGGATGGGGGGCTGTGTGTTGGGAGTGGGGGGGTGTTGGTGGAGTGGGGAGTGGGCAGCAGGACTTGACGTCTTTAGAGGCAGCAGTGGTTGCTGTGCAGTCAGGGGGGAGGGCGGTTGGTCAAAGCTATTGAAAAACAGATTCAGATTGTTTGCCCACGCCCTGCTCCCCATGGCCTGGGGGGAGGTATTCTGGAGCCCAGAGATGGTTTTGAGGTTTCTTCAGACCCCGCTGATGTCGCTCTGTTGCAGCTTATCCTCCATCTTCTTCCTGAAGCTGTCCTTGCCTTCTCTGATCTTTCTCCTCAGCTCCCTCTGTACGGACTTCAGCATCTCCCTGTTCCCCGACCTGAAGATCCTCTTCTTCTCTCTCAGAAGTGTTTTTATCTCAGGGTTGATCCAGGGTTTGTTGTTTGAGCAACACCGTATGGTCTTGGTGGGAACGGATTTGTCCACACAGAAGCTGAGGTAGCCCGTGAAAGTGTGAGTGAGGCCATCGATGTCCTCACCATGTGGATCGCAGAGCTGCTTCCAGGTGGTAGCTTCAAAACAGCCCTTTAGAGTGTCCATTGCCTCCTCAGACCATAACTTCACTGTACGCATGGCCGGAGGTTGTCTGTGCACTAGAGGTTTGTACACCGGCCGGAGATGAACCAAGTTGTGATCCGATCTCCCGAGTGGGGGGAGTTGTGATGAGGTGTACGCCTCCTTAGTGTTTGCGTAGAATAAGTCCAGTGTTTTATTGTCTCTAGTGTGGCATGTGACATACTGGGTAAACGTGGGTAGAATGGGAGATAGTGAAACATGGTTGAAATCGCCTGAGATGAGGAGAAGAGCATCTGGGTGTTCTGTCTGCAGCCTGCTGGTTACTGAATGGATGACGTCACGCGCTGTCCCAGCGTTCGCCGTCGGATTTGCATAAACAACAATGCAGATCACGTGTGAGTGTTCTCTCGGGAGATATGTAGGCCGCATGCTAACAGCTAGCAACTCAATGTCTTTGCTGCAGTGTCGTTGTTTAACAGTGATATGTCCTGGTCTGCACCAGTTGTTGTTAACATACATTATCACTCCACCGCCCCTTGCTTTGCCACTGTCTGGTGTTCGGTCTGCCCGTATCATGTGGAAATCCTCCAGCTCAATGTTAGCATCTGCTGCTAGTTCAGTTAGCCACGTCTCAGAAAACAAAAGGAGAGAGTACTCCCGGTATGTGCTATCGTAGCGGCAGATAGCCGCTAGCTCATCTACCTTTTCCAGTAACGACCGTACATTCCCCATGACAATAGATGGAAGCGAGGGTCTGTACCTTATATTTTTTGTCCTCCGCCTTACTCCAGCCCGGCAGCCACGGCGTTTTCGCCTCAGTTCTCTCGGTATGTCGAGTTTTTCCGTTAGCACCGGGTGGCGGTTGAATGCTAGCAGCTCTTCCCTGCTGTATCGTGTCCTGCTATAAACAGTGGCTCCGTCCACCGGCTCAGGAGACATTTGGGACGATCTGTGTGTCCGTGATATAAATGGAGTGAAAAAAAACAGATCAAAAAGAGAGAGGGAGGGAAAAAAAAGACTCAGAATTGAGCCGCTGTTGCAAAAGGCGGCCGACTCATGTGGCGCCGGATCAAAAAAAAAAAAAAAGATATACAAGTCACAAATTCATTAGGAAAGCAGAAAATTATTGAGGAAAAAAGTCACGAGAACAATAGCAGTCATTGAATATGTCTCAGAAAACAGGAAATTATAAAGATTTACGACATTTGTTCAGAAAGGTTTGACATTCCTGAGGAAAATGTATCAAAATTAGAGAAGCAGCACATTTACAAGGAAAAAATTTTTAATTATGAAAGGATGTAAAGACATATGACGGTAAATTATTGAGACAAAAGTGCAAAGTAGGAAGAAAAAATATGTGAATTTATGACACGTCACAAATTCAAGAAAAAAAAAGTAAATTCATGAGTGAAAAGTGGAAAAAAAATTGTTTCAACATTGTGTGAAAAACCTCGAATTTTCAACAAAAAAGAAAAATAATCAGAATAAAAAGTCACCAGTTAATGAGACCTGCCAAATTAATGTAAAAAATTCACATTTGCAATCAAAAATCTGTCTAATTTAAGTGGTAGAGTAGCTGAAACTGTACATGAGTAAAAGTATGTTGTCTTTATATTAGTGGTGTTGGCGTTATCATGTTAATTGTCCGTTAACGGCGACAAATTTTGTGATTGCCTTATGGCCTAGCAGCTTTCTGTACCAAAGCCACTCTGGTCACAGACACTATGTGCGCCATGCAGACATTGTGAAGTCAAACAAGCTGGATTACAGCCATGGAAATCCCCAAAGTGCTGTCATGTTTAAGTTTACAACGTTATCTGTTGGAGCTCTAACCTGGATAATTGTTACAACCTCCTCCAAAACTTCACCTGGATGTTGGATTGTTCTTCTTCTGTGGAAGCTGGCTAGCTGGGTAGTAGCTACATGCTAAGTTGTAGCCGACCTCCAGCAGCTGACACGGACAGAAATTCGCCTCTTTTCATCCTCATAGCTTTGGGTCCAACTGTTGGCGAGTACAAGTCTAAAAAAAAATTTTCAGGCTGTGTTCGTAATGTCCATTCACTCCCCCGCTGTTTTTGCAGCATGGTGGGGTGTCATCATGGGTGAGATAGTTGCTTATAATTGCAATTTTTCTGCTAAAAGGTAAATTGTGTCTGTTGTGATGCACGAGGTCCATGGTTTTGTGTTGATCTGCTTAAAAGTTGTGGATATTTGCTATGGGAGAAAGAGCAAGCTCCATTTGTGGCTGCTGGTTGGATGCTGAGTTGTGTCGTAGTGATACTGTTGAACCCTGGCATTCCGTTGTTTGCACATGCAGTCTACTTTAGAGAATTTTCTGGAGAATATCCTGGATAGTTTTTGTCATTTTGGATATATTGACAGCTTTAATAAACCTACAGGTGAAAACAGCAAGCATATTTGTCCACTCTCATGTTTATAACAGTATGACAAACTTGGAAAAAATACCAACTTAAGGTACACTGTATCTGTATGGAAAAACACGTGATTAAAACATTAGTAATCATGATCAACTCAACATTCCAAAACATTCATCATGATTAAAAATTTTCATCGTCCAACACCACTAATAATAATGTAACAAAGCACAACAGTTCTTTGTTTAAATGTTTATTTTCCCTTCAGAAGGGCCACTCAGACAAAGAAAATGGGCTGTTGCCCGGGCAACAAAAGCCTGAATGTGTGCACTTCCTTGTTAAGGAGGATTGAAAAACAATGCTACCGGGGAGCTGTTACTCTTCCACACAGTGGGCTATTAGTGGCTTTTCTTATTAAACATCATAAAGAGGAGAAAATGTAAAGCTCCCTGATTTGCTGAGCTGCCCTCAATTAAAGTCAATTTTCTTCTATTCTGGCAGAGGAAATACTTATCAATGTTTTTATTTTATTCATATCATTTAGATATTAGAAAATACATGTAGATCACTGATATTTGATTTGACTTGTAACTTCATCAGGTGCTGAGCTGCAGGAATTGTGAGTTTTTTGGTCATCTTCAATATTTTATCCAGTTTAATGTCAAGTGTAATGAAACAGTTTTACAGATCCTGACCTCAGAAACTCCCACACAACTCTGTTTTATTTGGTGTCCCCAAACAAATGGAGCCACGCCATGCCACTGTTCACGCCATGATGGTGCAGTGACTACACCTGTGTGTCTTTGTGGGGGGTGAGGTCACACCTGAAAACTGACTGACCACAGTCACACAGAAGCCAACCGAGGAACAGGCTGAGCAGCTGGAATTTTAGGTTCTCCAATTTATTTTATTTCTACATAAAACAAGTGAACTATGGGTAACTATTTATTCAGACAGACATTTATTGAGAAAGAAACATCCTTACAATTTCAATTTTTTTCAAGAACTTTGTGTAAAATTCAATCACTTCTAAAACCCTTAGATACAGTAGATACATACTTTATTTCGAGCAAAAAAGTAAAAAAAACAAATGACAAGTGCGACAAAGTAACAGTATACAGTGCTCAAAAGGGAGAAGGAAGAAGTGAACACTTATTCACTCCAACTCCTCTTTTCCATAAATACAACCCATGTGAAATATATTCAATTTACCACATTTAAGACCCCAAGTAAACAATTAACTATATTTTGTACATATCAACATTAACACCCATCCATCCCAACATACATACAGTCCATACATCAAAACCAGCCCCAAACAACACAGACATACACAGCACTGTCCCACCCACCATTCCACAGTGTCCCAGAGTGAGCATAGTGAATCGTACATATAAATACTACCCTTCTAACATATATTCTTTAAGCAAATAATGTTTATATCTATTTTTCAATTGATTTCTGTTTGTACAGAGTTTCAGTTCCAGCTCCAGACTGTTCCACAAATCCACCCCACAGACATATGCACATACAGTACTTTTCTTAGTTGTTCGTATCTTAGGTTTTGTAAAATACGAAATTACAAAAATACGAAATTAAAATACAATATTAAAATTCATGCATTTTTAAGGATTTCCAGCACCCGTGGAAACCCTGGTTGTGATCTGGCACTATGCAAATGAAGCTGATTTGAAAACAAATGAAGTGAACTGAGTTGATTGAGCAACAACAACACAGAAGGAAAAGTCAGACATACAATCAAAACATGGAGCATCTCTGCTTTCTAAATGAAATGTTGGTTCAGACATTTAAGGGATCTGAATCCAGTACAGCCTGATCTCAGGGCAGAGGTTGCATGAAATGAAAATTGTCCTTCATTGACAGATATTTTTCAGCAATGACAGAAAATTCTGAAAGCTGTCATTTGACAGATTACACTGAAGGTGATCTCATTAAAATGAGATAACAGATCGTAACAGAATTTTTACAACCATGTCTGTCAGAATGACAAAGTCTAGCACAACCTGTGTTTCAGGGTTTCTAAACTTGAACCTGTAACCACAGGAGGAGCTTCCTGTTTCACAAGAGATCAAAGTCTATGTGAAAGGTGTCTCACTTTTAACTCTACTGTGGATCATTCCATGTGATTTTAAGAGATTCACTCCAGTAAAAGCCTTTCCAAATTTAGCACATAGGTTCATTTAGCTTTACGGTGGGGAGCTGATGTTGTCCCAAGTTACTTTTCTTCATAAAGGCCTTCAAACATTGAACACACACAAATGGATTACATCCACAATGGATGAGCTCATGTTTTCTTAAAGTTCTCGTCCGAGTAAAGGCTTTTCCACACTGCTGACATACAAAATGTTAAACTCCAGAGTGGAGAAGTTCATGTCTTCTTAAGTTACTCATCTGAGTAAAGGCCTTTCCACACTGACCACACACAAACTGCTTAACTCCAGTGTGGATGAGTTCATGTTTCCTTAAGCTAACCCTTTTAGTAAAGGCCTTTCCACAGTGACCACACACAAACTGCTTAACTCCAGTGTGGATGAGTTCATGTGCTCTTAAGTTACTCATCTGAGTAAAGGCTTTTCCACACTGACCACACACAAACTGCTTAACTCCAATGTGGATGAGTTCATGTTTCTTTAAGCTACCACTTAACGTAAAGGCCTTTCCACACTGACCACACACAAACTGCTTAACTCCAGTGTGGATGAGTTCATGTGTTCTTAAGCTACCATTTTGAGTAAAGGCCTTTCCACACTGAACACACACAAACTGCTTAACTCCAGTGTGGATGAGTTCATGTGTTCTTAAGCTACCATTTTGAGTAAAGGCCTTTCCACACCGACCACACACAAACTGCTTAACTCCAGTGTGGATGAGTTCATGTGTTCTTAAGCTACCCCTTTCAGTAAAGGCCTTTCCACACTGACCACACACAAACTGCTTAACTCCAGTGTGGATGATTTCATGTGTTCTTAAGTGACTAATCTGAGTAAAGGCCTTTCCACACTGACCACACACAAACTGCTTAACTCCAGTGTGGATGAGTTCATGTCTTCTTAAGTTACTCATCAGAGTAAAGGCCTTTCCACACTGACCACACACAAACTGCTTAACTCCAGTGTGGATCAGTTTATGTGTTTTTAAGCTGCCCAACTGTGTGAAACCTCTCCCACATTCTTCACAAAAGTATTGTTTATGCCGAGTGTGCCGTTTCCTCTGTATTCTTTTTCGACTCTTGTCACTGTGTGATTTCGCTTCATTTGCTGCAGTTGGAGGATCTTCATCTTCCTGAAGCTGCTGAGGTTTCACTCTGTTTTTCGTTTCATGTTCCTGTAGCAACGAGGACCAAGAAAAAAACAGGCTGTGAACATACAGTGCTGTGAAAAAGTATTTCAAAAAAAAAAAATCCACACATTCATTGATGTGGAAACCAATTTGTGTATCAACTTGATAAGACACTGAAAACATTAAATGTTTGATTGGAATATTCATCGTTCAAATACACCAAAACTATATGAAAAGTACAATTACTTTTCAGAAGCAATTGATTGCATTTACAAATATTTTTCAGGATTACACAAAGTAACTGATGAATATTTGGACCCAAATCTGCTATTTACGTATATACAGTGGTGCTTGAAAGTTTGTGAACCCTTTAAAATTTTCTGCATGAATATGACCTAAAACCTCATCACATTTTCACACAAGTCCTAAAGAAAATCCAGTTAAATGAGAAAAATATTTTGATTTTTCATTTATTTATTGAGGAAAATGATCCAATATTAAATACAGTGGATCCAGAAAGTCTTCACCGCGCTGAACACTTTTTCCACATTTTGTTGTTACAGCCTTATTCCAAAAGGGATTAATTTTTTCCTCAAAACTCTACACACAATACCCCATAATGACAATGTGAAAAAAGTTTTTTTTTTTTTTTTTTAGATTTTTGTAAATTTATTAAAAATAAACTAAGAACTCATATCGACATACTGTAAGCATTCACATTATTTGCTCACAACTTTGTTGATGCATCTTTGGCAGCAATTACAGCCTCAAGTCATTTTGAAAATGATGCCACAAGAATGGCACACCTATAGTGGTGTGAAAAAGTGTTTTCCCCCTTCTTTATTTCTCATTTTTTTGTATGTTTGTCACACTTAAATGTTTCAGGTCATCAAACAAATTTGAATATTAGACAAAGATAACACAAGTAAACACAAAATGCAGTTCAGTATTTTATATTTTTAAGGGTAAAAAAAATCCAAACTTACATGGCCCTCGGTGAAAAAGTGATTACCCCCCCAAAAAAAACCAACCAAACAAACAAACAAACAAAAAACATTAACTGTGGTTTATCACATTTTTGGAAAACTGAGTTCAATTTCTCTAGCCACACCAAGGCCTGATTACTGCCATACTTGTTCCCAATCAAGAAATCACTTAAATAAGACCTGCCTGACAAAGTGAAGGAGACCAAAAGATCCTCAAAAGCTAGACGCCATGCTGCAATCCAAAGAAATTCAGCAACAAATGAGGAACAAAGTAACTGAGATCTATCAGTATGGAAAAGGTTATAAAGCCAGTTCTCAAGTTTTGGGACTCCAGCAAACGACAATGAGAGCAATTATCCACAAATGGTGAAGGAGTGGCCAGCTGAGCAAAATTACCCAAAGAGTGCAGCGATGACTCATCCAAGAGGTCACAAAAGACTCCCCAACAACACCCAAAGAACTGCAGGCCTCACTTGCCTCAGTTACGGTCAGTGTTCATGACTCCACCATAAGAAAGAGACTGGGCAAAAACGGCCTGCATGGCAGAGTTTCAAGACAAAAACCACTGCTGAGAAAAAAACAACATAGAGGCTTATCTCAATTTTGCCAGAAAACACCTTGATGATCCCCAAGACTTTTGGGAAAATACTTTGTGGACTGAAGAGACAAAAGTTGGAACTTTTTGGAAGGTGTGTGTCCCATTACATCTAGCGTAAAAGTAACAGCATTTCAGAAAACGAACATCATGCCAACAGTAAAATATGGTGGTGGTAGTGTGATGATGTGGGGCTGTTTTGCTGCTTCAGGACCTGGGAGACTTGCTGTGGTAAATGGACCTATGAATTCTCTGTCTGCCAAAAAATCCTGAAGGAGAATATACAAAAATAAGCCATAAAATAATCCACACATTTATAAAAAAAAGTTTAAAATGTACAAGAAAAGTCAATTTTACAAGAGGAAATTACAAATTTGAGGAAAATGGTTGCAAATTTAGATAACTTTACAGAGAAAAGTAGAAAACTATAAGAAAATTGTTATAAATCTTTGAGAAAAACCTCAAACCTTCAAGACTGAAGTCATTACTCAAGTTTTTAAGTGGATGCTATTTGTACCCTTAACTCAACTAAAAATTTTTGGTTGTCTACTTTTAATCATTAATTTCAAAGCACTGCTTTTACATGAGTAGAATTTGTGGTTACTATATCCACCTGAGCATATAATTTAAGTATGCATGAGTACATTACTATTATGAATGCTTTTTCCCTTCCCTACTGTCTTTAATGGAAAAAAAAGAAACACTAGAATAAAAATACAAAAAAATACATATTTTTTGTCATTTATGTAAACCATGACACTTGATATTTTCTATCCTGTTTGTGGACCACCATAGACAGAGAGAGAACCTGAATTAGACAGAGATCCAAGAGGGAAAGATGAGACAGAAGAGAGGAGCCAAGGAGAGGAAAGTGTTCAGATAGAGGGTCCAGGAGAGGTCAGAGCAGAGGAAGGAGAGAAGGATGACGCCACTAAAAAGTCTAAACACAGGACGTCTGGGTGGGACCCCAACTGGCCCAATATTCCAGTATTCAAGCCTCGGTTGTGCAATACTTCAAATGGTAAGTTCCATATGCAAAGTTACTGTGCAAAATTTTAAAAAAGAAATAAATTGTATAAAATTAACATATTCCGGTAACAATCGTGTGATATGTTTACTGCCCCCCCACCCCCCCAGAAAAATATGTTGCAACCACGCCAAGGTCTTTCAGCCAGAGGAAACAATGCAGCATCATGGTTTATTGAATCTTTCAGGTCAGTTTTAGAGATTTTTTTTCCCTCCTCTCTTCTACCTGATAGCTTACTGACAAGGTTCATAATTATTGAGCAATATAACCAACAGTGCAGTATCATATCACTGCAGTGTGTAGTAAACAAGTGTAACAGAACAGGCCTATTGTGATTTCACAAACAAAGCTAGAAAAGCACTCAGAGAGTGCATACTGTACCTCCGCCAAGGCTCCTTCTGTCCCTCACTGATCACCTCCAAAATGTAATGGGTTCATGTGTAGGCAACAAGCCAGTTCTGGTGAAAAGTGCATCAGAGTCTATGCAGTAGTTTTGTAGGATTCATGCTAACACACTGTGAGAAGATAAGAGCCTTGGCTATCATGATCTGAGCATGGTGGGGATTGCGCCGTGCTCTCTTTGCCTTTTGTTTTTATATTTGAACCCTGCCTCTCGCCCAAAAGATGCTGGGATAGGCTCCAGCACCCCCCGGATGGATGGATGGATGGATGGATGGTGTTGTATTTTTGAGTTCTTATTCCTGTTATTTTATCTTTGGTTGATTTTCACATATTCTGTATTGCTTCTTAGTCTGATTTATTTTCCTGTTTACGGTCTTTATAATTTTGTTATTTACATATTTGAGGTACTTGTCTTTACTTGCCTTCATATCATAATTGTATCCTGTTGTGTTTTTTCTCTCCCTCTCCGGGGCTGCTGCTGTCAGTGGAACTTCCGGGTTTTTTGCTCTGTTGTGGGCGGTGCTCCTGTCATCTGTCAGTCCTGTCTTCCCCTCTCATTACTCCCAGCTGATCTCTATTGTAATCTTTGTTACCCCTTGCCCGCTCATGTGATCAACACCTGCATCCAGTTGTGTTCATTGACACCATGTCCTATTTAAGTTCCTTGTTTCTGTCATTCATTGTTGGAGCCTCTGTTTTCTGTCGCTGTGCATCAGAACCCATTCCCCGTTCAGGTGCAATTTCCTGATTAATCCCTCCTTCTCCATTACCTTCTCTGTCTGTAAGTTATAAATATCACAACTACAGTTCAGCGTGTGGGTCTTTGTTCCTGCCTTGAGGGGCAATTCATGACAGAAGGCTCCAACCAGTTGAATATCCAGCTACTATAGGTTGTGGCATTTCTGTTTTTTCTCACTCACCTATTTGTGGAGTCATCATGTCCTCAGTACACTGACCTCCACCAAGCAAAGTGAGATCGGCTGTGGGAAACCCGAGTGTCGAGGAGCAGTGGGCTGCCAAGTTTGTCCAGGGATTCGTGGATGAAGCTCTCACCTCCCACAGGCTAAAGAAGATCTGGGAGAGTGTGAATTCGGTGACCGTTATTGTCAAGGTGCACCCAGGGTTGTGGAGGTTTTCTCAGTTCACGGAGTTGTTGGCCACGTTCTCCATCCTCCAACAATCTTTCCCCGGGCTGACGAGGGGGCCGCCTCCAGCAAGGCCGAAGCCAACGCAGAAGCGCACTCTGTGACAGATGCCCTGCTCCACCTCCAGTTCGCCCAATCCTGCTCCATCGGCTCCAAGATGCCGCCACCCAGCTCCAGACCGCCAGAGGAATATCCCCGCCTCTCAGGAAACAGTTTCCCCTTTGCCGAGGTTGAAAACTCCAACAGCAGTCCCTTTATCATTCAGTGTGGGACCTTCCTGTGGTAATGTATCGTCACTTCCTGTGTTGCTGGCTGTCTGTGGTTTGCTCTCCTCATTCTCCTCCTCATTCTCCCAACAATTTTGCCTTTAACTGTATTTTAATCACTTTTTTCCATCTACCGTTAGCTCTCACTTCTGTTTATCAAGCCTCTTGCACCTGTGTGCGCACTCAGTGTCATCTAATCACCCTCTTTAGCCTTCTGTTCACCTTTCATCGGTGTTTTTCCTAGCTTCGGGTTAGCCGCTAGCTATGGCTACTAGCTCTCATTCCCCTTCTCCTCTGGTGTGCACTCTATGTCAGATGTTTAGCTACACCTCTGCCTCTTTTAGTGAAAACAATAAATGTAATAAATGTTGTCTTTTTGAGGCGCTCGAGGCGAGGTTGTCTGATTTGGAATCCTAACTCCACTGTATTGAAACACCGTCCGTGCCAGTTAATAACGACGGACGTCCCCTAGCTGCAGCGGCGCTCCCTAGCTTAGGGCGGCCTGCTAGTGGTCCTCCAGTCCTCCTTAGCAGCGAGGAGACTGGGTGGGTGACGGTGAGAAGGAAGCCTAGCTGCAAAGCCCCAGTTAACCACCATCCTGTTCATGTTTCTAATCGCTTTTCCCCACTCAGCAACACACCCGCTGAGGAAAAAACTCTGATCATTGGCAATTCTATAGTCAGAAACGTGAACCTAGAGACTCCAGCGGCCATAGTCAAATGCATTCCTGGGGCCAGAGCAGGTGACATCGAGTCAAATTTGTAAATGCTGGCTAAAAGTAACTGCAAATACTCCACAATTGTTATCCATGTCGGCATTAATGACGTCCAACTCTGGCAGTCGGAAGTCTCAAAACTTAACGTGGAATCAGTGTGCGACTTTGCCAAAACAATGTCTGCCTCTGTAGTATTCTCTGGGCCCCTCCCCTATCTGACCAGTGATGACATGTTTAGCCGCTTGTCATCCTTCAACCACTGGCTGTCTGTGTGTTGTCCTGCAAACAATGTGGGTTACATAGACAAGTGGAGCTCATTTTGGCGAAAACCTGGTCTTATTAGACAAGACGGCATCCATCCCACTTTGGATGGTGCGTCTCATTTATCTAACAATCTGGCATCATTTTTATCCAAATTTCCAAAACCTTGACAACTCAGAGTTGGGACCAGGAAGCAGAGTCGCAGTCTTACATGCCTCTCTGCAGCTCCTCTTCATCCGCCACCCCTCAGCTTAGCCCTGTCTTCCCCATCAGAGAATCATTGTCTGTTCCCTCCAAAGTAAATAAAAATATAATGTATAAGCATCCCAAAGTAATTAAAAAGTTGGTAAAACTCAAAATTAAACATGAAGCCTCTAAACTGAATGATTTGGCCTCTGCTCCTCCTCATAATTTAAAAATTAAATGTGGTTTGTTAAATATTAGGTCTCTTATGAGTTGCTTATGAGTAGCAACTCATACCGGCTCGGACGCTGCCCGGGCTTACAAGGTCCGCGCTGATCTGTTTACACTCCGACAGGCAGTGAAAAGTAAGCTAGGAGCAGGAAGACAAAAGAAGAGGAAAACAGCAACCTTGTGTGTAGCAGAATGGAATGTATGCACTCTGTTGGACAGAACAGCATCACAGCACCCAGAAAGACAGACTGCGCTTGTGGCCCTGGAAATGAACAGGTACAATGTAGACATAGCTGCACTTAGTGAAACAAGATTGCCTGGATATGACAGCTTGGAAGACCATGGGTACATCTTCTTTTGGAGTGGGAGATCAACTCAAGAAAGGAGAGAAGCAGGAGTGGGCTTTGCAGTTAGAAAGGAGATAGCAGCAGTGCTTGATGAGGAACTGGCGCCAATCAACGACAGCGGAAGATGTATGCCACACTCATCATTGTATATGCCCCAACAATGACCAACACAGAGGAGGTGAAGGAAGAGTTCTACAGTGACTTACGTGAGACTATCAGGCGTGTACCGACTGATGACAGGCTGATACTCGGAGATTTTAATGCCAGAGTTGGTCCAGACACCGAGAAATGGAAAGGAGTGCTAGGCAGCCATGGAGTAGGCAAGTGCAATGCTAATGGAGAACTTCTACTTGCACTATGTTCAGAGTACAACCTTGTGATAACCAACACTCTATTTAAGCACAAGGACACACAAGAAGACATGGATGCACCCAAGATCCAAGCACTGGCACTTATTAGACTACATCATAGTCAGGCAGAGAGACAGAAGGGATGTATTGGACACCAGAGCAATGAGAGGCGTGGACTGTGGCACTGATCATGTCATGCTGAGGTCTAGATTAAGGATTTGCAGATGAAAACGGCACTACAGGACGGGTGCGAAGCTACCACGGAAGCTAAACACTAGTGCACTGAAAGGCCAAAAGAAGCAGGAAGAACTTAAACAGGAAATGGATGAAAACTTGAAAGACTGGGACAGCAACAACTCAGAGAATGACATAGAAGAGAAATGGGCAACACTGAAGGATACGGTGTATCAGACTGCGAGTGATGTATTGGGCTACCCTGAGAGGAAACATCAAGATTGGTTTGATGAGCATGATGAGCACCTGAAGAAACTACTAGAAGCGAGGAATACAGCTAGGCAGGAAAACCTACTGTGTAACACAAGGTCAAAGAAGAAGAAATACTCAAAGGCTCAGAGTGAGCTACAGAAGTACACCAGAGAGATGAAGTCCAACTGGTGGGATGAAAAAGCAGAGAAACTTCAAACTGCAGCAGACAGGAAGGACATGAAAACATTTTTCACAGGTTTGAGAGAAATCTACGGCCCTAAACCAAGAGGATTGATCCAACTAAAGGCTATGGATGGTGAAACAGTTTTGCAGAAGAAAGACAAGATCCTGGACAGATTTGCAGACCACTTTGACCAACTACTAAACAACCCTGGAGATCTCGCTAAAGAAGCTCTAGTGCAGTGACCAGCTGTATCAAGTCTGGATGATTCACCAAATTTTGATGAACTAATGGCAGCTATCAGGACAACACAGGATGGTAAAGCTCCAGGAAGGGATGGAATTCCAGCAGAAGTGTGGAAATTTGGTGGTGTTCAGCTGACCAACTGCCTGCACAAGCTCATCCAAGAGATATGGGATACCCAGAAAATACCTCAAGACTGGAAGGATGCAAGTATTGTGCCTTTGTTCAAGAAAGGTGACAGGAAGGATTGTGGAAATTACCAAGGTATATCACTACTAGCCACTGTTGGTAAGATTCTCTCACGTGTATTACTTAACAGACTCAGTGAACACATTTCGCAGAATGTACTACCGGAAACCCAGTGTGGCTTTAGAAGTGGAAGAAGCACAATGGACATGATTTTCTGCTGGAAACAGGTTCAAGAAAAGCGTATCGAACAGAACATGCCGCTTTATGTAGTCTATGTATGTATGTCTATATAGTCTTTATGTAGTCTATTTAAAAATAATTTTAAAAAAAAGTGGCAATGAGTGGTTCAGTATCTAAAGACTTTTCAGTAAGCAACGGGGTGAAACAAGGGTGTGTACGCAGCGACCGGCAGCTGGTGAAAAAGTACGTCGTCTGTGTGTCTGTTTTTATGTTCTTTAATATGTTTTTACGAAATCCTCTGTGTCGTTTCTGCCCTGGAGTGTTTGTGGACTGTATGGCGAAGCGCTCCCTGGTTCCTACAACATGGACTTCCTCCCCTCTCTTGCACTGCTGCTACTTTTCCTCCGGCTCTTTGTCTATGAGGTAAACGCGTTCGGCAACATGGCGGGCAGAATACATTATTCCAGGGACATGTTGCTGCATTTAAACACGGTTGATGCAGCGGCTGTGATTGAGCCTAAGCTGCAACTGCCGGACTTTATTTTGAGAGACGGACATAGCGGTGAATAGAGAGACGGGAGAAGGAAGCGAGGAAGGTGTGGAGGTGTGAAATTGCGCCTGAGGAGACGTCAGTTTGGTAACATTCCTCTTCCTTCGATGATTTTTGGGAACGTACAGTCTCTGAGAAACAAGGTGGATGAAATTCAAGGGAATGTACGCTACCAGAAGGACTTTAAGAACTGCTGTGTCATGGCTTTCACGGAATCTTGGCTTACTGCGCATGACCGAGACGCAGACCTGTGGATTGACGGCTTTGGAGCCCCGCTGCGCTCGGATCGGCAGGGAGAGGTAACAGGGAAGCGTCAAGGGGGCGGCGTATGTTTATACATTAATAAGCAGTACTGCACATCTGTCACGGTCAGAGAGCACATCTGTACACCCGATGTGGAGCTGCTGTCTGTGTCACTACGCCCCTTTTATTTGCCTCGCGAGTTCCCCCAACTTTTCATCACAACTGTGTACATTCATCCGAGGGCAGACGCTGACTCCGCCTGCAGCACTATCTTTGATGTGATCCAGCAGCTGCAATCAATTTCTCCAGAGGCGCCAAACTTCATTCTTGGGGATTTCAACCATGTTTCTTTAAAGAAGACACTTAAAAACTTTTATCAGTATGTCTCCTGTCCAACTAGGCGAAAAAAGACATTGTACCTGTGCTATGGATCCATTGAGAGGGCCTATAAATCACTCCCCCTTCCTCCTTTAGGATCCTCAGATCACAACTGTGTACATTTGCTGCCCACATATAAAACTGCTCTCAGAAGAGGCAAGGTGGAGACGAGAGACATTGATGTGTGGACAGAAGATTCAGTGCACAGCTTCCAGGAATGCTTTGACTGTACAGACTGGGAGATGTTCACACTGGCCTGCGGGGATGATTTGGACTCTTTGGTGGACGTCACATGCTCATACATGGCTTTCTGTAAAAATAAGATTGTTCCATGTAAACGTGTCAAAATATATCCCAACAACAAACCATGGGTTACAAAATCAGTTAAATCCTGCTTACAGAGGAAAGCACTTGCCTTTAAACAGGGGTCTGTTTCTGAGCTACAGGTTGCCACAAAGGAGCTGAAGGCCGAAATTTTAAGAGCAAAACAGAATTATCAATCAGAGTTGGAAAGCAAGATGGCAACAAAGAAACTTGGTTCAGCCTGGGCCAGTATGAAAACTATTGCAGGCCTTCAGAGCACAGAGCGCAGTAATCGTGTGTTTTTAGATGGTTTTAATTCAGACACAGAGCTGGCTAATGCTCTTAATTGTTTTTATGGTCGTTTTGACTCCTTTGATTTTAGCACAGAAACCCAAGATTTGAAACAGAAACTCAAAGACAATCAGCACTTCAATATTGAGGGGCAGGATGTTAAAAGGGAGTTCTGCGCTGTAAAAGTGAACAAAAGTCAGGGCCCTGATAATATATGTGGGCGCTTGGTAAAGTCCTGTGCACATGAACTGAGTCCTATATTTCATTACATTTTCAACAAGTCCTTACAGACACAACATGTGCCTAAGATCTGGAAAGAAGCCGTGGTTGTTCCCGTTCCAAAATCCAGCTGTCCTAAAATGGTAAACGACTTTAGACCAGTTGCTTTGACTTCAATTTTAATGAAAATTTTTGAAAAACTGGTCAGATGTGAGGTCCTAAAGCAGACTGAGCATGCATTGGGTCCTCTGCAGTTTGCCTATAAGCCTCACAGAGGAGTGGAGGATGCCACTGTCACTCTGTTTAGCATGCTTTTTAAACATCTGGATTTTAATGGGACCCACACCAGGCTTTTATTTGTGGACTTTTCCTCCGCCTTTAATACAATCCAACCTCATATCTTAGTTGAAAGGCTCCTGCAGCAATTTGATTTGAGCAATAATCTGGTGGGTTGGATTCTGGATTTCTTAACCAACAGGACGCAGAGAGTAAGGGTCAATGGTACATTGTCGGAACTAAAGTGCTCTTCTACTGGCTCTCCTCAGGGGTGTGTGTTGTCACCACTACTCTTCATCCTGTACACAAACATGTGTCGGAGCAGACATGACAACAGACACATCATAAAGTATGCTGATGACTCAGTTATTGTCAGTCTCCTCCAGGATGGTGAGAGTGGCCATGGCCCAGTAGTTGATGATTTTGTTCACTGGTGTGAGGATTCCTACCCGCAGCTGAATACGACAAAAACTAAAGACATGATTATTGACTTTAGGAGGAAGAATCTCAGGCACAAAGTCACCGTACTAAAAGGCTAGACCACCGAATTTTTTTTTTTTAGATTTAGTATACTTTATTGATCCCCAGAGGGGAAATTGAGGGTCATCCACCACCTGGATGGATGAAGCTGCCACGATACGGCGCTATCCCTTAACCATTCACACACACATTCACACCTAGGGCCACTTTAGAGTCTCCAATTAACCTAACCTGCATGTTTTTGGCATGTGGGAGGAAACTGGAGAAATCCCGGGGTAAACCCACACATACAAGGGGAGAACATGCAAACTCCACACAGATCACTGTTGGTCGGGGGCTGGGATCGAACCCATGATCCCACGATCCCACGGCCAAGGGTAAACTGTGCTGCCGCAGTGCTAACCACTGCGCCACCGTGAATGTGTACAATCCTACAAATATCTTGGGACGATTATTGATAGTAATTTAAACTTTGAAGAGAACTGTGAAAGGGTGCGCAAAAAGGGCCAGCAACATTTGCATTGCTTGAGAAAACTTGCACGCTTCCAAGTTGACCGAACCATAATGACAATGTTTTATCGGGCTTTAATTGAATTGGTTTTATCCTTTTCTTTAGTGTCATGGTTTGGTCAGATAAAACTGAAACAGAGGAAATCCTTGGATCAGGTAGTTAGATGGTCCAGTCGTTTGCTTGGTGAGCCACAGCTGAGCCTGACATCCCTGCACACCAGACAAGTACAGAGGATGGCTACCTCCATTTTAAATGATGACTCCCACCCTTTGCACTGCCACTTTCAGCTTCTTCCCTCAAGACGGAGGTTTGCTGTCCCAAAAAGTAGAACCCAGCGCTACAAAAACAGCTTTGTCCCTGCTGCTGTCAAAGAGTTGAACAAGCTGTAAAAATATATTGCACATAATTTAGGTACCTATTTATTAACTCCATTTTATATTTACTTATTTTTGTAGGATGTCACTTGGGTTCTAAATATTTTATTGGGTAACCTCTTTGACTAGTTTTTAACTTTTAATATGACCCCTATCTCTTACCTCTGGTTTTTCTCCCATCTCTTTGTCTTTTTATACCCTGATTGATGGAGCCTTGAGTATTTTTTTATCATGTTTATAGTCAGCTTCATATGTGCCTATGTTTGTGTCTATGTTGAATGTAATTTGTGGCTTGTATATATGGATGTCACCAGACTGCAAAACAAATCTACCTATGGGTACAAATAAAGTAACCTGAACCTGAACCTGTGTGCTGGCACCTACACTCTTCTCGCTATATCTGGCAGCCATGCTTGAGGTGGCCTTCAAAGACACTTCAGAAGGAGTATACATTCAAACAAGGAAAGAAGCAGACTTGTTCAATGTGGCACAGTTTAAAGCCAAGCGTAAGACATCGATAAAGACAGTAAGAGAAATGCTCTTTGCCGACGACAGTGCTCTAGTTGCACACAGCGTGGAAGATATGCAATCTTTAGCGGAGAACTCTGCAAGAGCAGCTAGCCAATTCAGCCTCCAAATCAACATCAAGAAGACAGAGTGCCTTTATCAACCACCAAAGTTCCAATTATCAACATCACTACCAGAAGAGATCAGCATTGGTACAGAGCCACTAGTCAAGTGCAAGACTTTCAAGTACCTAGGGAGTACTGTTTCAGAGAATGCTAGGCTGGAGGATGAACTCTCTCTCAGAATGGGAAGAGCGAGTGCTGTGTTTGTAAACTTGAGGGAGAGACTGTGGAACAATCGACATGTGTCAATCCGTGTGAAATGCAAAGTGTACAGAGCAACAGTACTGGCTACTCTATTATACGGTGCTGAAACTTGGACTGTCTACAGCAGGGGTCGGCAACCCGCGGCTCCGGAGCCGCATGCGGCTCTTTCATCCCTCTGCTGCAGCTCCCTGTGGCTTTGGAAAATAAATAATGAGTATTTAATTAAAATGTATTTTATTTTAGTTCATTAGTTTTTAAAATGTAATTCTAAATTTGAAGATTATGGTGATCTTGTAAAATCTAAAAAACAATGTGTTAAAGTTTAATCACCGTCAGCGAAAAGCAATACGAAGTCGGAAGTCGTCTTCCGCGATAACCCGGATGTGTTGTGTTCAAGCTACTGCTGTATTGTAAACAGCCCTGCGATTGGATAGTTGCAAACGATTGGACCAATCAAATGGCTCGTTGTATGCTTTTTCAAAGATTCATGGCGGCGTGTTCTCAGGGATGTGATTTTCTGTTAATTCGCCAAATTCCGCTTTATTTTATCTTCCAGGAAGATAAAGTACGATAAGTACGTTAGCGGCTTGTGGTCCACGAACGCAGTGAAGCTGCGCCCTTTCAGGCAGGACTGGAAGTGGCATATGGCCACCGGTAATCTGTATGGCCAGGTGGAGAGTCATTAACTCTACAACGGCTGTATGAGCTGGGCTGGCGCGAGGGATTAAACGGTAATAAAAGTTAACCATCCATCCATCCATCTTCTACCGCTTTTCCGGAGGTCCGGGTCGCGGAGGCAGCAGTTCAAGCAGAGAAGCCCAGACTTCCCTCTCCCCAGCCACCTGCTCCAGCTCTTCAGAGGGGATACCAAGGCGTTCCCAGACCAGCTGGGAGACATAGTCTCTCCACCGAGTCCTGGGTCTGCCCCGGGGTCTCCTCCCAGTGGGACGTACCTGAAACACCTCAAGTGGGAGGCGTCCAGGAGGCATCCTAATCAGATGCCCATACCACCTCAACTGACTCCTTTCAATGTGGAGGAGCAGCGGTTCTACTCTGAGCCTCTCCCGGATGACTGAGCTCCTCACCCTATCTCTGAGGGTGAGTCCAGCAATCCTACGGAGAAAGCTCATTTCAGCCGCTTGTATCCGCGATCTCGTTCTTTCGGTCATTACCCAAAGCTCGTGGCCATAGGTGAGAGTAGGAACGTAGATTGACTGGTAAATCGACAGCTTTGCCTTAGAACTAAGCTCCCTCTTCACCACAACAGACCGGTACAACGTCCGCATCACTGCAGATGCTGCTCCAATCCGTCTGTCGATCTCTCGCTCCATTTTCCCCTCACTCGTGAACAAGACCCCAAGATACTTAAACTCCTCCACTTGGGGCAGGAGCCTGTCCCCAACCCGGAGAGGACAATCCACCTTTTTCCGGCTGAGGACCATGGACTCGGACTTGGAGGTGCTGATTCTCATCCCAGCCGCTTCACACTCAGCGGCAAACCGTCCCAGCAAGAGCTGTAGGTCATTGCTGGATGAAGCCAACAGGAAAACATCATCTGTAAACAACAGAGATGAGATCCTGTGGTCACCAAGCATGACACCCTCCATTCCCTGGCTGCGCCTAGAAATCCTGTCCATAAAAATTATGAACAGGATCGGTGACAAAGGGCAGCCCTGGCGGAGTCCAACTCTCACTAGGAATGACTCCGACCGAGTGTTGGCAATACGAACCAAACTCTCACAACGGTCGTACAGAGACCGAATAGCTCGTAACAACAAGCCTGATACCCCATACTCCCGAAGCACCCCCCACAAAAATCCACGAGGGACGCGGTCAAATGCCTTCTCCAAGTCCACAAAACACATGTAAACTGGTTGGGCAAACTCCCACGAACCCTCAAGAATGAGAGGGTAAAGAGCTGGTCCGATGTCCCACGGCCAGGACGAAAACCACATTGCTCCTCCTGAATCCGAGGTTCGACCAACGGCCGGACTCTCCTCTCCAGTACCTTGGCATAGACCTTCCCAGGGAGGCTGAGGAGTGTGATCCCTCTAAAGTTGGAGCACACCCTCCGGTCCCCTTTTTTGAAGAGAGGAACCACCACCCCGGTTTGCCATGCCAAAGGCACTGCCCCCGACCTCCACGCAATGTTGCAGAGGCATGTCAACCATGACAACCCAACAACATCCAGGGCCTTGAGGTACTCAGGGCGAATCTCGTCCACCCCCGGGGCCCGGCCACCAAGGAGATTTTTAACCACCTTGGCGACCTCAGCCCCTGTGATAGGCGAGTCATCCCCCTCGTCCCCAAACCCTGCTTCCTCTGTGGAAGGCGTATCAGTGGGATTGAGGAGATCCTCGAAGTATTCCTTCCACCGCCCGACGATATCCCCAGTTGAAGTCAACAGTGTCCCATCCACATCATACACAGTGTGGACAGGGAGCTGCTTTCCCCTCCTGAGCCGCCGAACAGTTTGCCAGAATCTCTTTGAAGCCGACCGAAAGTCTTGTTCCATGGCCTCACCGAACTCCTCCCATACCCGCATTTTTGCTTCAGCAACCACCCGAGCTGCACTCCGCTTGGCCTGCCGGTACACCTCAGCTGCTTCGGGAGTCCCACAAGCCAACCAAGCTTGATAGGACTCCTTCTTCAGCTTAATGGCCCCCCTCACCACTGGTGTCCACCACTTGGTTCGGGGGTTGCCACCACGAGATGCACCGACCACCTTGCGGCCACAGCTCTGGGCCGCCGCTTCAACAACAGAGGTGGAGAACATGGCCCATTCAGACTCCATGTCTCCAGACTCCCTCGGAATGTGGTTGAAGTTCTTCCGGAGGTGGGAGTTGAAGACCTCCCGGACAGGGGCCTCAGCCAGACGCTCCCAGCACACCCTCACTATACGTTTGGGTCTACCAGGTCTGAATGGCTTCCTCCCCTGCCATCGGATCCAGCTCACCACCAGGTGGTGATCAGTTGACAGCTCTGCACCTCTCTTTACTCGGGTGTCCAAGACATACGGTCGCAGGTCTGATGATACGATAACAAAATCGATCATCGACCTGCGACCTAGGGTGTCCTGGTGCCAGGTGCACATATGGACACCCTTATGCTTGAACATGGTGTTCGTTATGGACAGACTGTGGTTAGCACAGAAGTCCAATAACTGAACACCACTCGGGTTCAGATCGGGCAGGCCGTTCCTCCCAATCACCCCTCTCCAGGTTTCACTGTCGTTGCCCACATGTGCATTGAAGTCCCCCAGTAGGACAATGGAGTCTCCAGGAGGAGTACCCTCCAGCACCCCAGTCACAGACTCCAAAAAGGGTGGGTACTCTGAAACATCATTTGGTGCATAGGCACAAATGATGGTCAGGACCCGTTTCCCAACCCGAAGGCGTAGGGAAGCAACCCTTTCGTCCACCGGGGAAAACTCCAATATAGAGGCAGCAAGGTGGGGCGATACAAGAATACCCACCCCTGCTCGTCGCCTCTCGCCCGGGGCAACTCCAGAAAAGGCCAAGCTCCAGCCCCTCTCCAGGAGACTGGTTCCGGAACCGGAGCTGTGTGTTGAGGTGAGGCCGACTATATCTAGCCGGTATCGCTCAACCTCGTACACCAGCTCAGGCTCCTTCCCCACCAGAGAGGTGACATTCCACGTACCAAAAGCCAGTTTAGAAAGCTTGGGATCAGTCCGCCAAGGTCTCCGCCTTTGACCGCCACCTAATCCACATAGCACCGGACCCCCATGATCCCTCCTGCAGGTGGTGAACCCACTGGAGGGCGGACCCATGTAACTCCTTCGGGCTGAGCCCGAAGGAGTTAAACCATCCCCTTTTATGATTCCAAACAGTTTGAAATTGACAGTGCACAGTGGACATTGACTCATAACTTTTGAATATTTCTAAGACTTGGCTACATCAGTGATTGTGCAAAATGAACTGCTCAAGACTCAATAGAGATTGAAACTGGTGATCTGAAATGAATGCTGAAATTATAAAAAGTAATGGTATGTTGGAATTTTATTTCTATTATGGAACAGATAAAATTAACTGATTTTGATTTGATCAAGTGTTAAAGCATGTGATGGATAATGCTTGTTGGAATATTTTAGGAATGCTATCTTCTTGGAACATAAGTCAATATTATACATTAATAAGTGGCATTCAGCTGTTTGTTTTATGTCATTTAAGCACAGTTCTGGTACTTAAAAATCATAAAAACCCAGGAGCTTCGGGGGGCTTTGCCCCCCTTGCCCCCCATCCCACCCCGGACCCCGCTGGGGGACTATGTCCCCCAAACCCCCTGCTGAATTTTCAGGTAATTTCCCCAACCCCAAATCACATCGCTGGTTCGTGTTGGAATTCTGAGCTTTCGGTACTGTTTTCAGCGGAATTATGAGATTTTTATCGAAGGATCAGGAGTCATCAGTGCTAGAAATAGCACTCTCCTTTCAACCCAATGTCAACCTTCAACCCAATGTCTTTTTTTTTCGGAGTTCAAAATGTTTTTGTTGCATGCAGAAATGTAATTTTGTGTTCTCTGCAGGAGTTCCCTGATTTCATAAATGCAACACATTATAGTTTGTTTATACATAGCATAAAGGGAAAAAAAAGTTATATGCAGTGTTATTTCATTTTAAGTGTCAAAAGGGTTTTTGTGGCTCCCAGTGTTTTCTTTTCTGTGGGAAACGGGTCCAAATGGCTCTGAGCGGTAAAGGTTGCTGACCCCTGCCCTGGACAGATCGCCAGTCCATCGCAGTGCCAACACAGAGAGACAGACAACCATTCACTCTCACAGTCATACCTAAGGACAATTTAGAATCCCCAGTTTGATGCCAGTTAACCTAACTTGCATGTTTTTGGCATGTGGGAGGAAACTGGAGAAATCCCGGAGTAAACCCACGCAGACACGGGGAGAACATGCAAACTCCCCACAGATCACTGTTGGTCGGGGGCTGGGATCGAACCCAGGATCCCCCGGCCAAGGGTGAGTTGCTGTGCTGCCGCAGTGCTAACCACTTCGCCACCGCGCCGCCCACAACCAATCCACTAGTTGTCAAATTGAGAGTCTGGAGAACAAGTGAAGGATACAGATTTATATTATATTAATACATCTGAACAAGGAGCATTATGAGCAAACAGGATGAAAAGTAGCTTCTTCTAAATAAAACTTTCATCTCTAATTTATGAAAATATCAGGAACTAAAGCTGTGTGATCACTGTTGAAAGTAGGAGATGGAGATGATATTTTTCAGATTTAAACAATTTATGAATATGCTGATAATTAAAACTATGCAAAAATTATGGTCAGATATTCAGAAATTTATTTTTCAGCACAAAACAATTTATAATATATATCTAACATTTATTTCATGGATGAAGCTATATAAATGAAGCTATAAGCAGTTTTTTCCCACTGCTGTAGTAGGAATTCATTAATGCCACATAATATTCAGAGCTATGTGCAGTATATAGAAAACTTTATAAGCAGCATAATCTTTATTTTAAAGGTCAAATTGCCGTTGCAGCTCTCAGCCACGTCTGTTTTAGTCGGAGACGGGCAAAACGGCTCTTCGGCTGGCAAAGGTTGCAGACCCCTGGTCTACAGAGTGCAGGTGAAGAAACTCCACGCGTACATGATGAGACACCTTCGAGCCATAATGAACATCTCATGGAAAGACAAGATAACCAACATAGAAGTGTTGAAACGAGCTGGTCTACCATCAATGGAGGACATGCTAATACAGATGAACCTGAGATGGCTCGGACATGTTGAGAGGATGGACCACCAGCGTCTCCCTCGGCAGTTACTCTACTCACAGTTATGCGAGGGCAAACGCAATCAGGGTAGACCAAGGCTCAGATTTAAAGACACTGTAAAAAGAAACTTGAAGAAGTTGGACATAGACAGGAGTTCCTGGCAGCAGAAGGCTAAGGACAGAGCTGTGTGGAGGAATCTGATCAGACCTAAATGAAACGGTCATTGTCTCCCACGACAGACTGCTACGATGATGATGATGATGATGATGATGATGATGAGGTCTCTTAACTCCCAAGTCTCTTCTAGTCCATGATCTGTTTATTGATCATCAGATTGATTTAATATCCCTTACAGAGACTTGGTTTGGGCAACAGGATTATGTTGGTTTGAATGAATCAACTCCCTCTGGTTATATGGAGGAGGAGTAGCAACAATTTACCATTCCAAATTACGAGTTAATGTAAAGCAAAAAACATGTTAAGATAAGATAAGATAAGCCTTTATTAGTCCCACAATGGGGAAATTCCAGGATTGCAACAGCACAGGGATAGCAACACTCAGAGCAACAATCAAGAAGACAAGAAAAAACAAGAGCAGCGAATATACATATGTACACATAAATATATATACACACAGTGCGGAGCATTGTAGCTAGATGGAATAAACAGCATAACCGTCTACTTAGTTATCCTACATCAGGGGTCACCAACCTTTTTGAAACCAAGAGCTACTTCATGGGTATCGAGTCATGTGAAGGGCACCAGCTTGACACACTCCTCTAAAATAACAAATTGTGTATGGAGTTTTTGCGTAGGCTCGTAAAATTCACGTGACTCGCTGGGGTAAACATAAACACGCCGTAGGTGCCGCCATCTTGGATGGCAAGAGCAGCAGTTGCACTGTGACAACCCAGGCGTAACTTGTACTGTTTAGCGATCAGAATGAGTGAGGAGAACACACAGTCACAACCTGGCATAATAACATCCTATCATCCTCTTCAACAACTGACACTATGGCCTCTGAAACTGTGTCTGCGATGTCTGTGTCACATTCAGTGGAGTCATTGTCAGCAGTCATAACAGCAGACAAGTGTTTTTAATCTTGCTCCCGTGCGCTCCTCTGGTGTGCTGAAACGCCTCAGTTGAACGGAGGTGGCGGGTGTGGGGTAACAGCTGGAGCAATTAGCAGAACAATGACTGCCAGTAATCTGCTCAGCGGGGATGATTTGGGGGCAAACGATGAGATGATATCTTTCAAAGACGAAGGGGAGCAGGAGGAAAAAATATCGGAAAACGTGTCAGCGGAAAGGGATGTGGATGATGTGAAGTCTTGGCTGGTGAACGAGTCGGAAAACAACAGCAGCTCCTCACTCAGAGGTGAGTGAAGCGCGCTGAGCGGTTTTTTTTTTTTTTTTTTTAAAGGCTCTCCACGGCGCGCCGCGTTAAAACGTACCTGATTTTATGCACATGTACAATATTTTTCTCCCCTTTCATGTGTGCATCGTAGCAAGCAGAGAGGCGCCCCCAAACCACAAAGTTGTTTTTTTTTTGTTACTTATTTGTACCCGTAGGTAGATCTGGTTTGCAGTCTGGTGACAAGCCACTGGCCGCTGCGTGCGCGAGCGCCCTAAACCTACATGTTTTTGGTATGCGGGAGGAAACCGGAGAAATCCCGGAGTAAACCCACGCAACACGGGGAGAACATGCAAACTCCACACAGCTCACTGTTGGTCGGGGGATGGGATCGAGCCCACGGTCTCATGATCCCCGCGATCCCCCGGCCGAGGGTAAAACTGTGCTGCCACAGTGCTAAACCACTGCTCCACCTTGCAGCCCGTTATGACAAAGCGAGAGATTACGTCAGTGAAGGTAATTATTCAAAAATCCAACTTTTTTTTTTTTTTTTTTTTTTGCATTTCACACCGGCCATTTAATTCCCCGCTTATCCCCTTATCAGGGGGAACAACAGGAGTACACCATTTTGCGGCGTTTGTAGATACACGTGAGCTATGTGGTTTATTTCACCCTGCTGCTGCTGTTTCTTGCCATCCAATATGGCGGCACACTCTAACGGGCCAGTGCGGCACGCCCCCTGACATCATATGCAAAAACTCCATATATGTATACACACACACACACACACACACACACACACACACACACACACACACACACCTACACACATAAATAAAAAATTATCAATAACTTAAGAGTGGGTAACAGACAAGATCAATATTCAACACTTTATTTTTATTAATCTCAGCAATTGTTCAGATGATCACTTCTACATTTCATTAAAAAATGTCCAGTTTTCACCAGTCCCTTTTAACCATAAAAAACTAAACCCTTTTAATTCATAAACTATGTTGAACCATGTTTGAAAAAGTTATGCAACATTTAAGAAAAATCAACTTTCATATTAAATAAATCTTATCACATTTTTAACTGAACAAATCTGCTGCAATTCTGCTCAAAATCTGTTACATTTAATAAACACACTTTTGTGTGTTCTTCTTCACTGGAATTATATCCATACAGTTCTTGCCAAGAATCATGCTGGAGTAATAACCAGCACTGTCCTTTCATGAGAAGAAGCTAAACAGCGCTGAGAGTGCTTATATGCACGGTGGAGCAGTGGTTAGCACTGCGGCAGCAGTTTACCCTCGGCCGGGGGATCACGGGAATCGTGGGTTCGATCCCTGCCCCGGTCAACAATGATCTGCGTGGAGTTGGCAGGTTCTCCCCATGTTTGCATGGGTTTCCTCCCACATGCCAAAAACATGCAGGTTAGGGAGTTAAGGGGCGCTTGCGACCAGCAGCTGGTGGCTTGTCACCGGACTGCAGAACAAATCTACCTATGTATACAAAAAAAAAGAGTGGGCAGCAGTTTCATGACGCGTTGAATTGCCGCTTCGCCGTCGCCTCGCAAATGAAACACACGCAGCTTCCTTTCACGGTAGTAAAAAAGAACTCTTCCTCCCGCTCACTTTGAAAATGATAAATTTTCTGTCTTTTTTTTTGAGCTAGGAAACAGCACTGCGTTCACCATCTTCACTGCTCGCTAGCTTACGCTCCAGCGCGAAGGTTTTGTCATGCGCACAATACTGACCTTTGAACTAGGTCAGAGTTCACCTTAACTTTACGTATAATAAACATATTTTCATTTTTTTTATTTTTAAGACATTGTCATTTTAAAATCTATATAAATGCAAGTGTGATTTTAAAAAACAGCGGCAGAAAAAATTACATCTTAGACGCAGCTCACTTGCGAGTTGTGCTATTTTTAGAACAGGCCTGCGGGCGACTCATGTGGTCCCTGCGGGTGACATGGTGCCCGCGGGCACCGTGTTGGTGACCCCTGTCCTACATAGTATGAATATATACCCATACATATTGTCACCCTCCATAGAGACTGATATTGTCCTAGTTGTATACTGGAGGGGACCATTGTGTGAGTCTATTGTGTCTTTTGCATTCAATACTATTAGGTCGTCACGTTTTTTTTGCTATCTCTGCGAGCAGCCCTGCTTAGGTTACACAGTCTGACAGCCGTAGGTAGGAAGGACCTGCGAAACCTCTCGGTTGCGCACCTAGGATGATGTAGTCTGCTGCTAAATGAGCTCCTCAGTGCGTTCAGTATGTCCTGCATAGGGTGGGACTTGGACTCCAGCAGAGATGACAGTTTAGCCACCATCCTTCTCGCTCCTATCTCCTCCACTGGGTCAAGGCGTTGCCCCAGGACAGAGCTAGCTTTCTTGATCAGTTTGTTCAGTCTCTTCCTATCGGCTGCGGTAATGCCACTGCCCCAGCAGACCACTCCAAAAGTGATGGCCGATGCCACCACCGTGTCGTAGAATGTCTTCAGCAGCGCCCCTTGTACACCAAAAGACCTGAGTCTCCTCAGTAGGAACAGCCTGTACTGTCCCTTCTTGTAGAGTGCATCGGTATTGTGTGACCAGTCTAGTTTATTGTTCAGATGAACACCCAGGTACTTGTAGGATGTCACCATCTCAATGTCTGTTCCCTGTATGTTTACTGGTGCTGTGAGCGGTTGTCCTTGCCTGCGGCAGTCAACCACCCGCTCCTTAGTTTTCCTCGCGTTGATCTGGAGGCAGTTCCGATGGCACCAGTCCACAAAGTCCTGGATAAGCCCTCTGTACTCAGCTTCATCTCGGTTGGAGATGAGGCCGACGATCGCAGAGTCGTCAGAGAACTTCTGTAGATGGCAGTGTGTTGTGTTGTGTGAGAAGTCTGCAGTATAAAGGGTGAACAGAAAGGGAGCCAAAACCGTTCCCTGGGGGGGCCCCCGTGCTACCGATGGTCGTGTCGGACACACAGTCCTGGGTTCTCACAAACTGTGGCCTGTTAGTGAGGTAGTCCAGGATCCATGATGACAGGTGCTGGTCCACCCCTGCGCACAGCAGCTTGTCCTTCAGGATCATCGGTTGAATGGTGTGGAAAGCACTGGAGAAGTCAAAGAACATGATCCTCAGCACGTTCCCGGGCTTCTCCAGGTGGGACAGAGAACGGTGAAGGAGGAAGATCACTGCATCCTCCACCCCAATGCCATGCTGGTAGGCGAACTGGAGTGAATCCATCGCTGGTCCCACCAGGGGGCGGAGGTGAGCAAGGAGCAGTCTCTCCAGGGTCTTTATCATGTGAGATGTCAGGGCCACTGGTCTGTAGCTGTTCAGGTCTTTGGGGTGGGAAGTCTTTGGTACAGGTACCACACAAGATGTTTTCCACAACTGTGGTACCCTCCCCAGCTTCAGGCTCAGGTTGAAGATGTGCTCCACAATCCCACACAGCTGGTCTGCACAGGACTTGAGGAGTCGCTGATGCCGTCCGGTCCCGAGGCATTCCTCGCCTTGATCTTCCTCAGCTCCGTCCTCACCTGGGTCTTAGTGAGGGTCAGGTTGGGGGGCTGTGTGCTGGGAGTGGGGGGGTGTTGGTGGAGTGGGGTGTGGACAGCAGGTCTCGATGACTTTAGAGGCAGCAATGGTTGTTGTGCAGTCAGGGGGGAGGGCGATTGGTCAAACCTATTAAAAAACAGGTTCAGATTGTTCGCCCCCTCCCTGCCCCCCGTGGCCTGGGGGGAGGAATTCTGGAGCCCAGAGATGGTTTTGAGGTTTCTCCAGACCCCGCTGATGTTGCTCTGTTGCAGCTTATCCTCCATCTTCTTCCTGAAGCTGTCCTTGCCTTCTCTGATCTTCCTCCTCAGCTCCCTCTGTACGGACTTCAGCATCTCCCTGTTCCCCGACCTGAAGATCCTCTTCTTCTCTCTCAGAAGTGTTTTTATCTCAGGGTTGATCCAGGGTTTGTTGTTCGAGCAACACCGTATGGTCTTGGTGGGTACGGTGTTGTCCACACAGAAGCTGATGTAGTCCGTGATGGTGTGAGTGAGGCCATCGATGTCCTCACCATGTGGATCGCAGAGCTGCTCCCAGGCAGTGATTTCAAAACAGTCCTTTAGAGCGTCCATTGCCTCCTCAGACCATAACTTCACTGTGCGCATGACCGGAGGTTGTCTGCGTACTAGGGGTTTGTACAGCGGCTGGAGATGAACTAAGTTGTGATCCAATCTCCCGAGTGGGGGGAGTGGTGATGAGGTGTCCGCCTCCTTAGTATTTGCATAGAATAAGTCCAGTGTTTTATTGTCTCTAGTGTGGCATGTGACATACTGGGTGAACGTGGGTAGAATTGGGGACAGTGAAATATGGTTGAAATCACCCGAGATGAGGAGAAGAGCATCTGGGTGTTCTGTCAGCAGCCTGCCAGTTACTGAGTCAATGACATCACGCGCTGTCCTAGCGTTCGCCGTCGGATTTGCATAAATAACAATGCAGATCACGTGCGAGTATTCCCTCGGGAGATATGTAGGCCGCATGCTAACAGCTAGCAACTCCATGTCTTTGTTGCAGTGTTGTTGTTTAACTGTGATATGTCCCGGTCTGCACCAGTTGTTATTGACATACAGTGGGGTAAAAAAGTATTTAGTCAGCCACCAATTGTGCGAGTTCTCCCACTTAAAAGATGAGAGGTCTCCAATTTTCATCATAGGTATACCTCAACTATGAGAGACAAAATAAGAAAAAAAAAATCCAGAAAATCACATTGAAGGATTTTTAATGAATTAATTGGTAATGTTGGGAAAAAATTGTATATACTGTATGCATATAAACAGTTATCATTTTATTAATGATTCATGAAATGAAGATTGATATTCTTATATGTATGATGCTTTTTCTTATCAGTCATAAATACAACTTGTGCTTCTTATAATCACTGTTAGTGACTAAGCTGCATCACCCTTCTGTTATTCATCTGATGTGTGATAAGAGTGTTGACATATATGCTGTATCAAGACTTGTCCCCTGTACACCCTGTGTGTGCAGGGGACATTGCATGAACAGAGTGTTCATACAATTTATCTCCTACACACACTTGAAGACATACGGAGCGTACTTTTTGCTTATGTGGTAATTCTGTTTGTTCTGCTTTTGCTGAGTTTATCACATACTCCATGTATATAAAGAAAGCAACTGCGGATTGTCTGGCAGTATTCAACTCACTCTGTATGTGTGTTGATACTCCTTGTGCAAGTAAAACTTCTAATTTCTAAAAGGCTCTGCGTGTCTTAAGTCTGATCTTTGATTCAGTCTAATGCCTTTTTGTACTCTGTATTTGTGAGGTTATATTTCAGACTTCTGACATAGCTGGTGCCGAAACCCGGGACAGCTGAGATCCAGGTGGAGCGGGAAGGGATGTGTGTCCTGCAGGTTGAAAATTGGAAACCCGACTTGAGGGAACGCTGCCAGAGACTCTCCTTCTCCTGGCTCTAATCTGGTGACGGCTGTCCTTACTGATAGAGCCTAAAAAGTAAGTTACAAATTTTTCCCTTTTCAGATTGACTGTAGTAGACGTATATGAAGAATAACCAAGCCTCACAATTCACAATTTCCCATTTTTAAAGAACCACGGGTCAGCTGACGAGCAAGTAATGGTAGTACAAGCGGCGTCCTGTACTTTTCCTTGTGGTTAAAAACCGCTGCAGGAATGCAGTGGTCTTAGGAAGTAACGTGACGGCGATTCACGGTTACTGACCGGTCAGGTTTTCAAATAAAGAGGGGTGCAGGAGACAGTGTGACGGCGATTCACAACTGTTTGGTGGTCAGGTTTTAAAATAAGTAGGGTGAAGGAATTCACCCCAAATTGGGCAGTAAATAGTGTTGACAGTCGGCGTACTGTTCAACGTTCCTGACTACGGAACACACCCCAAATATTGGGCGGTAATACGGTTACGGTGGGCGTACTGATAATGTTCCTGACCATCTAAAAATGGGGAATTGTGTTAGAAGACCAGATAGGCAGACGAATAAACAGAAGAAAAAACAGGACATAGCGCGCGCAGCTGTAAAAATTACAATAACAGACGAAATGAAAAGGGAAAAATAAAGGATCCAGAAAAATACTTAAATAAATGGAAAAAAGGATTTCTCATTCAAGCCCACGATGAACGTGGATGAATGCCAGGCATTGTTAACAACCATTGAAAAGACGTCTAAAAAACCTGTTAAAACAGGCAAACCCAGTGCGGAGCTCCAATGTGCCATCTTGTGGTCACAAGCGGCAGAGGCTTCCCAACGGAAAGCTGATGAAGCCAGAGAAAAGCAGAAACAAATGAAAACTCCACTATTGGAAAATCCACCCCCATACCCTAAACCGGGACCTAAGGCGGGCCCGTATTCCACTCTTTCACAAGAAGCCCAAGAGGTTGGGAAAAGGAGGAAGCAAATAAAATCATAATTAAATGGCAGCAAAACTGGATAACGTTAAAATGGACAATGAGAACATTGTTTTATCTATTATCTGTTCTGTGTGTGTGTGTGTGTGGTTGATCTGTGAAGAAAGTGGTCTAAATATGGGTACTTTTTACAAAGTTTTTATTTTTTCAATTTAACTCTGTGGGGTCTTGATTAATGTTGCGTACGTGATAAACTGTTTACATATTTAAAAAAAAAAAAAAAAAAAAGGAGAAAGAAGCAATTTTGACGCATTACTGACCTTTGTCCTTGACTGAAATATGACAGTGCACTTTATAGGAAAAAAAGGACTGATGTGTGACAATGTGACTACAGGCCATACTATGATCACATTATGATGTCATTTAACAATGCCTAATCACTGAAGATTTTATGTTTACCCTATATCACATGATTTAGAGCACAGAGGATCAAAACAGATTGATAATTAATGTGTCTGTGCATATGATCTGCCAGAGGCTGTGGATTATCAGACAAAGGTCTTGGAGAAAGAATCACTTTTTGAAGCCAAGTATGACTTTGTATGACATTGTAGATAACATAAGATGTACTGATTCAAATGACTTTGACTTTACAAATGTAATGTTTATATGATTTTATACTGATATTACTCACCACATAATGGTGCGGTAACAATATATTTCAGAAATGTGACAGCAATGAGGGATGTGCTTCTCCTGATTCAGCGGTGGCCAAGCTGGGACAGGGTGAACTACATTGCACTCCATAATTTACCAAGGAATGTATGAAATAGGGACATTCCTTGTAAAACATTAAATCGAATTCTAAATTAGGCAAAACGTCCGCCTTTCCTTTGACTGAAAGAATGTGACACAATATTTCAAATTCAACCCATCTGTGTTCAATTGGACAAACTGATCTTATTTATCAATGCTGAAGCATATCAAAAATGCACAGATAGTTATTTTGTTTTTCTTAAATGAAATTTGTAAACTATTTCAAGAGATGTCACAAAAAGAAGCTATAATTATTGAGATATTAAGCCTCCATGTATCAAAACAGAGGGTATCAAAGAAATTAATTAGCAAATTAATTAGCAAATAATTAGCAATCCTCAGAAAAATAGATAATGCATAAAAATTGTCAATAAATGCAATTTTATTTACATAAGTGCTTTTCATTTCATTTTCTGTAGTGCCCAGGATAAACATATGGCTGCAGTTATAACTCAAATACAGGCTGGGCAATACAGACCACCTTTTTATTATTTATGGGATAATACAAATAATAAGATCATGCCCTCTATTATCCTACACATTTCCCATGTTGTGGAGGAGGGGGCGAACAGCAACTCTCTCCCTCTCTCTACTTAGCAAAGGAAGAAGCGAGCGACAGGCTTGCTCTGTAAAAAATAGAAGTGTGCTTATGCTGTAACGGTGTTGTCTGGGGTTAACTTATCTGTATTCTGTACAGATAGTAAATATGCTTATAGCACATGCCACCTGCATAACGCTACTCACTGTGCTGCTATTGGTCTTTTAGGAACCGTCAGTCTCATTAATAATGTTGATGTTTTAAAAGACTGTCAAAATAATATGGACCTTCCTCCTGTTTCATGTGTAAATAATTAGATATACATTTGGCTTGTCTGATGAAAATTTGCTCTGCCACCCACATTATACAGATGAGCTGTCCTGGTGGCACATGGCCAACCATGTGCCAACAGGAGGAAATCAATAAAGAACCACCACCGACAACACTAGACACTCCCACTCCCACTGCAGTACGTATTGCTGAATGACCATCTCGGATTCACCTTTCACACGCTAAAAGACTACGGGTGCCTGTAAGTGAACTAACTAACTTGTTTCCCTGAGTAAGTCCAGTACAAAGGGGGCATGTCCTTTTAAGGACAAGGCCGTCTCAACCCTGGTGAAGAAAGAGGCCCGGAGGGGTACTCTCTCAGGTGGAAGCATGGCACCAAAATTATTGATGACTCTGTGTTCAGCACTTCTCCTGGCAGTGGGGTGGTAAGCTCTTTCTGATTCAAGGACAAGGAACCCACGAAGCACGGACAATGAACAATACGCATAACCTATGGTACCAGACAATGGTGGTTTCGGTGAGAGGACTGGGAATCGATACTTCTTGCTATGTGTGTTCATTGCTACCCCATTTACACAAGACTGCAATACCCATGATCCTCGTTCCACTGAGTGAAGAGAAAACACCCGGAGCGACAATAGCGATGAACTCTCGTCTCAGTCTGTTTAATACAAGCAATAATGTTGGACATTGGTTGGTGGGGAATTTGTCAGAAAGGTATCTTAATAGATTGAATGTCACTATTATAGTTATACAGTTTCAACCTGGGTATTTCACAAAGATGCAATGATACTAAGGAAGTGGCCTGTGAAGTGTCATATTATGATTCTGTCTGTAGGAATGTATTTCACTTTCCCTATATTGCTGCTGGAAAATTCACCTTAAAGAGGAAAAATTGTACTTTTAACTGTAGCAATAATCCTACTGTTTTTTGGCCAAATGATGTTGGGTATGGATTCTTGGAAAAACCAATGGGTACTCTTTTTCCAATGTATGGCAGTGCTCTAGCTATACGCCACATGAATGCTTAATAATGTCAATGTAGGAAATCTTTTGAAGTTACATTATACTGATAATTGCATATGATTAAAAAGATTAATAAAATAATAAACAGGAGGAAAATGTTGGGAAAAAATTGTATATACTGTATGCATATAAACAGTTATCATTTTATTAATGATTCATGAAATGAAGATTGATATTCTTATATGTATGATGCTTTTTCTTATCAGTCATAAATACAACTTGTGCTTCTTATAATCACTGTTAGTGACTAAGCTGCATCACCCTTCTGTTATTCATCTGATGTGTGATAAGAGTGTTGACATATATGCTGTATCAAGACTTGTCCCCTGTACACCCTGTGTGTGCAGGGGACATTGCATGAACAGAGTGTTCATACAATTTATCTCCTACACACACTTGAAGACATACGGAGCGTACTTTTTGCTTATGTGGTAATTCTGTTTGTTCTGCTTTTGCTGAGTTTATCACATACTCCATGTATATAAAGAAAGCAACTGCGGATTGTCCGGCAGTATTCAACTCACTCTGTATGTGTGTTGATACTCCTTGTGCAAGTAAAACTTCTAATTTCTAAAAGGCTCTGCGTGTCTTAAGTCTGATCTTTGATTCAGTCTAATACCTTTTGTACTCTGTATTTGTGAGGTTATATTTCAGACTTCTGACAGGTAAATTCCTCAGTAAAATAAGTATTTGGTCAATAACAAAAGTTCATCTCAATACTTTGTTATATACCCTTTGTTGGCAATGACAGAGGTCAAACGTTTTCTCTAAGTTTTCACAAGGTTTTCATATACTGTTGCTGGTATTTTGGCCCATTTCTCCATGCAGATCTCCTCTAGAGCAGTGATGTTTTGGGGCTGTCGCTGGGCAACACAGACTTTCAACTCCCTCCAAAGATTTTCTATGGGGTTGAGATCTGGAGACTGGCTAGGCCACTCTGGGACCTTGAAATGCTTCTTACAAAGCCACTCCTTCGTTGCCCGGTTGGTGTGTTTGGGATCATTGTCATGCTGAAAGACCCAGTCACGTTTCATCTTCAATGCCCTTGCTGGTGGAAGGAGGTTTTCACTCAAAATCTCACGATACATGGCCCCATTCATTTTTCCTTTACACGGATCAGTCGTCCTGGTCCCTTTACAGAAAAACAGCCCCAAAGTATGATGCTTCCACCTCCATGCTTCACAGTAGGTATGGTGTTCTTTCTCCTCCAAACATGACAAGTTGAGTTTTTACCAAAAAGTTCTATTTTGGTTTCATCTGACCATATGACATTCTCCCAATCCTCTTCTGGATCATCCAAATGCTCTCTAGCAAACTTCAGACGGGCCTGGACATGTACTGGCTTAAGCAGGGGGACACGTCTGGCACTGCAGGATTTGAGTCTCTGGCGGCGTAGTGTGTTTCTGATATAGCCTTTGTTACTTTGGTCCCAGCTATCTGCAGGTCATTCACTAGGTCCCCCCGTGTGGTTCTGGGATTTTTGCTCACCGTTCTCATGATAATTTTGACCCCACGGGGTGAGATCTTGCATGGAGCCCCAGATCAGGGGAGATTATCAGTGGTCTTGTATATCTTCCATTTTCTAATAATTGCTCCCACAGTTGATTTCTTCACACCAAGCTGCTTACCTATTGCAGATTCAGTCGTCTTAAAGAAGAAGTTACAGGTCTGTGAGAGCCAGAAATCTTGCTTGTTTGTAGGTGACCAAATACTTATTTTACCAAGGAATTTACCAATTAATTCATTAAAAATCCTTCAATGTGATTTTCTGGATTTTTTTTTTTTTTTCTCATTTTGTCTCTCATAGTTGAGGTATACCGATGATGAAAATTGGAGACCTCTCTCATCTTTTAAGTGGGAGAATTTGCACAATTGGTGGCTGATTAAATACTTTTTTGCCCCACTGTACATTATCACTCCTCCGCCCCTTGCTTTCCCACTGTCTGGTGTTCAGTCTGCCCGTATTGCGTGGAAACCCTCCAGTTCAATGTTAGCATCTGTTGCTAGTTCTGTTAGCCACGTCTCCATAAACAGCAACAAGCTACTCTCTCTGTACACGCTCTCGTCGCGGGAGATAGCTGCTAGCTCATCTGTTTTACTGAGTAGCAATCGTACATTCCCCATAATAACAGATGGGAGGGTGGGTCTGTACCTTATATTTCTCGCCCGCCGTCTTACTCCAGCTCAACATCCACGCCATTTCCGTCTTATTTCTCCCGGTATGTCGAGTTTTTGCATTAGCATCGTTGGCCGGTTAAGTGCTAACAACTGGTCTCTATTGTACTGCCTCCTGCAAGAAACAGTGGCTCTGTCCCCTGGCTCAGGAGACATCTGGGTGATCTACGTGTCTGTGATGGATAAATGTGTCGCCGAATCAGAAAGATTAGCAAGAGAGCCAGATAGTAAATAGAAATAGGAAGAAATTGATCCGCTGTTGCAAAAAAGGCAGCCTACTCGTGTGGCGCCGGAAGTAGTAGAATTATAAACTACTTCCTCAAAGGAATTATAACTACTTCCTTTGAGGAAGTAGTTATAATTCCTTTGAGGGCCTGGTCCTCAGTATTGGGCATTTTAGCAGTTTTCGGCTAAACCCAATTTTATTTGCCATACTTTATCGTCCTCCATCGACCTACTCAGAGTTTTTATCCAAATTTGCCAAATTCTTAGCTGATTTAGTGCTGAAATTGGATAGAATAATTATAGTAGGGGACTTTAATATACATGAAGATGTAGATAGTGATTGCCTTAATTTGGCATTTAATTCGTTTTCTCATAAAGTAGGAAATTCTACCCATTATCTCCACCATACGTTGGACCTTGTTCTGACATATGGCATAGAAATAGAAAATCTGGTAGTGTCTCCTCATAACCCTGTACTGTCAGACCATTGTCTGTTAACCTTTGATTTTACTATTTCTGACCATTTGGCTCCTAAAGAAAAATATTACTACAGTAGATGCCTCTCAGACGATGCTGTTACCAAATTTATGCAGATTGTTTCCTCTATGCCATGTGTCAAAACAACGGAAATAAGCTATAGACAGCTTGCTCCTTCTGTAATTGATAGCATGGTGGATAGTGTTACAGCTTCTCTGCATCAGACTCTAGACTTGGTGGCCCCCTTAAAAAAGAAAAAGTCTAATCAGAGATTTCTAACTCCTTGGTTCAACATAGAAACTCGTAGCTTAAAACAGAAGACTCGTCAATTAGAAAGAAAATGGTGCTCCACTAATTTAGATGAAATCTATTTAGCTTGGAGAAATCATCTTTTAATTTATAAAAAATCTCTTTATTAGTTAAACCAACTTCTAAGGGGGTAATATCAGTTTTATATAATTTAATTTCTAATTTACAATCTTCTTCTCTGGCCGCTATTAAACTGAATTGGGAACAAGATCTTAATTTTACTTTTACTGATGAACTGTGGGACTCTATTCTTGGACAGGTTCACACTGCATCAATGTGTGCTCGTCACGCTCTTATTCAATTTAAGATCGTGCACCGGGTGCACCTGTCCAAGGTTAAGTTAGCACGTATTTACTCGGATATAGACCCAACTTGTGAAAAGTGTGGTAACGCTCCTGGCACTTTGCTTCACATGTACTGGTCCTACCCTTCGCTGATGAATTTTTGGCATTCTGTTTTTATCACTATGTCTGAAGTCCTGCAATATCAAATCAAACCTGATACATTTTGCACCATTTTTGGTGTGGTTCCAGAACTTGTCTTGCCAAATTCCAAATTAAAAGTATTCACATTTTCATTATTATTGGCCAGACGTGCTGTATTACTGAAGTGGAAACACTCTTCGCCCCCTTCACATGTACAGTGGATAAAAGATATAATGTCCTGTTTGGATTTAGAAAAAATCATATATACAGTTCGTGGCTCTGAAAACAAATTCTATAAATTGTGGCGCCCGTTTCTTGATTTCTTTGAAAGACCCACGATTATAGTTTCTGAGTAGCTCATATCCCCTTTTCCCCACCCCCACCTCACACACACAATTTTTCTTTTTGTTTTTTTGTATTTTTATTATTATTATTGTTTACTTAAAGGTTTTTGTGTTTTGAAGCATCCATATTTGTTAGTTTTAAATTCTATTTTTGCGCTGTTTGGTTAAAACAAAAATGAAACTTTCCAATACTTTGTATTGTATTGATACTTCATTTAATAATAATAAAAAGACCTTTGAAAGAAAGAAAAGAAAAATCTCTTAGAAAAGCTAGAACGAGTTATTATTCTGCATTAATAGAAGAGAACAAGAATAATCCCAGGTTTCTTTTCAGTACTGTAGCCAGGTTGACAAAGAGTCAAGACTCTGTCAATCCAAGCATTCCCTTAGAGCTTACTAGTCAGGACTTTCTGAACTTTTTCAATAATAAAATTTCATCCATCAGAGATAAAATCAATCAGATTCTTCCCACAGTTAACTTAAATACAGTAACTACTACAACTCCTTCAACTGATATATGTTTGGATGAGTTTACTCCAATTGACCTTTTAGAGCTAGACAAAATAATTTCCTCATCCAAGCCTTCAACTTGTCTTTTAGACCCTATTCCTACTAGGTTATTTAAAGAAGCCTTCCCACTTATTGGTAGCTTTATTCTTCATATAATCAATTCTTCATTAACTTTAGGCCATGTACGGCAGACTTTTAAAACAGCTGTAATTAAAACCCTTACTCAAAAAGCCAACGCTAGATCCAGGAGCTTTAGCTAACTATAGACCAATCTCTAATCTCCCTTTCATTTCAAAAATCTTAGAAAGAGTTGTTGCTACGCAATTATTTGACCACCTGCAGGGAAATGGTTTACTTTAAGAGTTTCAATCTGGGTTTAGAATCCATCATAGTACTGAAACAGCCTTAGTGAAGGTTACTAACGACCTCCTCATCGCATCTGATAATGGACTGGTTTCTGTACTTGTCCTTTTAGACCTTAGTGCAGCTTTTGATACTATCGATCATAATATTCTACTTGATAGATTAGAACACTATGTTGGACTTAATGGAACTTCGTTGCAGTGCTTTAGAAATTATTTATCTGATAGGTTCCAGTTTGTTCATGTCAATAATGAGTTTTCTTTCAATTCAAAGCTTAGTCATGGAGTTCCACAGGGATCTGTGCTAGGCCCTACTCTTTTTAGTTTATATATGCTTCCGTTAGGCAACATTATTAGAAAGCACTTTATACATTTTCATTGTTATGCAGATGATAGACAATTATACCTGTCAATGAAGCCAGATGATAGTAATCAATTAGCCAAGTTGGAAGCCTATCTTAAGGAAATCAAAGCTTGGATGACTTGTAATTTCCTGCTATTAAATTCTGATAAGACTGAACTCATTCTTGTTGGTCAAAAAAACCTTAAAATACCTTTCCAAATCAAACTTTCAGTTTGGATGCGGTTACTCTTTCTCTTAATAGCTCTGTGAGGAACCTTGGAATTATTTTTGATCAAGATCTGTCCTTCAATTCACATATTAAATTTGTTTCTAAGACTACCTTCTATCATTTGCGTAATATTGCCAAGATTAGGAGCATCTTGTCTCAGAGTGATGCTGAGAAACTGATCCACGCTTTTGTTAGCTCGAGATTAGATTATTGTAATTCTTTATTATCAGGTTGTCCTAAAACATCTTTAAAAAGTCTTCAGCTGGGACTTCCGGTTATGGCGGCCACGTAGGAAGACGTGTTTCACACTGCTCTGCTCTTAAAAATAAAAAGTAGGCTAAAACTCTCTTAATTGGAACAAAAACCTATCCCAGCATTTAGGCGCGGATATGGTAAAGACCAAGGCAGGGAAATTAGGCGGAGGAAAAAGTAATTCAACAAAACAATCCAAACTAACAGACTTCCACGCTTGTGACGAAGCAGAAAAAACTCCAGAGACTATGGCGGAGGAGGGAGCCAGCGGCGGAGCGGTAACTGCTGAGGAGGGGACAAATGCGGTGCTCGCTGCCATCACCTCCATGGGAGCAGACTTTTCATCTAAATTTGATGGGATTATAGCAGTGATAGAAGGAATGAGAAAGGAAATAAGCGACTGTATGGAACGAGTATCGCAGGCGGAGCTCCGAATTTCAAGCACTGAAGATGACGTCACCAGCCTACAATTAAAGTTGCAAACAATGGAATTAAAATGGAAACGTCTGGAAGATAACGTCCTGGACTTAGAATCCCGATTGCGACGGAATAATTTGAGGCTGGTGGGCCTCCCGGAGGGAGCGGAGGGACGGGACCCATGTTCCTTTTTGGAAAAGTGGATTCCAGAAGCGCTAAACAACGTGGACCTGCAGTCAACGGTCGTCTTAGAGAGCGCTCACCGAATCGGCCCACCGAGAGATAATAAGACACCACCGAGGACGCTGATTATGAAGTTCCTCAGCTACAGAGACAAGATGACGGTCACCAACGCGGCGCGAGCTAAAGGGGAAATTAAATACCAGGATCAACAGGTGCGGTTCTACCCAGACTTCACCACAGGAATTCAACAATTAAGGAGGCAGTTCGACCCCGCCCGCAAAGAGCTGCGCAGCCTCGAGATTCGTCATGGAGTGATTCATCCGGCAAGACTGCTAGTCACATATAAAGGGAGAACCCACATCTACAAGACTCCTCAAAAGGCGCAGGAGCTCATTAAGCAGATCCAAAAGGAAACTGGTGGAAGCTAAGCATGAACATGACAAAGGTAGAACATTTAAGCATTTGTAGACATCTGATAGATCTGAAACATATAACATGTCTACAAAATACAGACTGTATTATAAAAAAAAAAAAAGCTATGATATACAAAGTTGCTATAAAACTTTGAAGTTATGTTGAAAAAACTACAGAAGAGAGTTTATGTCATTAAAAATAGTAGTTAGAGTCAGGGTGATTGAGAAGAGAAAGACAGAGTGGTTTGACTGATCCTCGCAGGTGTGGAACAGTCACTAGCTATAACGGGAGACGGAATTTTTTTGATTTTGGGGGGATAACCACGAATGTGGGGGAAGGGGAATTTGTTTTTGTGTAGTTTGTAGGATGAATGTTCAACCATCCATGTTTTTGCTTCTCTGTATGAGCATGTTCATATTGCAAGGTAATCTTAAACTCCTTATTGATCACAGAGCAAAGCGTTAATCTTAATTTAACTTCATGGAATTGCAGAGGTCTACAAAATCTAAAAAAAACTTAAACAAGTTATGAATAAAATAAAAGACAGACTCAAAAATTGTATTTTTACAAGAAACTCATCTAATAGAGGAGGATGCAAAAAGAATTAGGAGAAGATGGCAAGGAAATGTGTTCACCTCATCTTTTTCATCCCGAGCTAGGGGAGTTATGACTCTCATACATAAAACAATCCCATTTTAAGTGAAAAATGTAATTGGAGACAAATTAGGAAGACATCTAATCATCCAAGGATCTTTGTTATTAGAAAATATAAATCTGGTGAACTTATACGGTCCCAATACTGATGATCAAAACTTCTTCATTAATTTATTCCTTACTTTATCATCACTTACAGGGCAACATATAATAGCAGGGGATTTTAATTGTACATTGAATCCCAGTATAGATAGATCAACAGGACTGGACTGTACGCACAATGGATGCAGGATGACCATTAATCACTTTATGAAAGAATTGAGATTGCTAGATATATGGACAGAAATGAAACCACAAGTCAAAGCCTATTCTTGTTATTCTAATACCTATAAGACATTCTCACGTACTGACTACTTTTTGATCTCCACAGAATTAAGGTCCAAGATTCAAAACTGTTTCTATGAAAACATTGTGATCTCTGATCATGCACCCTGCTGTCTAATATATGTAGATAAGAAATTGACAAAGGATCCAGGTAGGTGGCATTTTCAGCATAAATGGCTTCAGGAATTCATTAAGTACATCGAAAAACAGATAGATGAGTTCTTTGATATTAATACTACACAAACAACGGCATGTATAAAGTGGGAGGCTTTCAAAGCTTTTATTAGGAGGCATATTATTAGTTATACAGGTTCAAAATCTAAGAAGTGTCGAGAGGAGAGAGTCCAATTGGAACGTAAAATAAAAATTCTTCAAGAAAAAGTGTATGCAGGAAGTAACCCACAGTTAGAGAACCAATTACTGATTCTGAGAGCTGAATATGACAAAAAAAAAAAAAAAAAAAATCAGCGAATAGAGCTGCCTCAAGTCTTCTAAGATTGAAGCAAACTTTTTATGAACAAGGTGAAAAATCAGAAAAATTATTGGCATGGCAGATTAAACAATTAGCATTTAAAACACCAATTACCAGTATTATAAGTAATGGACAGGTAGTTATAGATCCTTTAGAAATTAATAGTGCCTTTAGAGATTATTATGAAAAACTATATGATACAAAAAATGAAACTGACTTAACAAAACTAAATGGGTTTTTGGGTGGATTATCTATACCGTGTATTCCAAATGAAAACAGGGAGATACTGGAGTCTAAAATTAGTCAAGAAGAAGTTGGGCAAGCCATTGATAATATGAAATCAGGAAAAAGAGCAGGACCAGATGGTCTTCCAGTTGACCTCTATAAAAAATTTAAGAATAAATTAATAAAACCACTTTTGGAAATGGTTTTAGAAGCATTTCAAAATAGTAATTTACCACCATACATGAATAATGCCTTAATTATACTGTTGCCAAAACCAGGTAAACCCTCTAATAAATGTGAAAACATGAGACCATCCATCCATCCATCTTCTACCGCTTTTCCGGAGGTCCGGGTCGCGGAGGCAGCAGTTCAAGCAGAGAAGCCCAGACTTCCCTCTCCCCAGCCACCTGCTCCAGCTCTTCAGAGGGGATACCAAGGCGTTCCCAGACCAGCTGGGAGACATAGTCTCTCCACCGAGTCCTGGGTCTGCCCCGGGGTCTCCTCCCAGTGGGACGTGCCTGAAACACCTCAAGTGGGAGGCGTCCAGGAGGCATCCTAATCAGATGCCCATACCACCTCAACTGACTCCTTTCAAACATGAGACCAATAAGCCTATTAAATGCTGACCTTAAGATAATCTGTAAAATTTTAGCAAGACGACTACAAGAAATATTACCAAATATTATTAACCGAGATCAGAATGGCTTTATAATGGGAAGACAAGGCTTCCATAATGTAAAAAGACTATTTAATATTATTTATTCCAATAAAGAAGCACTGGATACAGCTCTCCTATCATTGGACGTCGAAAAGGCCTTTGATAGGGTCGAATGGCCCTATCTTTTTGAAGTCCTACAAAGGTTTGGACTTGGAAATAATTTCATAAAATGGGTCCGGGTAATATACAATAATGCTACAGCAGAAATCCTAACAAACAGCAATATCTCAAAATCAATAAAAATCAATAGAGGATGTCGACAAGGCTGTCCACTTTCACCCTTATTGTTTACTATGGCAATTGAACCTTTAGCCATGGCAGTACGTTTACATCCACAAATATATGGAATTAAAGTAGGACCAACAGAACATAAAATCTCCCCATATGCCGATGACATAATTTTGTTTATGTCGAATTTTAAAAAATCAATTCCAACCTTGTTAAATTTAATTAAGAACTTTGGGGAAATATCAGGATATAAAATAAATAAAACTAAATCTTCAATATTAATGCTAAATGAGACCCAGAGAAATCACCCAGCTCCTGAGGTAAATCAATTCAATGTTGTAAATCAGTTTAAATATTTAGGAATTCAAATTTTGCCTAAGCTAGAATCAATCGCCAGCACCAACTATGAAGCCTTAATGACAGATATTAATGAGTTACTTCAGAGATGGATGTCACTATCAGTGTCTTCACTTCCAGCACTTCAGAGAGAGCAGACGCTTTCTTCCCCTCTCCCTCCTAATCCTCTCTCCTCTGATTCCAGCTTGCAATGTTGCATTTGTGTCTGTGTTTAGTCGCTCTTCTTCTGCTGAATCTTAATCTAAACGGAAATTATGGATTTGGAAGCGGCTTAAATGTGCTATTGTCACCACTTTCAACAAGAACCGGGCCAAGGGGGAGCCCAAGAATTGGAACCTGCTGAGTGTATGATTTGACTGGAGATGCAGAAGACATCTATTGGCTATGATCACAGGATTTCTATTTTTGGCTCTGGAGTTTCCTGGTGTTTCAGAAATTGAGGAAGGTGGAGAGCTGTTCAAAATGCGGATCCAGGCAAGCTCCTTCACCAATTCGACAAGTTGGGGAGTGCACGAGGCGGCATGGTGAACTGAATGGTGATTCAGATGGTGGAATACATCTTGAAGTCGCCAGTGCTCTCCAGAGAATGTTAAAGTTTAAGCCTGTACATGGAAATTATGAAGCACGGGTGAGGAAAATTCTATTCTCTGAGTGCACTGTGCAGATTTGACCTTGTCTTTGGTGCCCTGTTTACATTTACATTCCTCCTCGATGAAGATAAGCGGAAGGAGCGGCTCTGCTAACCCAAACAATCGACACAATCGCTGTTGTTTCAACAGAGTGGACTCTCTCAAGGACAGTGCACCATGTGTCTTCAACTCGCCACCTGCAAGCAAGAGAGAGAGACTCTGGACTTGCTTATAGATCACATGATTAACATCCATCCACTGCCAGGAGGCGCCCTCTGCTGTTCACTAGCGATTGACACACCTACACTACACTGCATACAACATTACAGGACTGATACACACACTGATATATAAACATACACTGACTCTCTCAACTCTTGTTTTGTGTGATCTATTGTCTGCTAATTTATATGTGCATTAGAGAGTTTTTTTTCTAGGTAATCACAATTTTGGTCATATAATGAGCTTTATATAAGCTCATATAATGAGCTTTATTTTGATTAACAATGCTTTTTTCTCTCTGCCCATTGTGTTTCCCTACCCCCCTTCCCCCTACCCCTCTTTACCCCCCACTGTATGACAGGCGTCTTGCATGGCTGCCGCGTCATTGGGTTGCGCTTATCTAGCGCACCCAATGTCAAGTCAAATTCCTCGTATGTTTACTTGTGTTTCCTTGTAAGCATGCTTGGCAATAAAGTTCATTCTGATTCTGATGATCGGGAGAATTAATATACTTAAAAGTAATATCTTACCAAAAATACTTTATTTATTTCAATACATTCCTTTACCACCACCTTCAGATCTATTCTCACGAATTAAAAAAAGTTAGTGGAATTTATATGGAACAATAGCAAGGCTAGATTACGTTTGTCCTTACTATATTTACCATTTGATCGTGGAGGTCTGAAATGTCCAAACTTTATGTTGTATTACTGGTCAGCACAACTGAGGTCTATGACATATTATTTTTCATCAAATGATCTCCCTCACTGGACTGAAATGAAATCATACAATTTACCTTTACCTCTTCCCTTATTCATATACTCAGACTCGGCTAAAAAATTACAGAAACAAGTTAAAAATCCATTGTTATTATTATTATTGTCCATTGTTATTATAATTATTGTCACAATTTAGCCCAGTATGGGGTAATCAATATTTTACACCAGGAAGAGCGGATGCTGTATTTAAAGTATGGAATTTAAAAGGGATTCAAAAGATTCAAGACTTATATTTGTCACGTTCAGATAACATAATGTCTTTTGAAGAACTGAGGATCAAATTCAATCTTAATAGAACACATTTTTTTTTAAATATCTTCAGCTTAGGAAGTTTATTCGATCAAATCAAAATAATGCTCTCACCCGACCTACTTATTCATCCTTGGAAAAAATTTTGACGAAAGACAGTAAGAGAAAGGGTATTATTTCAGAGTTTTATAACTCATTGACACTATTCTCAAGTGAAAACTCACAGAAAAGACTGAATTATTGGAAAGAAGACCTGCAAATTGAAATTTCAGAGGAACAATGGGAATTGGCTTGTACAGAAGCTCAAACCAAATCAATAAATGTACGTCTTAAATTGATACATTTTAAATGGTTAATGCGGATGTATGTTACACCAGTGGAGTTAAATAGATATAACAAAAACATACCAGATACATGCACAAAATGTATGGAAAGTAAAGGAACCCTATTTCACTGTTTATGGGAATGTAGAAAAATCAGAATGTTTTGGGAAGAGGTGAGGGTAACAATTGAAAAAATAATTTCAAAACAATTCACATTGAACCCTAAACTGTTTTTGTTGGGTCTGTATCCAGAAAAACATAACTTTAATAAGAGTGAAAGAGCATTCATAGACCTCAGTTTGCTTAATGCCAAAAAATGTATTGCACTACTGTGGAAAAAGATTCATAGACCAGATGTGACTCAGTGGTTAAGACAGATGTTAACAAACCTTCCACTAGAAAGAATAACACCCATACTGAAATCAAAGGAAAATGTGTTTGAGAATATATGGAGACCTTTCATTGATTATGTAAAGAAATTAAACATAACTTCTGAAGAAGAAGGTGAATGATGTGTGTGGACCTTGCAAATTCCAAATTGGTGAATGTATAATCTGTATACTTATGTAATAGATTACCTAGACTAAACAGAGGAGCATTGTTGATGACCTGCCTTTGTTAGTGGTTGTTGGTGTTTTTAGTACATTTTTTTTGTAGTTAGTGTTTTTTTTAAATTTTTAAATTACTTTAGTGTTAGTGTTTGATTGTTTGTGCCATGTTTGTAAAAAAAAAAAAAAAGGTTCAATAAAAAATATTGTGGAAAAAAAAAAAGTCTTCAGCTGATCCAAAATGCTGCAGCAAGAGTTTTAACAGGTACTACAAAGAGAGATCATATCTCTCCGGTTCTGGCCTCCCTTCATTGGCTTCCCATAGAGTTTAAAATTAAGTTTAAAATCCTTTTTCTTACTTACAAAGCTCTAAACAATCAGGCTCCTTTTTATTTAAAAGATCTGATACTACTGTATTATCCTAACAGAGCACTACGCTCCCAAAATGCAGGATTACTTGTAATATCTAGAATCTCCAAAAGGTACAATGGGAGGCAGAGCCTTCAGTTATCAAGCTCCTCTCCTGTGGAACCAGCTGCCAATCTGGATTCGGGAGTCAAGACTCGATCTCTGTTTTTAAGAATAGGGTTAAAACCTTCCTTTTTGATATAGCCTACAATTAGGGAGGGATCATGTGTTTCTGAACCCTCCCTTAGTTATGCTGCCAATAGGTTTAGTCAGCCGGGGGACCTCCAAAAATGCACAAGGGCCTCACTCCTTTTTTCACTCTCAATGAAATTTTTTTTTTTTTTTTTTGCTGGTCATTAACATTTGTTTGTTCTCTCCCATAGATTGAGTCCCCATCGTGCTGTTTGCTCTCTACATGTCTGTTCTTTTCATCTTCTCTGTCCCCTCACCCCCCAGCCAGTCGCAGCAGATGACTGCCCCTCCCTAAGCCTGGTTCTGCTGGAGGTTGCTCCCTGTTAAAAGGGAGTTTTTCCTCTCCACCGTCGCCAAGTGCTTGCTCACAGGGGATCGCCTGATTGCTGGGTCTTTCTGCAACTGTGGCGGTCCCCCCTACAGTTGAAAGTGCTATGAAATGACTGTTGTTGTGAAATGGCGCTATATAAATAAAGTTGAATTGAATTGAATTGCTCTTATTTTCTTATCTTCTAAATTATTGCTCTGAGTGTTGCTATCCCTGTGCTGTTGCAATTCTGGAATTTCCCCATTGTGGAACTAATAAAAGCTTATCTTATCTTAAGGGTCTCAATTGTGTTTTCAGTCCACTAGATGGTGCAAAGCAAAAACACAGTCAGGTGAAGTCGTAGTTTGTCGCTGAGAATCGCAGCCAGATGTTGCAAAAGCCCCCATTCTCGAGTGAAGTTATATCTTGTCTAGCAAGATTTGCAGCCAGGTGTGAAAGTTAGGGAGTAGTTGGATGTGCCAAAAAGTTCGCTCAGGTGTTGCGTCTTTTGGGGATTTTATGACAAAGATGGAAGGAAAGACTGACATGACACAAAACCCACAAGGACTGCCATAGGAAATGAAAAGAAAAAAGAAAAACATTCAGAGCACGTGGGCCCGCACTCATCTCAGAGCCAACCAGCAACAGCACTGATAGCAACGGATAAGGCTAAAAACACTCCAGCATGAGCAGCACTGACCAGCCCACTCCGGACATCTCCTGCACAACGAGGTGGCTACCTTGAAGTCAGCACCGAGTCACTCGCAAACCCCACTAAGCAGTTTTACTGAAGTTCCTTTCCTGAGACTGGGACTTCTTTTGGCCCGTGTGAGTTCTCCCAAATTTTCCTAAAGAGCACAGCTCATTTGATTGAACTTAAACCTGAACTTCAGTTGATCTTTTCATCTGCATTTTACCGTTGTACATTGAAGACAGCATATTCAATGATCAAAATGTCGACAAGATCACCTTAACCTTAATTTATTTTACAGGATTACAGTTTAATAAGGTCAACAAAATCCCCAAAAAGGAGATTTAATCAATCTAATTTAGCCTAGCCTGAAACAAAATAATCATAAAGAAGAATCAAGATAATTTTACTGAGGAGAAATCTTGAAGAATTAAACTGGTACCTCCTCTGGTGAACTCATGCTTCTTCTTCACGAGCTCCTCACTGAATGTGTCTCGTCCACCACTGAACACACCAGCTGTGACATCAACAAACACACAACAACATCACTATTACTGATGAGACAGAGGTCTGGACCAGTTCTATGTTCCAAATGGCCCCATCTTACTATCCAAGAGTTTTACAGGAGTGAGCAGCCTCTACTGTAGGAAGAGACATATGGAGCCACTAAACATGTGTGAATCTTAAAAAAGGAGAAAACAGCCAAGTTGGATGAATAAACGGGTCTGTAACATTGGTAATAGGAACATTCCTAATGGGTGAACAGGTCAAGTCAGACCCAGGATCCAAGTTATACATTTTATATCCAGTGATTTACAAATGGATCTGGAGCTATCTAAAGCCCAATTCAGAGCACTGTAGTCCCACAGACCTGCTGTGGATTTACATCTGGGGGCAGCCAGCCGTGATGAAGGAAAGTTGTTTGACAGCAGAAACAGCCAAAACCTTCTCCAGGTCAGTTGACAAATATTCCTTACATTTGTTGGTGACCGAGAAAAGTCGTCTTAACAGTTTTACAGAAATTCGTCTTCTCCTTCATGTTTTAAACATCCACTGTTAAGGTGTACTACCGCCACCTGCTGGGGTGGTGAATTAATTCATTCATTAAAAAAACTAGGACCACAGAGGGTAAATCCTAAGTCCTGGGCATGTACAATGGTGTGAAAAAGTGTTTGCCCCCTTTCTGATTTCTCTTTTTTTTTTTGTATGTTTGTCACACTTAAATGTTTCTGATCATCAAACAAATTTAAATATCAGACAAAGATAACACAAGTAAACACAAAATGCAGTTTTTAAATGAAGGTGTTTATTATTAAGGGTAAAAAAAAAACAAAAAACTCCAAACTTACATGGTCCTATGTGGAAAAAGTGATTGTCCCGCCATGTTAAAACATAAATAAACTATGGTTTATCACATTTTTGGAAAGCTGAGTTCAATTTCTCTCGCCACACCCAGGTCTGATTACTGCCACACCTGTTCTCAATCACTAACCACTGCACGGTGGCGCAGTGGTTAGCACTGTGGCAGCACAGTTTACCCTTGGCCGGGGGATCGCGGGGACCGTGAGATCGTGGGTTCGATACCAGCCCCCGACCAACAGTGATCTGTGTAGAGTTTGCATGTTCTCCCCGTGTCTGCGTGGGTTTACTCCGGGATTTCTCCGGTTTCCTCCCACATGCCAAAAACATGCAGGTTAGGGATACGGGGCGCTTGCGCACGCAGCGACCGGCAGCTGGTGGCTTGTCACCAGACTGCAAAACAAATCTACCTACGGGTACTAATAAGTAACAAAAAAAAAATAAATAAAAAAAATCAAGAAATCACTTAAATAGGACCTGCCTGACAAAGTGAAGTAGACTAAAAGATCCTCAAAAGCTAGACATCATGCTGCGATCCAAAGAAATTCAGGAACAAATGAGAAGCCAAGTAACTGAGATCTATCAGCCTGGAAAAGGTTATAAAGCCATTTCTGAAGCTTTGAGACTCCAGCAAACCATAGTGAAAGCCATTGTCCACCAATGGCAAAAACATGGAACAGTGGTTTTCTGGGAAGGTTAACCTGGGAAGGTTAACTTTGCCATGCAGGCAGAGTTCCAAGACAAAAACCACTGCTGAGCAAAAACAACATCAAGACTCATCTCAGTTTTGCCAGAAAACATCTTGATGATCCCCAAGACTTTTGAGAAAATACTCTGTGGACTGATGAGACAAAAGTTGAACTTTCTGGAAGGTGTGTGTCCCATTACATCCGGTGTAAATCTAACAGCATTTCAGAAAAGGAACATTATACCAATAGTAAAATATGGTGGTGTAGTGTGATGGTCTGAGTCTGTTTTGCTTCTTCAGAACCTGGAAGACCTGATGTGGTAAATGGAACCATGAATTCTGCTGTCTACTAATAAATGCTGAAGGAGAATTTCTGGCCATCTGTTTGTGACCTCAAGCTGAAGCACACGGGTTCTGCAGCAGGACAATGATCCAAAATACACCAGCAAATCCACCTCTGAATGAATTAAGAAAAACAAAATGAAGACTTTGGAGTGACCGAGTCAAAGTCCTGACCTGAATCTGATTGAGATGCTGTGGCATGACCTTAAAAAGGTGGTTCATGGTCGAAAACCCTCCATTGTGGCTGAATTACAACAATTCTGCAAAGATAAGTGGGCCAAAATTCCTCCACAGCGCTGTAAAAGACTCACTGCCAGTTATCGCAAACGCTTGAGTGCAGTTGTTGCTGCCAAGGGTGGCCTAACTAGACATTAGGTTTAGGGGGCAATTACTTTTTCACACAGGACCGTGTAGGTTTGGATTTTTTCACCCTTAATAATGAACACCTTCATCTAAAAACTGCATTTTGTGTTTACTTGTGTTATCTTTGTCTAATATTTAAATTTGTTTGATGAGCTAAAACATTTAAGTGACAAATATACAAAAAATGACAAACCAGGAACAGGAGATCAGCACATCATCCCTGATCAGAAAGTGCAAGTTTGATGGCACACAGCATGTAATCAGATTACACAGAGTAAAGAGCTCATAACGGCTGGTTTATCAGAAGTAAAACATAAATTTGTGCTTTAATGTTTTATGCTGGATGACAATTTTAATATTGTGCTTCTGCTTCTTCTTGTAAAACTATTTTTGTAGGTTTAGCTCTACAAATCTCATTAATTTTAGGATTTTTTTTTTAAATTACAAACATTTTTTATATTTACTTTTGATGCCTCTGGTTCTGCTACCACTCTGTTCAACTTTCCTAAAAATGCCTAAAAATAACAGGCCCAAAGTAAATCAAAAGCTGTTCTTCAACTCTTTGCAGCATCTTCATGGGGTTGGTCTCATTTAAAGGAAAACACTCTAAATTTTTTGGCAAAACAGTCATAATCTCTTTAAGTGCTCCTGCCACTGAGTAACAATCATCTAAACATACTAAATTTGAAGAAAATAAAGTTCGCCTGGTTGGGTTTTTTTTTAGATACAAATGCTTGCAAATAACATACAGCTGTCAGATACTCAGGGATGGCAACAGGAAATTCTGATTTCAGCTGAAATCTAATTTGGTCGATTGACTTATGGGGGGGCTGGGAGGTTTTCAGTAAAACAGAAGTAATTTAGACTGAAAAAAAATGATTAAAAAAAAATGAAATACTAGACTTAGATAGATCATTAAATTTAATGAAAAGTTAACTTACTTTTTCTTCAATGCTGTCTCACTGTCTTTAGTCCAACATATTTAACAGTTCTATAAGAGTTTATTACACTATTTACACTGGTCACCAAGTCACTTCTAATATGAAACTTTCTTCCTTTTGGCAGCAAGCTAGTCTCTGAACTTTGAACTTCATCTCCTTTTCTGGTTTCTTCAGAAATTGTCCGAGTGTTTCTGTTACCTCGTCGAACTTTGAGCCAATTTTCACCTTTACCATCACTTTTCTCTCAAGCCAATTCCATCGGAACTTATTTTTGACACTTTTGTCTGTTTCCAGCACTGATGACTCCTGATCCTTCGATAAAAATCTCATAATTCCGCTGAAAACAATACCGAAAGCTCAGAATTCCAACACGAACCAGGGATGTGATTTGGGGTTGGGGAAATTATCTGAAAACTCAGCAGGGGGTCTGGGGGACACAGTCCCCCAGCGAGGTCCGGGGCAGCGCTCCGGCGGGGGGAGGGGGCAAGGGGGGCGAAGCCCCCCGAAGCTCCTGGGTTTTTATGATTTTTAAGTACCAGAACTGTGCTTAAATGACATAAAACAAACAGCTGAATGCCACTTATTACTGTATAATATTGACTTATGTTCCAAGAAGATAGCATTCCTAAAATATTCCAACAAGCATTATCCATCACATGCTTTAACACTTGATCAAATCAAAATCCATCCATCCATCCATCCATCTTCTACCGCTTAATCCTTTCGGGTCGCGGGGGGGCTGGAGCCTATCCCAGCATCTTTGGGCGAGTTAATTTTATCTATTCCATAATAGAAATAAAATTCCAACATACCATTACTTTTTATAATTTCAGCATTCATTTCAGATCCCCAGTTTCAATCTCCATTGATTCTTGAGCAGTTCATTTTGCACAATCACTGATGTAGCCAAGTCTTAGAAATATTCAAAAGTTATGAGTCAATGTCCACTGTGCACTGTCAATTTCAAACTGTTTGGAATCATAAAAGTAATCTAACTAAATTGTTTTGCTATTTTTTTCTCCTCAACATCAGTGTCAGGGCGCTGCGGGAGTTTTGGGGGATGGTTAACTTTTATTACCGTTTCCTCCACCGCGCAGCCCACCTCATACAGCCGTTGTACGCCACCAGTAACAGAGTTAATGGCTCTCCACCTGGCCATACGCCACTTCCAGTTCTGCCTGAAAGGGCGCACCTTCACTGCGTTCGTGGACCACAAGCCGCTAACGTACTTATCGTACTTTATCTTCCTGGAAGATAAAATAAAGCGGAATTCGGCGAATTAGCAGAAAATCACATCCCTGAGAACACGCCACCATGAATTTTTGACAAAGCATACAACGAGCCATTTGATTGGTCCAATCGTTTGCAACTATCCAATCGCAGGGCTGTTTACAATACAGCAGTAGCTTGAACACAACACATCCGGGTTATCGCGGGAGATGACTTCCGGGGAAGCTCCGAGCGCTTATGTAATCGTGTTGATTTTTGCTAAAATCAGTAACAATAAGGTACCTTACCCCCCTAAAATTTTCTCAACGGATTTAGACGATTCACAGAAATGATCAATTTGAAAATAAATCCGCGGAAATCCGCGGAAAATTGCCATCCCTGGATACTGGCTGGAAAAAACAACAGAAATGTAGAACCAGTGTTTTCAAGCTCAGGTCAAAATTTTGTAACAATACCCACAAAAAAATGAATATATTACACAGCTTTTTTCTCAGGATGTAACAAGGCATTCTTGAACTGTGCCAAACTTGTGTTCCAGAGTTCACTATCTCAGCAGTTTGCACAATAAAACCAAGGGGGTAATAACTCAGACATACACAGCACAGTTCCTGTTGTTTTGGGGGTTTTTTTACAGGCAAAAATAGCCTACAGTGTAAGAAAAATTATACTAAAAATTAATACATTTCACTAAAGTATACACAAAAACAATCCTCTCCCCTCCAATTTTTCCAGAGTTCACTATCTCACCACATTTACACAGATACAGGTCAACTGGACCCCTGACCAAGTGTGCACCCCAAGTGGACCACGGAATCCAATCTGTGCATGTACAGGTGCATTCTCCATCCAGAGATTTACTGTATAAATGCTGGCCCCAGATGAAAACCAGTCTGTGGGACTATAATGTTCTGACTGAGGCTTTAGAAAATGATGAATCACTTTGTAAATCACTGATGAAAATGTACAGATTGAATACCGGGGTCCACCTGGGGTGCTCACATTAGTGTGCTCACTTGGTCAGGGGTCCATTTCACCAGATCACGTTTACACAGTAAAACAAAGGCACAATAACCCAGACATACACAGCTGTATTTATGTATGGTATGTAATGTACAGTGGGGCAAAAAAGTATTTAGTCAGCCACCAATTGTGCAAGTTCTCCCACTTAAAGGATGAGAGAGGTCTCCAATTTTCATCATAGGTATACCTCAACTATGAGAGACAAAATGAGAAAAAAAAAAATCCAGAAAAATCACACTGTCTGATTTTTAAAGAATTTATTTGCAAATTATGGTGGAAAATAAGTATTTGGTCAATAACAAAAGTTTATCTCAATACTTTGTTATATACCCTTTGTTGGCAATGACAGAGGTCAAACGTTTTCTGTAAGTCTTCACAAGGTTTTCACACACTGTTGCTGGTATTTTGGCCCATTCCTCCATGCAGATCTCCTCTACAGCAGTGATGTTTTGGGGCTGTCACTGGGCAACACGGACTTTCAACTCCCTCCAAAGATTTTCTATGGGGTTGAGATCTGGAGACTAGCTAGGCCACTCCAGGACCTTGAAATGCTTCTTACAAAGCCACTCCTTCGTTGCCCGGGCAGTGTGTTTAGGATTATTGTTATGCTGAAAGACCCAGCCACGTTTCATCTTCAATGGCCTTGCTGATGGAAAGAGGTTTTCACTCAAAATCTCACGATACATGGCCCCATTCATTCTTTCCTTTACACGGATCAGTTGTCCTGGTCCCTTTGCAGAAAAACAGCCCCAAAGCATGATGTTTCCACACCCATGCTTCACAGAAGGTATGGTGTTCTTTGGATGCAACTCAGCATTCTTTCTCCTCCAAACATGACAAGTTGAGTTTTTACCAAGAAGTTCTATTTTGGTTTCATCTGACCATATGACATTCTCCCAATCCTCTTCTGGATCATCCAAATGCTCTCTAGCAAACTTCAGACAGGCCTGGACATGTACTGACTTAAGGAGGGGGACACGTCTGGCACTGCAGGATTTGAGTCCCTGGTGGCGTAGTGTGTTACTGATGGTAGCCTTTGTTACTTTGGTTCCAGCTCTCTGCAGGTCATTCACTAGGTCCCCCGTGTGGTTCTGGGATTTTTGCTCACCGTTCTCGTGATCATTTTGACCCCACGGGGTGAGATCTTGCGTGGAGCCCCAGATTGAGGGAGATTATCAGTGGTCTTGTATGTCTTCCATTTTCTAATAATTGCTCCCACAGTTGATTTCTTCACATCAAGCTGCTTACCTATTGCAGATTCAGTCTTCCCAGCCTGGTGCAGGTCTACAATTTTGTTACTGGTGTCCTTTGACAGCTCTTTGGTCTTGGCCATAGTGGAGTTTGGAGTCTGACTGTTTGAGGTTGTGGACAGGTGTCTTTTATACTGATAACAAGTTCAAACAGGTGTCATTAATACAGGTAACGAATGGAGGACAGAGGAGCCTCTTAACGAAGAAGTTACAGGTCTGTGAGAGCCAGAAATCTTGCTTGTTTGTAGGTGACCAAATACTTATTTTACCAAGGAATTTACCAATTAATTCATTAAAAATCCTTCAATGTGATTTTCTGGATTTTTTTTTTCTCATTTTGTCTCTCATAGTTGAGGTATACCTATTTTTTATTTATTTTTTTTTTTTGTTACTTATTTGTACCCGTAGGTAGATTCGGTTTGCAGTCTGGTGACAAGCCACCGGCTGCTGGTCGCTGCGTGCGCGAGCGCCCTAAACCTACATGTTTTTGGTATGCGGGAGGAAACCGGAGAAATCCCGGAGTAAACCCGCGCAACACGGGGAGAACATGCAAACTCCACACAGCTCACCGGCCGAGGGTAAAACTGTGCTGCCCCAGTGCTAAACCACTGCGCCACCGTGCAGCCATGTATGATGAAAATTGGAGACCTCTCTCATCTTTTAAGTGGGAGAACTTGCACAATTGGTGGCTGACTAAATACTTTTTTGCCCCACTGTATGTACACAGTTCCTTTTTTTTACAGGAAAAAGTAGCCTACAGTGAAATAAAAATTATACTAAAAAATTATTAAATTTTTCTGCAATATATACAGTAACAAATAACCCCCCCCACACACACACACACACGGTGCACACAAAAACGTCACCATGCGGGACCCTTGTAATTACAGATTGGTCAAATGTTATTTTGATTGATAAAGAATAATTTAGATTATAAGACTTACCTATCCACAACCGTACTGTCGCTGGTATTGTCCGCTGGCGTCTGACGATCGTCAGCTATTCCGTTGATGCAAACCTCTATTGTTTACTGATTCGTCGTCCAGGTCACCCGACCCGGTCAAGCCATCTACGCTTTCATGCATGCCCTTTCAGTTTAATTTGTGAACCACTTTTCAAAACAAGTAAAATAATGGCTAATGTTACCCTGACCCTTCTGCACAGTATCATAAAGGACTGCGCGTCACACAGCGGCGGAGTCAAAAGAGATTTTACGCACGGGAACGCATGGCATTTTACCGGAAATATAAACACGGAACCAGTGCGTGTAGTGTGTCATTGAAGTCAGAAATTGATTGGCTAAACGACACGTCCATCATCAGATTACTCAGCTTCAGTTGGCTCGTTGTATTCAAAGAGAAATATAAATGTCAACTGGTTGATTTGAATACTTCACTTGAATGTTTAGCTGTTAATGTATGTCTCTCTCCGGTAATGAATTTCAACATTGCAGTAGTGTACAACCCACCGTCACACAACTCTTCCTTTTATAATGAATTAAGTGATCTGGTTAAACAACTTGAGAAGAACAGAGAAACGATAATTCATGGTGACTTTAATATCAACTGGTCTGATAAAAAAGACAAACAAAAACTGAAAAGCCTCATGACTAAATTTAATTACCAGCAAATCATCAAAGGACCCACCAGGATAACCAAACAATCCAGAACACTTATTGACATGGTATTTACTAATAAACCAGAACGAATAACCAGAACCTATAATCTTGTAACTGGTCTCTCAGATCATAACATGGTTCTTGCTGTCAGGAAACTTACTAAAAAGCGACTACAGTATTTTGGGGGAGTCGATATTGACAAATCAAATTTTATTATCCCCAAATCAAAAAATGAGGAGTTTGAACATTACTTAGAGAATCAAAATTGGGAGCAGCTCATGTCAACATGTGAAGTAGATGATTGTTGTAATTTTATAACTGCAACAATCACAAAGTCTATAGAAAAATTTTCAAAGCAAATTAAAAGTAGACAACAGAAGATTAGCCTACCATGGTTAAATAATGAAATAAGAAAACTTATGAAGAGGCGAGACTATGCACTGAAAACATCACTAACCTCCAAACTACAAAATGATCACCTTGTGTACAAAAGTTTAAGAAATAAAGTGGTACATGAGCTGCGAAAATCAAAAATATCTTATTACAATAAACTGATAGATCATGCAAAGGGTAACAACAGTTCCCTATGGAGGCATTTAAATAACTTAACTAATAAAAAAAACGATCAGAAGGGGGTAAAGGAACTTAGAATCAATGGCAAGACCGTCAGTGACAAGGCTACTTTGGCAAATGAATTTAATTCACACTTTGTGGGCTCTGTGGAAGACTTAACAAAAAATTTTGTGCTGCCAAATGTGCTCAACAACACAAATTCCATACTTCCAACAGATACTTTTCACATCGATGAGGTAAATGAGAAGTTAATTGCTGGTATTGTTAAAACACTGTCAAACTCAAAAACTAATGATATCTACAATATGAGCACCTCCTTTCTTAAAATGCACAGCAAAATATTAATCAAACCACTGACTCACCTCATTAATCTCTCCATTAGGTCTAGTACATTTCCATCTGGCTGGAAAAAAGCTGTCGTCATACCAGTTCATAAATCAGGCAGTAAAGACGATATATGCAATTACCGCCCAATCTCTATTTTACCAGTCCTATCTAAGGTTCTTGAAAAAGTTGTAGCTACACAGCTGATAGACTACTTACAAGACAGTCAACTTCTTCATCCACATCAATTTGGTTTTAGACCAGGATACTCAACAGAAACAGCAAATTGTTGCCTTATTGAAAACGTCAAACAGTCCTTGGACAGGGGTAATGTGGTAGGAGCTGTTTTTCTAGATCTCAAAAAGGCTTTCGATACTGTAAACCACAGTTTGCTTTTATCCAAAATGGTATCTTTTAACTTCTCCCAAATACATTAGAATGGTTTGCATCTTATCTCCAGAATAGAGAACAGTGTGTAAAAGTTCACCAGGATAAATCCTCATTTTTAAACAACCGCATGGGTATCCCACAAGGGTCCATTCTTGGTCCTTTACTTTTCAGCATTTTTATTAATGACTTGCCGTTACACTGCTCAGCTGCAACATGCCAACTTTATGCAGATGATGCAGTTATTTACACAGCTGCCAAGACTCCAGCACAGGCTGCAGATGTACTGTCTACAAGTATGGTTGATGTCCAAGAGTGGCTCCTCAAGAACCATCTATTGCTGAACCTTCAGAAAACAGTCTCAATGTGCTTTTCAATCAAAAAATGTAACCTGCAACATTTTAAAGTTAATATACATGATCATGACATCAGTTTAGCTACAGAATTCAAATACCTTGGCATTGTACTAGATCCTCAACTCAAATTTAATCTTCATATAAAGAAAATTTCAAAACAGTAAAAAAAAATCTGAACTGCTTTAAATTAATTAGATATTACATACCTTACGAAGCAGCTGCAGTGTATATGCATTCTATGGTTTTTTCTCATATATCATACTGTTTGACAGTCTGGCTCAAGCAGCCCCTTCCACAATAAGACATATAGGTTCATTATATAATCAAACCCTAAAAATCTTGGACAAAAAGCCCATTAGGTGGCATCACTGTAATGTTTTAAAAAAATACAACCTATTGAGTTTTGAGAGCTTCATTGACCTCTGTCTTCTGAAATTAACGTTCAAATGTTTCCATAAATCAGCACCCGAGCCACTTGCTGGTTTCGTCCAAAGACAGGACAGCAGCAGAGCCACCAGGAGTTCTGTTAACAATAACTGTAAAATATTCCACCGCAGAACCACATTTGGACAAACAGCTTTCTCTATAAAGGGCAGTCACATCTGGAACACAATGCCAAATGAAATTAAAATAATAACGGACTTTAAAACATTCACTAAAAATGTTAAAAACTGGCTGAAAAATAAACAAGAATGTACTCATGTATGAATTAATTGTCTGCAAAGTGAGAGTGAATGAAGGGAAGGAATAAATGTGTTTGTTTATAGTGAGTGACGGAGGGAGGAAGGCCTGAAATAGGCAAATGTGAGTTATGTTATATGTGTTAAATGTGAGTCAGGCTGTTATATTTGTGTATTTATAATATTTATAATATTTATGTTAAATGTGAGTCAGGCTGTTATATTTGTGTATTTATAATATTTATAATATTTATAATTGTATATTTATAATTTTTCTGCATTGATGTATGTGGTTATTGTGTATATTTTTTATCTTGATTCTTTTTTCTAAAGCCCATCCAGGGACAAGAGTTGCGAATTAGCTAATAGCTATACACTCTATGTGCAACACATCAGATTGATTGTCTTTGATTAATTGTCTATGTTTATTGCACTGTCCCTGTCAAATAAACTAATCTACTACTATTCGCGGTCGTTGATGGGCAGATCCTTCTTGCTAGGTTTACGATCATTGGTTATTCAAGGTTTAAAAACCCAAATCAAGGCTCTTGTTGGTCGAATGAGATGTCAATCTCATTCTAAACCAATCAAACACTCCTTTGGCTTTCTGTTTACGGCTGTGTCTGTACTGGAAGACCAGAAATACAGCTTTTTTTTCCCCATTGTGCACTGAGACGCACTAAGACGCAGAGATGTGACCGGCCGCGGAATCACCGAGTTTAACCGGTTTAACACGTTTTGCTTTTTTTGCCTTGCTGTGCATTTTTAAACTAATTTGATTTTTTGTACTTTAACCGTTTTTTAAATTAAATTATATCAACTGCGTAACCAGGTAGGCAGCGGTGGTACACAGCAATTTTTATTTCAATTCAACTTTATTTATATCGCGCCATTTCACAACAGCAGTCATCTCATAGCAGTATCAAACTGCAGGGGAAAACCCCACAATTGCAGAAAGATCCCAGAAATCAGGCGATCCCCTGTGAGCAGCACTTTGAGACAGTGGTGAGGAAAAACTCCCCTTTAGCAGGAAGAAACCTCCAGCAGAACCAGGCTAGGGAGGGGCAGCCATCTGCTGGGACTGGCTGGGGGTGAGGGGATAGAGAAGTAGAAGAAAAGAACAGACATGTAGAGAGCAAACAGCACGACAGGGACTCCATCTGTGGGAGAAGCCAAACAGATGTTAATGACCGGCAAAAATATTTCATTGAGAGTGAAGAAAGAAGTGAAGCCTGGTGCATTGTTGGAGGTCCCCCGGCTGTCTAAACCTATTAGCAGCATAACTAAGGGAGGGTTCAGAGTCACCTGATCCCATCCTAACTATAGGCTATATCAAAAAGGAAGGTTTTAGCTCTGTTCTTAAAAACAGAGATTGAGTCTGACTCCCTAATCCAGATTGGGAGCTGGTACCAAAGGAGAGGAGCCTGATAACTGAAAACTCTGCCTCCCTTTGCACTTTTAGAGATTCTATGTACTACAGTAATTCTGCATTTTGGGAGCGTAGTGCTCTGTTAGGATGATAAGGTACTGTGGTACAGTGAGTGTAAACCATGAAGAAGAAGAATTTCTGTAAAAGTGTTAAAAAGATTTTTTTTGGCCACCAACAAATGTAAGATAAGCTGATCCAGAGAAGGTTTTGGCTTGGCTTCTGCTTACAAACAACTTTTCTTCATCACCACTGACCCCCCTGATGAAAATCCAAACGATGACCCCCCCCCCCCACGTTCTCCATGCAGAATTTTCAATCACAGCAACATTATGGTATATATTTTGATGGAGCAACTCCATACTCAGGGATGCACACAGCAGCAAAGCACTTATAAAATCTTTGTTTGCGAAGCGCTGTGGTGACCGACAGGTTGTGATGGTGTGTGTTATCCAATCAGCGTGGTCGTGATGTCATGTATTGTCCAATGAGCACGGAGTCAATCTGAAACCCCGCCCACACTTCTTGAAGCCAAGACATGAAGACACAGAGAGCGGTCGCAGAGCAGTGGCTACAATATTTATTGGTAAAAATTACATATTTTGACTGAGAGACCATCAAACAGATTCATGTTTTGGTAAATATGTGTTAGCATATCTGTGAAAATCAGCTACTCCTTGGATGGGGATCAATCAACTCAAAAACTACAGCAGATAGAGCCGCTCGGCCCTCAATCTAATACTAGCATACTGTACAATACAATAATCTTTAACCTGCCATCAGAATTTACATACTAAAATTTTAAAAATTATATAAATATATAGCCAGTGCACTGATGTGGCCCAGCTTTGTCCTCAAACAATCTCTGGATACTTTGCCCAACGCGTCACGAGCAGCTGCCATCATGCATTTGTGAAAAGGTCCATGGAAGCAGGTTCTCTGCATACTGCTCTGATTGACTACTCTGGGTTTGTTTTCTGTGTGTTTTAATGCAAACCCCCTAATGCTGCCACCCAGCATTTTTTAACTGTCATGAGTTGTGATTGATGACGTCATCTGCATCCCCTCTAACTAGAAGATCAGGCAGTGAAACCAAAGGAAAACTCCGCTAATGTTGGCGCTCCAGTCACCGATGCAGCTGTCATGCAGGACTGTTTAAGTAACACAATTCCTCATCAACTCACACTCACACACTTGAATTTCACAGAACGTGGAAAAGCTTGTTAGCCTTGTGGCTAACTAGCACCGAGCTAACGGTCTTCAGGAGCTGCTACCTCCACATCCAGACAGTTTTAAGGTTTAGCTGCAGCTCAAAACCTCCTTAAATCCACAAATATCTGAACTCACATGAGCAGGATTCCTGACAGCAGTTCAGCAGCAAAACGCCTCTTTCTACGTTTTCCCAGCAGTGTCTGTCGCCATGGAGAGCAGTGAGAGACTACCGTAAAGCAGATTCTGCCGTAAATCTTAAAGATACAGTACCCTACTGAAGTATACAAAAATACAGAACTGCAAGCAGCTAAAAAAAAAAAAAAAAATCATCATAGCTACATTTAACAGTATTTTTTAAAAGTTATGACAAAAACATAAATCAGTTAAAAGCAAATGTTTTAAATTTTTTTATTGAAAATGTAAATATCTCCCCTTGTTCCAAGGTTGTCATAGCCAGGAGCGGCACTGGGGTTAAGCTCCCAGTGCTCATAAAATGCCCCTTATGGCGTGCGTCTCGAAAAGCCTCTTGACAACTAAGTCCAACTCCTAGCCTGCTCGTGTGGTTTAGTCTCTAAGCCCTGCGGAACTGCTTTTACTAATAGGAGAAGGGGCGAGGGCGGATCTCTGGCGCCTTAAAACAAGTGATGGCAGAAATGGAACAATCGAGAGATCGAATCATTTGGAACAATTGATTCAGAAAAAGAATCGATGTTTTGGAACATTTGAAACATCTCCCCACAGCGACATCTGGTGGCCAAATGTTATAATACTACACTGAACCAGTCAAGTGTTTTCGGGTCTTTATCTCAACATTTCGTGTTTTGTTTGGGTTTCTAGTATTATTTGTCTGAAAATATATATTTTTTCAATTAGTATTTGTAGGGGGTGCTTGTTTACAAAATAGACATCAGTCACTGTTTTTAGGGGTGCTTGTGTACATTCAGTTCTTTTTGCCTTCCTGTCAAGGAACAACAAAAAGACTGAGTTAGGAGGAATGCTGCCATGCAACTTCATATATTGTAAATATATGTAAAATATGTAACTATATGTAAATGTACAACAATATGGCTTCTTTTAGTGATCACATGCATAATTACCTCCGCCAAGGAGGTTATGTTTTCATCAGCGTTGGTTTGTCTGTCTGTCTGTCTGTTTGTTAGCAAGATAACTCAAAAAGTTATGGATGGATTTTCATGAACTTTTCAGAGATTATCCCAAATGGGGTATCCTACAGATGATTACATTTTGGTGGTGATCCGGATCACCGTCTGGAAAAAAAACAAAAACAAAAAACAAAACAAGCATCACAGTATAGCTAATATATGCCACTTGCGAGTGGCATTTTTTTCATGGTCAAGGAATCTATAAAGTTAGACAAAATAAATGTAGGATTAATATTTATGATGTTAAACTCTGTATGGGGGGAACTGTGGTGCTTGGCGGAGGTCTGCGCTCACTGAGTGCTTTTCTAGTTATATTTATTGTAAATAATAATAAAGGTGTATAATAATAAATGTATACTCGTATGTGTATTAAAAGAACATGAATACATACCATAAACATTATGCTGGCCATGGCTTGATTCAGCACTCGGTTGTGTTGTGCTAGGAATGCAGGCGTCAGGATGTTTTGTCCGTAGGCGTCTCCACCTACTTGTTGTATTGCTACAAAATGCAAGATGTTGCATACAGTGCATACATTTAACTTTTTTTCCCTCAAGAAGGTCATAGTGATCCCAAACAGCTGACCTGGGACGCTTTCTACCCCCATCCATTTCCAAATAATGTAAATCCAAAAGCAGCTCAGTCCAAGGCACTCAGAGAGGCAAGACTTCACAACCAAACTGCACTTCAGAGGAGCTTTGAAATGTTCCAGACATGTGGGCTGATGAACCAGCAGCCAGTCAGGCAAGGACACGAGAAATTAGTATTTTACATAGAAACTATTTATATAATACTTAAATTGTGCATAGAATAGGCAATTTAATATTGTGTAATGGCAGCATTTTATTATTCCATTTGAGAAACGGGATAACACAATCACTGCATAAAACAACGGTGAAGTTTGAAAACAGTTGGTGACGTAATGGAACGCGAAATGGAACAGTCACGTGACATCCTCTTTCTGATACAGACCTCGGAACAATGATTTTTATTTATTTATTTTGGATAGATTAAAAGTAAAGATTAAAAAGAAACAGAATAATATAACAAAGGGGAAAAAATCCAACAAGGTCAAATTAAACAATAACTCCTCTGATTATACAGTTCAACATAAGTTATCAGAAATGGGTGATGGCTGAAGCTGCAGCTTATATTGCAATTCAATTGCTTATATTGATTCAATTCAGAAGTTCCACCTCGGTTTCGGTACGCACTAAAACACTGTTTTGACTTTGCCATCACTAGTTTTCATGTAATAGGCATTTTAATTTTGTGTAATGGAGGTCAGACATCATAGATAAAACTAGAGACACTTTAAATGACTGATTAAACTCATCACCTACACTAACACTAACACTTCCGGTGTCGCAAAATAATAATAAAAAAAATAATAACTTAATATTTTTGTTTTGACTATAAAACAATAAGAGCAAAATTAAACACAGGTCTGTCCAAAAATTTGATAATATATTTTTTTCTATCTAAGTTTAGAAAAGGACAAAACAAAAATGAGACCAAAAGTTTTTTTCTGATTTTATTTTGAATTGGAATTACAAATGAAGGAACCATACACGGATTTGTATTCACTTGCTGAAACAAAAACGACTGTGACGTTTCAAAACAAATGGGGGCGGAATGGAACGCGATATGGAACAGTCACGTGACACCGTCATTCTGATACAGACCTCGGAACAGCGTTTCGAATCACAAGTTCCGCCTAGGTTCCGGTACGTTCCAAAACATTGTTTCGATTTTGCCATCACTACTTAAAACCAGATGCTTCAGGTAGATGGTGGCTCGTCAACCTGGGAAGGTAGCCCATCTAGGGGAAGGTAAACCCTGATTTCAAACCTCCGCTGCCTTGCAGCACACCCGGTCACGGGAAAGGCTTCGGGAGTCAACCCTGAGGAAAAACCCAGAGTCGGAGCCCCTAAGGCAGTTCTCTGTTGTGCTCAACATCATTCTGGCAGCTCCTGCGACGGCGCTGGTGCCAAACTATAGCAGCCCTGCTGTTCCTTTGGATTCATCAGTGACGTGGAGAGGGGGGACATGCTGCATGGGTAACATCTTGTCCTCCATATCTTCCTGCCCAGGCTTGAATCCTACCAACGCCCAACGCTAGAAGGTAGAACACCGGTGCGCATCGGCCTGTTCAGCCACAGGCGGTGCTGTTCCAGCAGAGTAGACGTTTAGGATTCTCTTCCATGGTCATCATAGACCGACGGAGGCCGACGAAATATCTCCCCACAAAATATTAGACATTTTCATTTCACCTCTAATTATGGCTGGTATATGACTGTATATGCACAAGACACAAAGCAATTAAAATTAAAAAAAAATACAAAAACCTGAAGTTAAAACACTCAGCATTAAAAAAAGGGAGCGTCTAGTCATAGTTTCAAGATGATGTCACACAGCTGCCAGATACTATACGGGCGGCCGTGTTGGCTGGAAGCTGCCGGGGGAATTCTATGTCATTAAAGCCAAAAATTATATAAAACTGATTCACAACTGATGTAACATTATTTCTGTATTCTGTATTGAAAGACCTTCAAAATGATATTTAATTCGTATGAAGTGTGCAAAAACTGACCCAGAAAAAGACGATTTTGGCTTGGTTGAAACTCGCGCTCGATCGGTTGGGAGTTATATCTTCCAGAAAAACACAGGTTTTTTCTAAGCTTTCCAATGACACCAGGCACTCATGGGGCTTTTTCCGGGACTTGCTGCTAGCAAACAAAGAGTAATGATTTATGACTTCTCGGGCCTAATGACGCAGTGTACATTAAGTATCACACTTTCAAGCTACAGGATAATATGAAGATTCAAATTATTATTTAGCCCTCCTTGCCAACTTCTTGCCTGTGAACACAGCTTTGTCCGCACAGGCGAGACAGAAAATGTCTCACGCTCAGTGACGCAGATGTGTCATGTTCACTGCGCGACCTGCGCAGCGAACATATTAAATGGCAGCGAGCCCAAAATGCAGAGCAAGTAACGTGTTTTTTTACAACGGGTGAAATGTACAAATAGTCCAAAAACAGTCACAGTAAAGGGGAAGACACCCCGCTAGAAGCCCGGTCAGAAAACAGGAATGCCTCACACACTCCAATTAAGCATGAGCGGAGAAAAAGGCACAGGAAAAGACTTACAACGGCGTCGGAGCAACAAGGCTCTGAGGGAACAACGCGATTCAGTCCAGGGAGTAAACCAACACAAGCGAGACTGGATGTCCAGGGTTGACATAACAAAGCTGCCACACGGCTGGTGTTGCTGGCCTGCTATTTATACACAGCCCTTATGACAGTAGGCCGACCAGCCGTGTGGCAACAGGTGCGTGACTGATTGAACTACTGTATGAATGCGTGTGTGTGAGTATAAGAGTGAAAATGAATGTGTGTGGATGTGTGTGTTCATGCATGAGTGTGTGAGCGAGTATGTGGTGATCATACTGTTGGTGGATGCCTGGTGAGGAGGATGCGTGGCTGTGGGACTGGTGAAGAGCAAGCTCAATTCGTCAGCTGGAGTTAACAAGCAATAATAAGACCCACAGCCATCAATCATGCTCAGGGTTGCAACCCTGAACATGACAAGATGCTTCTAATCATCCCAGCTGATTAGACCTCCGTACGGACCACACTTGGATCCTGCTCACTGTTATGTATGTAAATCATGACCCAGTTATGAGACTGAGTGGTGAACTAGATTGGACTTTATTATAGACTCACATTTTATACAGAGGTTCTCCCGCTAGGCTGAGAGGTGGTCAGAGAGACCGCCCCTATTCCACACAGCCCTCTTATACTCCAGGTGACGTCACCACCCGTGTTACACCATAATATGTCCTAGGAACAACACTACATTCCTCCCCCTTCAAAATGGTCCAAAACACACATACAGTCGAGACCTTCCCCAATTCCGGACCAAGTCTATTTTAGAAAAAACGCGCGCCCCTGCCAAATGAACGGAAAAATCTTGGATATGAGGGATTGGGTAGCGGTCATGCGCTGTGGCGTTGTTCAACGTGCGGAAATCCCCGCAAGGTCGCCACGAACCATCAGCTTTTGGGACCATGTGTAGCGGGGAAGCCCATGGGCTGTTCGAACGCCTGATGATGCCTAACCTCTCCAGGTTGGCGAACTCCTCGCGCGCTATGGCCAGTTTAGCTGCGTCCAAGCGCCGAGATTTTGCAAAAACGGGAGGCCCTGTGGTGGTAATAAAATGTTCCACCCCGTGCTTAGCGACGGCTGCCAAAAATGTGGGGACCGTGATTGCTGGGAACTGAGTGAGCAGTGTGTGGAACTTACCGCTTGCAGCTGTGACGTTGGCTTGTGCTGTTGGCCGGGACGCTCGAGCTGTACAGGAAATAGAATCAAAAGAAAGTGCATTAACCAGGCGCCTGTTAGCGACATCAACCAACAAACCATGTGAGCACAAAAAATCAGCCCCCAATATATTGAAATTCAATGTTGCTATGACAAAAGTCCACTCAACTGTACGGCCGTGTAGAGACAGAAGCAGAGTCCTCTCACCAAAAGTCTTAATCTCTGAGCCGTTCGCTGCTGCCATCTCTTTGCCGCTGGAACTTGCCAGCCGGTCAGCATAGGAAGGCGTGATGAAACTCAACTGGGTGCCTGTGTCCACGAGGAAATGCCTCCCCGAGCGTGCGTCCGTCAAGTAGAGCAGCTTGTTCTCCTTCCCGAGGGCCGCAGCTGCTACCGACCCCCAGTCTTGGCGTTTCCCGAGTGCTTGAACTGGCACGGTGATACACATTTGCGTGCCTTCTCTGCAAAGCGGTGGTGGTAGAAACAAAGGGTGTCTCCTCCGCGTTCCTTGGCCCCCACCGCTGCCGTCGTCAGTGGCTCTGATACCGCTGTCAATGGCTCCCCGCCATCTCCGGCTGTCGCACCGAGCTCCGTCGCTGCCGCCGTGGCCGTGCGTTCTCTGCTGGCCATGACAATCTGATTCACCTCCCGGGCCAGCGCACGGTAGTCCCACTTGGCCAACAATGGCGAACTGGCCAGTGCCGCTCTCGTCGCTGACGGCAGGTTCCTGAGGAAGAGGTGGGTAAAGATGAAGTGGTCATCGTCCGAGCCTTTCAACCTCAGCATCTTCTCCATCAGGTGAATGGGCGTGCAATCTCCCAACCCGGTCAGCGCCAGGAGTCTCTCTGCTCTCTCTCCTCCACCGAGAGTGTGTAGTGCTAGATGAGTGCAGCCTTCAACACGCCGTATTTGTCGCTGGCTGCTCCAGAAGGCTCTCCACATGCTGAGCCGTGTGGTTGTCGAGCTTTGCGATCACATGGTAGAATTTCGTGTCGTCTACCAATATTCCCCGGAGGGTGAACTGTGCCTCAACCAGGTGGAACCAGGAGCGCGGGTTGTGCTGCCAAAAGTCCGGTAGCTGGACCGTAATGGCATATGCTTGGCTGGGGGCTCCCAACGCGGCTGGCCCCCGGGAATTCTCTTCTTGCTGCATGCTACGTCTTGGGTCACCAGTGTGGAGTGTGTAATGACGAGGCAGGTTTGTCTCAAGGCAGTTTATTACACGTCTCCAACATGAGCATTGTAGAAAGAGGGCATCTCAGAAAAAACTCGTCCCTTATATACCCAGGTCTCCCCACAGCTCACGAGTCACATTGCATTCACATCAAAGTTAACTTTGCATTTTCTCTTAAATCCCCTAGCATCCCCCTCACAGTCTTTGGCCCACAAAGGATCCTCCAAGCAGTCTCTTGCATATAGAAGATTACGCTTTCACAACTTCCTGTTATCTCCGAGGAAACTCTGCCCTTTGTTCTTATCTAAGATGTGAGGCATTATGCAAGGCATTAAGTAAGTCACATGTGTGGCTACAATAGCATGGTTGATGGTGTTACTGCCTCTCTGCATCGGACTCTAGATTTGGTAGCTCCTTTAAAAAAGAAAGTCTAACCAGAGATTTCTTACTCCTTGGTTTAACTCAGAAACTCATGGCTTGAAACAGAAGATAAGATAAGATAAACCTTTATTAGTCCCACAATGGGGAAATTCCAGGATTGCAACAGCACAGGGATAGCAACACTCAGAGCAATAATTAAGAAGATACGGAAGATATAAATAAGAGCAGTTGATATACATACATACACATCAATATATAAATATATATACAAAGTGCAGAGCATTGGATGGCTCTGCACTTTGAAGGCTCGTCAACTGGAAAGAAAATGGCGTTCAACTAATTCAGATGAAGTCTACTTGGCGTGGAGAAATCATCTTTTAATCTATAAAAAATCTCTTAGAAAAGCTAGATCAAGCTATTATTCTGCATTAATAGAAGCAAACAAGAATAACCCCAGGCTTCTCTTCAACACTGTAGCCAGGCTTACAGAGAGCCATGACTCGGTCAATTCTCGCATCCCCCCTGAGCTTTCTAGTCAGGACTTTCTGAACTATTTCAATCTTAAAATTTTATCTATTAGAGGTGAAATCAGTCCGATTCTTCCTACCGTAAACTCTAGTACATTAACTACTGCAGCTCCCTCAATTGATATCTGCTTGGATAGGTTTACTCCAATCGACCTCTTGGAGTTGGATAGGGTAGTTTCCTCTTCTAAGCCTTCATCTTGCCTTCTGGACCCTATTCCTTCCAGGTTATTTAAAATTATTTCCCCAATTATTGGTAGCCGTATTCTTCTAATCATTAATTCTTCTTTAATTCTGGGTTATGCTCCTCTGGCTTTTAAAACTGCTGTTGTGGAGTGTGTAAATGAAGAGGCAGATTCATTTCAGACGATTTATTACACACTCACATCTCACAAGCAAAGAACAGACTGAACATTTCAGCAGACACTCTCCTCTTAAGTTTCATGGCATTTCTCCACACACAGCATGACATTTGCATCACACTGCATTCAACCCCCTACGTCCTTGACTCCTTCCTGCTATCTCGCCAGGAACCTCCTGAGTATTGTTCTCCCATGTTTATCCACTGTCTCTTGTCTGAGATGCTAAATAATCTGGCTCCCCCAAGATGCTACCCCCCCCTCCCCAGCATCTTAGATAGAACAATAAAATAACAGTCCACATGTTGTGATAGAACAATAGAATATCAGTCCACATGCTGTTTGGGCTTCCGTCTCCTCCCGTATCTGCTGTAACTGGGGTTTACCGCCTCCGTGGCGCTGCTGTGCTGGTGGGGGGCTGCTGGGAGTGTGTCTGACTGCGGGTGGGCTGTGACTGGGGGGGGCACTTCGGTCTGTCCGTGTGGCTGCTCTGGTGAATCGTTTCCCTGGGGAACTCTCCGTGGGGGTCTTCCACGCCGAGGGGCCCTAGCCAACAGCACTTGCTCGTCCGCCACAACGAAAGCGGGTTTGAGTCTGTCTATGCCAATTCTCTCCCTTCTACCCCCCAAGTCTAGCAAAAAATGCTTATCCCCTGTTTCCAACACTCTGAACGGTCCATCATAGGGTGGGCGCAATGGAGGGCAGTGGGCATCATGTCTGACAAACACGAACTCTGCACTCTTCAAAGTTTTAGGCATGAAAACACGTGGAAAACTGTGGTGGGCAGGGCCCGGCAGCGTGCCTGTGTTTGCGCTATGCTGCAAAAACTGAGACGGGCAGCTGCCTGGCGCAGGATTATCTGGCAGAAATTCCCCGGGCAGCCGTAGGGGCTGCGCAAAAACAAGCTCTGCCGGGGAAGCTTCCAGATCCTCTTTCAGCGCGGAGCGCAACCCCAATAGAACCCACGGCAGCCTGTCTACCCAATTTGCATCTGTCAATGAAGCCCTGAGTGCTGCTTTCAGTGATCTATGAAAACGCTCGCATAACCCATTGGCCTGTGGGTTGTACGCGGTTGTGCGGTGAATTGTAACACCCAGGCCGCGGGCCATCGCGGACCAGAGTTCGGAAACAAATTGAGGGCCCCTGTCAGATGTAATGTCCGACGGGACTCCAAAACACGCCACCCATGCTGTTACAAAAGCGCGCACTACGTCTGCGGACGTGGTTGCCGCCAGCGGGACTGCTTCTGGCCAGCGCGTGGTGCAGTCCACCAATGTCAGGAGGTGCGTGCACCCCTGTGATGGTGGGAGGGGGCCCACGAGGTCCACGTGAACATGGTCGAACCTCTTAGCCGGGATACGAAACGGCTCCAAGGGAGCCTTCGTGTGTCTGTGTACCTTGGCTCGTTGGCACGCCACGCAGGCTGCAGCCCACTTTTTCACTTGTTTGCGTAGGCTCGGCCACACAAACTTCTCTCCCACCATTTTGACCGACGCGCGCACTCCTGGGCGCGCCAGAGTGTGAACCAACTCAAACACGCAACGGTGCCACTCGACCGACACCACCGGATGCGAGCGACCCGTGGAGACATCGCAGATTGGGGGAGGCCACCATCTTGCAGCACCCTGCTCTCCAGCCTTAACCCTGTTGGTCCAGACTGGAGCGCGCGCACGTCTGCATCGCTAATCTGCTCCGCGGCATGGCTGCGTAATCTATCCCCACGCAGACCCGGGCCACCACGGCGCGCGAGAGGCAGTCCGCTACCACATTCAGTTTACCCGACACATGTTGAATATCGGTAGTAAACTCTGAAATTGCGGCCAGCTGTCTCTGCTGCCGGCCCGACCATGGTTCTGAAACCTTGGCCATCGCGAATGGTAGCGGCTTGTGGTCCACGAACACGGTGAAGCTGCGCCCTTCCAGCCAGAACTGGAAGTGGCGTATGGCCAGGTGGAGAGCCAGCAACTCTCTGTCGAACGCGTTGTATTTACGTTCGCTGTTGCGCAAAGTTCTGCTGAAAAAGGCGAGCGGCTGCCAAGCCCCGGCGATGCGCTGCTCCACGACAGCCCCTATGGCCACGTCTGAAGAGTCAGTGGTGAGCGCTATGCGGGCCACCGGGTCCGGATGCGCCAGCAATGCGGCGTTTGCCAGGGCTGCTTTAACTTCCAAGAACACCTGCTCTCGCTCCGGGGTCCATTCGACCCTATCCGCGGGTTTCTATTTCTTAAGCGTGGCGTACAATGGTTGCATGAGCTGCACCGCGCGGGGAAGGAAACGGTTATAAAAGTTCACCATCCCCAAAAATTCCTGCAGCACCCTGACCGTCTGAGGCTGGGGAAAATCCGCCACGGCGCGCACTTTGTCGGGCAGCGGGATCGCTCCTTCCGGAGAGACACGGTGCCCCAAAAAATCAATCTCCATCACGCCAAACTGGCATTTCACCGGGTTGATTATTAACCCGTGCTCCTCCAACCTCTGGAAAACCATCCTGAGGTGGGTTTCGTGTTCGTCTTCGGACGCACTGGCTACCAGGATATCGTCCAGGTAGACGAACACAAACGGGAGATCGCGCAGCACTGCATCCATCATGTGCTGGAACGTCTGTGCTGCTCTTTTTAACCCGAATGGCATGCGCAGGAACTCGAATAGACCGAACGGAGTTATTACCGCTGTTTTGGGTATGTCCTCAGCGCACACTGGGGCTTGGTGGTAACCGCGGACCAGGTCTATTTTGGAAAAAATGCGTGCTCCGGCAAGGTGAACGGAAAAATCCTGTATGTGGGGAATTGGGTAGCGGTCGTGCGCTGTGGCATTGTTCAACCTGTGGAAATCCCCGCACAGTCGCCACGATCCCTCAGCCTTAGGGACCATGTGTAGCGGGGATGCCCATGGGCTGTTCAAGCGCCTGATGATGCCCAACCTTTCCAGGTTGGCGAACTCCTCGCGCGCTATGGCCAGTTTAGTTGCGTCCAAGCACCGAGGTCTTGCAAAAACGGGCGGCCCAGTGGTGGTGATAAAGTGCTCCACCCCGTGTTTAGCGATGGCCGCGGAAAACGTTGGGACCGTGAGTGCTGGGAACTGAGTGAGCAGTGTGTGGAACTTACCGCCTGTAGCTGTGACGTTGGCTTGTGCTGTTGGCTGGGTCACTTGAGCTATACAGGGGAGAGAGTCAAAGGACAGTGCATTAACCAGGCGCCTGTTAGCAACATCAACCAGTAAACCATGTGCACACAGAAAATCAGCCCCCAGGATATGGTAATTCAGTGCTGCTACGACAAAAGTCCACTCATATGTACGGCCATGTAGAGATAAGAGCAGAGTCCTCTCACCAAAGGTCTTAATATCCGAGCCGTTTGCTGCCAACATCTCGGGGCCGCTGGGTCCTGCCAGCCGGTCAGCGTAGGTCGGGAGGATGAAACTCTTCTGGGCTCCGGTGTCCACGAGGAAACGCCTCCCCGAGCGTGCATCCGTCAAGTAGAGCAGCTTGTTGTCTTCACCGAGGGTCGCAGCTGCTACCAACCCCCGGCCTTGGAGTTTCCCGAGTGCTTGAATTGGCATGGGGGCACACATCTGCGTGCCTTCTCTCCGAAGCAGCGGTGGTAGAAACAGAGCGTGTCTCTTTGGCGCTCCTTGGCCCCTGCTGCTGCTACCGTCGGTGGCGCCTCGCCTCTGGTCGTCTCACTGGGCTCCGCCGCTGCCGCGTTGACTGTGATCGCCCTGGTGGTGAGGATGATCCGGTCTGCCTCTTGGGCTAGCGCACGGTAGTCGCGCGCGGCCAGCAATGGCGAATTGGCTAGAACCGCTCTCGCCACTGTCGGAAGGTTCCGGAGGAAGAGGTGGGCAAACAGAAAGTGCCCGCCGTCGGTGCCCATTAACGCCAGCATCTTCTCCATCAGGTCTACGGCCGAACCATCTCCTAACTCGGTCCGCGTCAGGAGCCTCTCCGCTCTCTCACAGTCCGAGAGCGTGTAGCGCTGGATGAGTGCAGCCTTGAGCGCCTCATATTTGCTGCTGGCTGGTGGCTGATCGAGCAGGCTCGCTACCTGCTGAGCTGTGCGGGTGTCCAGCGCTGCAACCACATTGTAGAATCTGGTGTTGTCTGCCGTTACTCCCCGGAGGGCGAACTGGGCCTCGGTGAGGTGGAACCAAGAGCGCGGGTTGTGCTGCCAGAAATCCGGTAGCTTGACTGAAACCGCACACGCGTGGCTGGATGTTCCAGTCCAGGCTGTCTGTGGGATGGCTGCCGCCTTGCTGTAGCTTCCTGACCGGGCCAGCTCCGGGGATCTTGCCTTGTGTTCCATAATACGTCTTGGGTCACCAGTGTGGAGTGTGTAAATGAAGAGGCAGATTCATTTCAGACGATTTATTACACACTCACATCTCACAAGCAAAGAACAGACTGAACATTTCAGCAGGCACTCTCCTCTTAAGTTTCATGGCATTTCTCCACACACAACATGACATTTGCATCACACCGCATTCAACCCCCTACTTCCTTGACTCCTTCCTACTATCTTGCCAGGAACCTCCTGAGTATTGTTCTCCCATGTTTATCCACTGTCTCTTGTCTGAGATGCTAAATAATCTGGCTCCCCAAAGGTGCTAAACTGTAATTATCCTTTACTTAAAAAACCGACCCTCAATCCTGGAGTTTTGGCCAATTATCGACCAATTTCTAATTTGTCTTTCATTTCAAAAATCTTGGAAAGAGTTGTTGCTGTGCAATTATCTGACCATTTGCAGGGAGTTGGTTTGTTTGAGGTGTTTCAGTCTGGGTTCAGAGCTCATCACAGCACTGAAACTGCCTTAGTGAAGGTCTCTAATGACCTCCTGACTGCAGTTGTTATCTTCTACATTACAGATATTTTAGTATAATTTTTAGTGCACTGTAGGTTATTTTTTCTTTTAAAAAAAGCCACACATTTTTTACGTGGCATGCTTCTTTGTGTGTGGGGGTTTGTTTGTTCATTCATTCATTCATGAATGACTAAACAACCCCCCCCACCCACACACACACAGCCCTGAGTGTCACCTTTCATTAGAGCCCTAAATGAAGCTTCTACATTGAATCATTCAAAAGTTACAAATGTTTTTCCAAACTGTGCCATTTGGCACAATTTGGCACAGTTCAAAAACGCCTGGGAACAACCTGTGAAGAAAGCTGTGTCCATCCATCCATCCATCTTCTACCGCTTAATCCTTTCGGGTCGCGGGGGGGCTGGAGCCTATCCCAGCATCTTTGGGCGAGAGGCAGGGTACACCCTGGACAGATCACCAGTCCATCACAGGGCCAACACAGAGAGACAGACAACCATTCACTCTCACATCCATACCTAAGGACAATTTAGAATCCCCAGTTTTGATGCCAATTAACCTAACTTGCATGTTTTTGGCATGTGGGAGGAAACCGGAGTGCCCGGAGTAAACCCACGCAGACACGGGGAGAACATGCAAACTCCACACAGAAGGGTCACCGATGGTCTGGGGGTGGGATTGAACCCACGATGGTCAAGGGTGGAATCGATCCCATGACCTTCTTGCTGTGCTGCCACTGTGCTAACCACTGCGCCACCGTGCTGCCCAGAAAGCTGTGTAATATATTAATTTTTTGTGGTATTGTTACAAAATTTTGACCTCAGCTGAATAACACTTGGTTCTACATTTCTGTTGCATTTTCCAGTCCGGATCTGAAAGCTGTGTGTTATTTGCAAGCATTTGTATCCAAAAAAACACCCAGGCGAAATTTATTTTCTTCAAGTTCAGTATGTTTAGATGACTGTTACTCAGTGGCCAGAGCACTTAGAGAGATTATGACTATTTTGCCAAAAAATTTAAAGTGTTTTCTTTTAAATGAGACCAACCCCATGAATATGCTGCAAAGGGTTGAAGAACAGCTTTTGATTTACTTTGGGTATGTTATTTTTTGGCGTTTTTAGGGAAATTGACCAGAGTGCCTTGGTTCCAAGGTTGTCATAGCCAGGAGCGGTACTGGGGTTAAGCTCTCAGTGCTCATAAAATGCTCCTTACGGCGTGCATCTCGAAAAGCCTCTGACAACTAAGTCCAACTTCTAGCCTGCCCGTGTGGTTTAGTCTCCAAGCCCGGCGGAACTGCTTTTACTAATAGAAGGGGCGAGGGCGGATCTCTGGCGCCTTAAAACCAGATGCTTCGGGTAGATGGTGGCTCGTCAACCTGGGAAGGTAGCCCACCTAGGGGAAGGTAAACCCTGATTTCAAACCTCCGCTGCCTTGCGGCACACCCGGTTACGGGAAAGGCTTCGGGAGTCAACCCTGAGGAAAAATCCGGAGTCGGAGCCCCTAAGGCAGTTCTCTGTTGTGCTCAACATCATTCTGGCAGCTCCTGCGACGGCGCTGGTGCCAAACTATAGCAGCCCTGCTGTTCCTTTGGATTCATCAGTGACGTGGAGAGGGGGGACATGCTGCATGGATAACATCTTGTCCTCCATATCTTCCTGCCCAGGCTTGAATCCTACCAACGCCCAACACTGGAAGGTAGAACACCGGTGCGCATCCGCCTGTTCAGCAACAGGCGGTGCTGTTCCAGCAGAGTAGACGTTTAGGATTCTCTTCCATGGTCATCATAGACCGACGGAGGCCGACGAAATATCTCCCCACAAAATATTAGACATTTTCATTTCACCTCTAATTATGGCTGGTATATGACTGTATATGCACAAGACGGAGGCCGACGATCAGAGTGCAAGGGGTTAACTGGTTCTAGAAAAAGAGATCATATTTCCCCGGTTCTGTTCTCCCTCTGTTGGCTTCCCATTGAATTCAGAATCAAGTTTAAAATCCTTCTTCTTACTTTCAAAGCTCTTAACAATCTGGACCCCCAACATATAAAAGATCTGATATTACCTTACCATCCGAACAGAGCATTACGCTCCCAAAATGCTGGCTTACTTGTGGTGCCCAGAATCTCCAAAAGTACGGTGGGAGGCAGAGCCTTCTGCTACCAAGCCCCTTCTCTCTGGATCCAGTTACCACTCTGGGTCTGGGAGTCAGACTTGGTCTCTGTCTTTAAGAACAGGGTAAAATCCTTCCTTTTTAATATAGCTTTCGTTTAAGGAAGGTTTTTGTGTCTTTTAACCCCACTCTTGTTATATTGTTATCTCATCCATACTGCTGTTTGACCTCCAATATTGTACTTGGCATCTTACTGCTATGTTCTTTATGTCTGTCCTTTCCATCCTCCCTATCCCCTCATCCTTCCAAATGGGAGTTTTTCCTCTCCACTGTCGCTTAGTGCTTGCTCATAGGGGATCGTCTGATTGCTGGGTCTTTCTGTGACTGTTTTTTTTTTTTTTTTTCTGCACTGTGGCGCCACGAGATGGCTTTTGTTGTGATGTGGCGCTTTATAAATAAAGCTGAATTGAATTAAATATATTTCTTAAAACAACATATCATAAATTCAAGACCATATCTCAGTTTCATTCCACAAATAAAATCACACATTCATGAGTATTTAATCTCTACAGAAAGGGCTGTCCCCTAAGGGGACAGGCAGAAATTTATTGAAAAAGGTTTTCTGCTCACCTCTTATGATGTTGCGGCCGCCAGTCTGTAGAGAGAAATCCTCATACCGTCTACAAAACTAAAACTAAAATTTAGCCTCGTAACCAGGTGGAAACACCAAATTGTTGAGTCTAAAATACCTTAAACCTCAGTTCTTTGATACGACGGCCAAATGATCAGACTGAGAGATGAACTATACTTTCACTTAATTTACTGAAAGTGAGATATGGAATTACAAACAGCAATGGAACACAGCTCTTAAGGAAATACCCAAGAGAATGCTACTTGAAAAGTGAGCCCTATAGTTTTTATAAAACTTCCCCCACCCACCATACAAGGGGATAGTTTCCTCATTGTCTCAGTAACAGTGATTTCCACTTATGTGGCAGCTCAGCAGTGTGCAGAGCCGATTCTAACTGATTTCAGCAAATGAATTATAGGGTGTAAACTAAACTCTGCAATGTAGCGTGTGAAGCAAGCAGATAAAGAAGTGTGAGAAAGACAGAACAATCATGTCATTTTATCAACAAATCACACTTGCAATGATGTAGATTTTAAAATGAAAATATAAAAACAGTTAAAAATAAAAATGATTAATATCCTCTGATTTACTCGGGTTCAAAGGTCAGTATCGTGCGCATGACAAATTTCAGCATTTGGTGAGATAAGCTTGTGGGGGACGCGACGATGAGGAGTTAAATGTGGATTCTACCTCCAAAAACATGGCAGAAAAAAGAAAGAAAACATCATTTTCATAGCTAATGTGAAGAAGAGTTCTTTTTTACTACGGTGAAAGAAAAATGTGTTTCTCATTTGCAGGGTTGCTGTGGCAACAGCAAAGTGACACAACGTTGAAAGACCCTTCAGTACATGTCATGAAAGCTACCATGCTAATTACCCACTGGGCAGCGCATTGCAGCAGAGAAAGTCCGTGAGTTAAAAGCAACTTCGGGCAAACAGCAATCTTTTTTCACAAGGCCACTGAAAAATTCCCCCAAACAACCGAAGCCTCATTTAGAGCTACACAGTTTTTGATAAAGAAGAAGAAGGCCTTTACAGACGGGGAGGTTTTCAAAGAAGCAATGATGATAGTTGCAAACACTGTATTTAAAGACACAAAGAATGGAACTGATGTCGTCTCCACTCTTTCCGATGTGCAAATGGGTGCAAATACAATGGTTAGAAGAGAGTTAACGATGTCTGAGAACTTGACCGAGCAGCTGGACCGGGATCTGGTGAAGTGCCGGTGGTTCATCATCAAGTGCAACGAGTCAGTGGACAGCAGCAGCACAGCACAGCTGATGATCTTCATTCAGATGGTGTTTGATGATTTCTCCACAAAACAAGAACTCCTGACACTACTGCCTCTTAAAACAACTAGGGGAGTAGAAATCTATAATGCGGTGAAGAAGTTTTAGTGGAGAAAAAGGTACCATTGGAAAAGCTGGTATCAGTGACTATAGAAAGGCTCCTGAACGGCCCACACGCAGGTTTCATAGCGCACTGTAAAGGTGACAAAGACTTCCCACCATTCTTGCATTACCACTGCATCATTCATCAGCAGGCCATATGTGCAAAAGTGGTTCTGAGCATGTGATGACTCCGGTCATGAAAATCATAAACGACATCTGCTCCAAACCCAAACAACACAGGATATTCAAGGTGCTACTGGAGGAGCTATCAGCCGAATATGGTGATCTGTTATTACACACAGAAATCCCACGGCTCAGCAGGGGAACAATTTATCAGGGTTTTTTGTCACTTTTATGTGAAATCAAAGAGTTCCTGCAATCCAAAGGGGAAGACGTCTCACGGCTGGACGACCCTGAGCAGATACTTGACCTTGCATTTTTAACAGACAACAGTGTGAAACTAAACCTTTTGAGCTGTGAGGTGCAAGGCCAAGGTAAGACTGTTGCTGTAAGTGCTGTAAATGCATTTAAAGCCAAAATGAGCATTTTCTCAGAGAAAAAAAAGTGTAGCACTGTTTGTATCTGTTTCCTAGCTTGTTAAATCATTGTAATAATTATTGCAGGAATTTATTAATGTGATCAGTGTCTTCACATAGATGGATATCACTAATCATTAATAACATAAATTGAAACGGTGCAATGTTTTTTGTAAGTGTGTATCAAACTGGTACCCCTTCGTAGTACTCAGTACCCTTGAAGTAGCTCCCAGTTTCAAATAGGTTGGTGACCCCTGCTTTGAATAATCAGGCCCCTTATTTTTTAACAGATCTGATAGTACCTTATTATCGTAACAGAGCACTACACACCCAAAATGCAGGATTACTTGTAATACCAAGAATCTCCAATAGTACAACAGGAGGCAGAACATTCAGTTATCAGGCTCCTCTCCTTTGGAACCAGCTACCAATCTGGATTTGGGAGTCAGACTTGGTCTCTGCTTTTAAGAATAGAGTTAAAACCTTCCTTTTTGACACAGCCTATAGTTAGGGTGGGATCAGGTGACCCTGAGCCCTCCCTCTCCTAGTTTTCTGCTAACAGGTTTAAACAGCCGGGGGACCTCCAACAATGCACTGGGCTTCACTCCTTTCTTTACTCTCAATGAAATATTTTTGCTGGCCATTAACATCTGTTTGTTCTCTGCCACAGATTGAGTCCCGTCGTGCTGTTTGCTCTCTACATGTCCTTTTTTTCTTCTTCTCTATCCCCTCACCCCCCAACCAGTCGCAACAGATGGCTGCCCCTCCCTGAGCCTGGTTCTGCTGGAGGTTTCTTCCTGCGAAAAGGGAGTTTTTCCTCTCCACCCACCATTGCTAAGTGCTTGCCCACAGGGGTCGCCTGATTGCTGGGGCCTTTCTGCAATTGTGGGGTGTCAGGAAATTCCACATACGTGTTATCATCTTTTTTAGAAGCAAGTCCTGCAGAGCATGAGGATACAGGGTGCCCCCTGCAGAGCAAGAGGACACAGAGAGCCCCCTGCAGAGCGAGAAGGGGAGCAGGGTCCTTTGTTCTTTTAAGAAAGTCAATGCACATGGTTCCAGTATAACGAACTCTGTTAACCCCTTGCACTCCGGTCAATTTCCCTAAAAACGCCAAAAAAATAACGTGCCCAAATTAAATCCAAAGCTGTTTTTCAACCCTTTGCAGCATATTCATGGGGTTGGTCTCATTTAAAAGAAAACACTTTGAATTTTTTGGCAAAACAGTCATAATCTCTCTAAGTGCTCCGGCCACTGAGTTACAGTCATCTAAACATAGTGAACTTGAAGAAAATAAATTTGGCCTGGGTGTTTTTTTGGATACAAATGCTTGCAAATAACACACAGCTTCAGATCCGGGCTGGAAAATGTAACAGAAATGTAGAACCAACTGGTATCCAGCTGAGGTCCAAATTTTGTAACAATACCACAAAAAATGAATATATTACACAGCTTTGTTCTCAGGTAGTTCCCAGGTGTTTTTGAACTGTGCCAAATGGCACAGTTTGGAAAAACGTCTGTAACTTTTCAATGCTTCAATATAGAAGCTTCATTTTGGGCTCTAATTAAAGGTCACACTCAGGGCTGTGTCTGTGTGTGTGTGTGTGGGGGGGTCCCCCCCCCCCTCGCTACAGAGGAAAGACATCGCTCGTTGCGCAATGGTCCGTCATGCAGCGATGACGCACAGCTGTAATTTACCGATCGGTCAAAAGTCATTTTGATTACAATTTTCAGGGATAAAGGATAATTTAGCTTAGAACACCTTACCTCTTCACAGCAGAAGCGGAGCTGGCGAACTTCTTCCTCATTGTCAGACGAACGCGACGCTGGTCTCACGACCCGATCAAAACATAATTCTATTATTGCGGTTTTGCGCTTCCATGATCGTGGTTTTTGGCAAACGATTTTTCAAAACAAATAACAGTAGTAATTAAAAATAGACTGGCAAACGCGTGTGTCTCACTCAGCCTTCGTCTTCGGCCTCCGTTGGTCTATGATGACCATAGAAGGCAATCCTAATGTCTATTCTGCTGGGACAAAAACAAAACAAAACAAGCACCGCCTGGCCGAACATGCCGATGCGTGAATGTCAGTTGTTGTCACAGAGGTTGCACTTATGGATGGTCTCCGTGCTGCTGGGTCTGTGGGGTTCTTCCTGCGGGTCCTTTTTTTCTCTGAAGCAGCAGTCTGTCTTCACCCAGCCTTAAAAAAAACAGCTTGCGAACTTCCCTGCTTCAATTGGCTCACTGCATTCACAGCTTTGGTAGGTGGGTCCTTCTTGCTAGGTTTTCAGTCATTGGTTCTTCAAGGTTTCAGAAACCCAATTCAAGGCTCTTATTAGTCGAATGAGAGGTCAATCAGATGATCTAATCTGTTCGCGGCTGTGTCTGCAGTGGAAGAACGGATATGCAGCTCCCGCAGCTCCATCGTGCACCCTCGTGCGCTCGAGGACGCACGAGAGCACCGTCATGCGCTCTGGGACGCAGAGACTTGCCCGGCCGCAGTACAATGGAGTGCAAGAGGTTAATAATGTGCCAGACCTGTTTCACTCCTTTTTGTCTGTGATGTATTCAGCCGAAACCATTTGTGTATTGCAACTGCCTCTCACATATAAGCTTGCTTGCTGAAGGCAGCCTTCAGTACTGACCTCCTGCAACCTGAGGTTCGTACTCCTTGTATACAATTTATACAAGTAAAGCTTTTAAAAGAATATTCTTGTGTCTCAAATCTTTATTGAGGTAACGAACTAATATACGATCACATTCTGAGTGTTTTCAGAGATTCCTGACATACGTGGTGCCATGACCCGGATGACCAATACCTAGGTGGGCCAGGAGAACCAAGCCTTCCCCGGTTTGCAAAATCCATGCAAGGTCTGACCAACGGTCAGTTTTGGAAACCTGCCTTCAGGGAATGCCGGGGAGGAAACTGGCATCCTGGCTCTGTCTAGTGACGGTCATCCTCGCTAGTAGGGTCATAAAGTAAATGACGTCTTTTTATAATTAAAGAGAAAAGAATATAGTATATACTATATGCGTTAGAAGATCCTCCCAAATCCAGCCTTGAGTGAGTAATGTAAAATAGGATGCATTCCTAAATACGTTATAAGATCCTCCTAAATCCAACCACGAGTGACTAACGCGATAAGGAAGTGAGTAGTTGCAACGAAGTAAAAAGCTTTGTTCGGGTTAAAGTCCCGACTGTGTTGTTTTCTGGCCGAAGAGTCAGGTTTCAAAAAGTAAAAGGTGCTGGATACTGACTGATAGGTCAAGCTTTAGCTAAGTAATAGTAATATAAGGCGGTGTCCTATATTCCTCCTATCTGATCATACCAGATCCTGTAAGAAATTACAGAAGCCCTAATATAGGTTGCGTGAGATCTAGTCCCATCAACAAGTGAGCGTATCCTGAAGGCGTGAGATCTAGTCCCATCAACAAGTGAGCGCACTTCAAAAGAGTAATAGTGTTGCAGTGGCCGTACTGCAACGTCCCTGACTAAATAGACAAAAAAAATAAATAAATAAAAATGGGTAACTGTACAGGAAAAACAAATAAAGCAAAAAAATAAGCAAAAGAAAAAAGAGGAAACTGCACGCTGAACGGTAAAAAATTACAATAACCGGTTAAAAGAAAAAGATCAGATAAAGGATCCTGAAAAGTATTTAAACAAATGGGGAAAAAGATTATTCCTTTAAACCCACACTGGATATGGATGAATGCACAGTCTTAGCGTTGACGGAAATACTTGTAACAAAAAAAGATAAATATCAAAATCAACCAAGCATTGAACCATTATTAAATGAAAAAGATAATCCTCCCCCAGCTTATCAATGCCACGATCCCAAGGAGGGTCCATACAGCAAATTATTAAAAGAAGCCCAAGAGGTTGGGAAAAGGAGGAAGTAAATAAAATCATAATAATTAGACCATAAAATTTAAAGACGGACAGATTAAATGGCAACAGAACCGGATAACGTTAAAATGGACAATGAGAAACAGTTATTTTATCTATTCTTTGTGTGTGAGCCTTAGATAGAGGCAGCGGCAGTGTAGAGAGAACAAAACTCCTCTGTTCTCTGTTTGTGTGTGTGTGGTTGATCTGTGAAGAAAGTGGTCTAAATATGGGTACTTTTACAAGGTTTTGGATTTTTATTTTTTCAATAACTCTGTGGGGATTTAATTAATGTTACGTACGTGATAAACTGTTTACATATTTAAAAAAAAAACAATTTTGACGCATTACTGATCTTTTTCTTTGACTGAAGCATGACAGTGCACTTTATAGGAAGGACTGACGTGTGACAACGTGAGATTTAGAGCACAGAGGTTCAAAAGAGATTGATAATTAATGTGTCTGTGCATATGATCTGCCAGAGGCTATGCATTATCAGACAAAGGTCCCAGTCATAGATCAAAAGAAAGGAAGGGAGAGATTTGCCAGATGAGTCAAACAAATGCAGGACAGAGGAATGTTTGCAGGATGTGAAAACAGCCCCCCCCCCCCAACCAGGGGGACCTGGCTATGCAATCAACACCCACAATAATGGCCCCCCTGATGGTGATTAAAAACGGGCCATTACAAACAGCTAAGGAGGAGCCTGAAGGTAGTGAGAAAATTAAGGAATTTCTAGAAAGTGCTACAGACACGACAGTGAATCATGAATAAGACAAGCAGGTGGTAACAGAATGTTGATGAAGGCTAAAGAGAACGGAGACCAGATGGACGAAGGAAGTTTTAATACTGAAAGAGATTATAGATGTGAGATGTTTCATCAGCTGGTCCAGGGAAAGGTGAAGTCTTGTACACAGATGGATAGTGGTTGGAAACAAATTGAGTGAGTGTTTCTGATGGAAGAAGTACGTAGGGGAGCAGAAGAAGAACGGTGGATTTAGCAAGTGTAGAAAATATTTCTGATGTTGAGATGGAAATGGAAAAAGAAATGAAAGCAGAGTATGTGTAACCAAAGAAAAATCAAGATCCACGTAAGATTTGAAGCTGTAGCTTTAAAAACCAAACAAACAGAAAACCAACAATAAATAAATTAAATTTTTGGCTAAGAGTGCCAGGAAGAAGGCACAAATGCAGGCAGCCGTCCTAAATGTGACATAATGTCTGGCTCAGGAAACACACACGCAGGCTCAGGAAAGATTTAATAGCTTTATTTAACAACCAGGTATGTGTGGATGGGTGTATGAGATATGTGAATGGCGTGAGGGTGAACGTCGAGAATCGGGAACAGAGCAGTTCGCCGTGCGGCCAGGCAACCCTATGGAGAGAGCAGAGGACAAGGGTAAAAGGGCACTTCACCGAGACAGGCACAGAAGCAATATGATGCTTACTTGCAGGTGAATGGTGGCTGGCGTTGGCCAGGAGTCTTGCCTGGGAGACAGCGTCCTGCTGCGCCCACGAGGTGACATGGAGATGAGGGATGAGGAGTAGGCAATGACGGGAGAATCCGCCGCCAAGGAATCCATCTGTGCACAGGGGAGAATACTGCAGAGCAGGTGAGGAAATAATATGGCTTACTTGTCGTAGCGTAGATCAGCAGGAAAGGAAGGAGCGATCCTGCTGGGGCTTGAGCACAGAGTTGGACAAACGGCTCCAGACCGATGCTCTGGACTGAGTGGGTTAAATAGCCCATGATTGACAAGGCGCAGGTGTACGCGCAGCTGAGGTGGATGACGAAGAGTGGCGAGTTGTGACAGTACTCCCCCCCTAACAGCGCCTCCTGGCGCTGGTTTGTCCGGGTGCGCCCGATGGAACTCCGTGATGAGCCTCCGGTCCTCCACTCTGGGCCAAATCCCTCCCAATCCACCAAGTACTGTAGCCTACGCCCTCGACGCCGGGAGTCCAAGATGGAAGTGACTCTCCATGCAGGGTGGCCATCGATCATCATGGGCGCGGGTGGCTTCCTAGAAGGAGGACAGAGTGTGTCAGAGATCACAGGCTTGATCTTCGAGACGTGGAAGGTGGGACACACACGGAGGGAGGGGGGGAGGGCCAAATGCACAACCACCGGGTTGATGATTCTGGTGATGGTGAAGGGTCCAATGAATCGTGGAGCTAGCTTCCTTTTCTCAGCCTTGAGGTTGATGTCCTGAGACGATAACCAAACTCTTTGGCCCACCTGGTAACTGGGAGCTGGTCTCCTGTGGCGATTAGCTGTTGAACTATTGTGCGCCGCCGTGCACAAAAGCGCCTCGCGCACCCTGGTCCACAAACCCCGGCAGCGCCTCAGATGCACCTGGATGGAGGGGACGGTCAACTCACTCTCCTGCTCGGGAAACAATGGGGGTCGTAGCCCAATGATGCTTTAAAGGGAGACATCCCAGTGGCTGATGACCGTGCCGTGTTGTGAGCATACTCCACCCAGGGCAGATATGAAATCCAGGAGGACGGGTTGGAGGAGCTGACGCAGCGCAGGGCGGCTTCCAGCTCTTGATTGGCACGCTCACACTGCCCGTTAGATTGGGAGTGATGACCAGAGGAGAGGCTCACCTTGGCACCCAGGGCGTTGCAAAAACTCCTCCATACCTCAGACACAAACTGGGGCCCCCGATCAGATATGACGTCCACGGGGATTCCGTGCAGCCTGACCACGTGTTGGACTAAGAGGTCAGCCGTCTCTTGTGCCGAAGGGAGACCCCGGAGCGGCACAAAATGGGCAGCCTTCGAGAACCGATCCACAACTGTCAGCACTGCGTCGTAGGTGTTGGAAACAGGGAAGCCAGTAACGAAGTCTAAGGCAATGTGCGACCAGGGCCTGCCCGGGACCAGCAGGGGCTGGAGTAGGCCCGCGGGGGGAGAGTTGGAGGATTTGCCTGTAGCACACTCGGGGCATGCCCGGACGTAGTTGGCGACGTCCTTCTGGAGACCAGGCCACCAAAAGGACCGCTGGAGTAGATCCACCAACCGGGAAATGCCAGGATGACAGGCGAATTTGGGCGTGTGGGCCAAGTGAATGACCTCCCCCCGAACAGCCGACAGGACGAAGAGCCTATCCTCCAGTCCGCCACCAGGATCAGGTTCGGTCTCCTGCGCCCTCCGGATCTTGTCCCTGATGGACCATGAAACTGCCCCCACAACGCACGAACCAGGAAGGATGGTGTGATCCAGCTCCTCCGGGGCCTCAGGGGAGAACTGTCTGGACAGGGCATTGGGCAACCCATTCTTTGTGCCTGGACGGTAGGTGATGTTAAAGCGGAACCGAGCAAAGAACAGAGACCAGAGCGCCTGGCGGGCATTCAGTCGTCTGGCTGACCTCAGATACTCTAAGTTCTTGTGGTCCGTCCAGACCACAAAAGGCTGGGCTGCCCCCTCCAGCCAGTGACCCCACTCCTGCAGCGCGAGCTTGATGGCCAGAAGCTCCCTGTCACCGACGTCATAATTTCGTTCAGCAGGCGACAGGCACTGGGAGAAGAAAGCACAGGGTCGCTTAACTCCATCTACTGGCAAACGCTGGGAAAGCACCGCCCCCACTCCCGTATCAGACGCGTCCCCTTCTACCAGGCACTGCAGCGCGGGGTCAACCTGGGTCAGGACCCGGGAGGAGAAGAACTCTGTCTTTGTGTTAAATGCCGCCACAGCCTCCTCAGACCACCGGAAGGGGACCTTGGGAGAGGTGAGGCGGGTCAGGGGGTGACAATCGCGCCGAAGTTGGGAACAAAGTGGCGGTAGAAGTTGGCGAAACCGATGAATTGCTGCACCTGTTTCCTGGAGGTCGGCGTGGGCCACTCGACCACCGCCTTCACCTTGGCGGGGTCGGGGAGAACCTGGTTATGGGAGATGACAAAACCCAGAAAAGAGGTGGTCTTGGAGTAGAATTCACATTTTTCCGCTTTGACATAAAGCCTGTTCTCCAACAGGCGCTGCAGGACCCGCCTCACATGAACCTGGTGCTCCTCCCGCAACCTGGAGAAGATGAGGATGTCGTCCAGGTAAACGAAGACGAAGAGCCCCAGAAAGTCCCGCAGGACGTCATTAATTAGCCGTTGGAAGACGGCGGGAGCGTTGGTAAGCCCAAACGGCATAACCAAATATTCGAAATGGCCGCTGGGCGTCCGAAAGGCCGTCTTCCATTCATCGCCCTCCCGGATCTGGACAAGATGATAGGCGCTGCGAAGGTCTAATTTAGTGAACCATGTCGCCCCCTGGAGGGAGTAGAAGGCGGTGTCCATGAGAGGCAGCGTATATTTGTCCTTCTCGGTGATGTCGTTAAGGGCCCTGAAGTCGATGCATGGCTGCAAAGACCCATCCTTCTTGGACACAAAGAAGAACCCAGCACCAAGCAGGGACGAGGATGGGCGAATGATCCCGGCGCTGAGCGACTCCTTAATGTAACTGTCCATGGCCTCTCGTTCGGGTGCAGACATGCTGTATAGGCGGCCAGATGGTAGCGGCGCCCCCGGGCGGAGGTTGATGGCGCAGTCATAGGGCCGATGAGGAGGAAGAGACATCGCCCGAGACTTACTGAACACCTGGCCCAGGTCATGGAACTCCGGGGGAACCAAGGTGAGATCCGGAGGAGCGGAGACTGGGGCCGGTGGAGATAAGGCCGGGGCACAAGCTGCAGACTGAAGGCAGGTGCTCATACAGAAGGTGCTCCAAGCAGTAACACTCCCAGTACGTCAGTCGAGGACAGGGTTATGTAAGCGCAGCCAGGGGTAGCCCAGGATGACGGGGGACATAGAGGAGGCCAAGACGTAGAAGCTGAGGTCCTCTCGATGATTCCCAGACACGATGACAGGGGTAGGCCTTGTGCGGTGCGTCACAACTCCCAGAGGGGAACGAGATAGGGCGATCAGTTTGAGGGGAGCAGACAATGGGAGACAGGTTATGCCCAAACGGGTTGCCAAGCTCATGGAAATAAAGTTCTGCTCTGCCCCCGAGTCCACCAGTGCGTGAATGAGATGCACTGTGGGGTTGTGGCTGAATCGGATGGGCAGAGAACAATGAGTGAGGGGATTAGACCGGTTAGTGTCCGCGAGGCCCCCTACAGTGACTCGTGGACCCCCCCGTTTGGCTTCATCGGGCATTGCTCCACGGAATGCTGGTCGTCTCCGCAGTACATGCAGAGACCCAGCTCCCGGCGGCGCTGTCTCTCCGCTAGAGGGAGCCTAGTTCGCCCAACCTCCATTGCCTCTGACTCGTTGGCGGACCTCGGAGCAGGTAACGCCAGGGGGCGATACTGAGGAGCGTGAGCGTGAGATGCGCGCGAGTGGCCGATTGACTTCCACTCGGCGGTACGCTCCCGCAGCCTGTTGTCCAAGCTAATGGTCAGGGAAATTAGCTCCGACAGTTGCCCAGGGAGGTCCCGACTGGCCAACTCATCCCGCAGACCAGAGCTGAGGCTGCAGAGGAAGATGCTGCAGAGTGACGCCTCACCCCAGCCAAACTCCTCCGCTGCCACCCGGAAGTCAACAGCGTAATCCGCCGCCGATCGGTTTCCCTGTTGGAGAGCAAGGAGCCAATCGGCGAGGACGCTATCTCGCCGAGAGTGGTCAAAGACCTCAAGAAAGCTCTGCACAAACTGGTCATAGGAGAGGTTCGCATAGCTGGGCTTCGACATTACGGCGTAAGCCCAAGCTAATGCTCTCCCCTCCAGGAGATTAGCCATATAACCAATCCGGCTGTGGTCTGAGGGAAAATCCCCAGGAACGCGCAGGAACACCGACTCACACTGTAAAATGAACCCCCGTGCTTCGCCGAGCTTCCCGTTGAAGCGAGCGGGGGTCGGTATGGGCGTGAGCCGGGTTGGCGTTCCCGAGCTAGGCTGGCCAGCCACAGAGGCAGCCGAAGCCGATCCGCCTTGAGCCGGGGGGAACGCCTGCTGGGGGTCCACACGGTCTAACTGGTGAGTGATGTTAGTCAATTGGTTTAATATTATCTGTTGTTGGTGAGCTATTAGATCCACCCGAGCCTCGAGGGTGGTAAGACGGCGTGCAAGCCCGCTGTCTGCTGAGCCGTTCTGCTGGAGCCGTACTGACATAATGTCTGGCTCAGGAAACACGCACGCAGGCTCAGGAAAGATTTAATAGCTTTATTTAACAACCAGGTATGTGTGGATGGGTGTATGAGATATGTGAATGGCGTGAGGGTGAACGTCAAGAATCGGGAACAGAGCAGTTCGCCGTGCGGCCAGGCAACCCTATGGAGAGAGCAGAGGACAAGGGTAAAAGGGCACTTCACCGAGACAGGCACAGAAGCAATGTGATGCTTACTTGCAGGTGAATGGTGGCTGGCATTGGCCAGGAGTCTTGCCTGGGAGACAGCGTTCTGCTGCGCCCACGACGTGACGTGGAGATGAGGGATGAGGAGTAGGCAATGATGGGAGAATCCGCCGCCAAGGAATCCACCTGTGCACAGGGGAGAATACTGCAGAGCAGGTGAGGAAATAATATGGCTTACTTGTCGTAGCGTAGATCAGCAGGAAAGGAAGGAGCGATCCTGCTGGGGCTTGAGCACGGAGTAGAACAGACGGCTCCAGACCGATGCTCTGGGCTGAGTGGGTTAAATAGCCCGTGACTGACAAGGCGCAGGTGTGCGCGCAGCTGAGGTGGATGACGAGGAGCGGCGAGTTGTGACAAAATGTTTCCAAATACTTAAAGCAGCAATGAGGCATTAGGTGTCCATTCTTTCACTGCATTTCCTTAATTGTGAATATTAACATTTATTTAGTAATGAGCAAACACTCACAGCAAAGATTATAGCCTTACTATATACTCGGTTATTTAAAGTCAACCTAACACCCCAGTGATGTTCCTCCCCAACAGAGGGTATGCATTTGATGTTACTCACCACATAATGGTGTGACAACGTCATATTTCAGGAATATGACAGTAATGAGGAATGTGTTTTTCCTGATTCGGCGGTGGTCAAGCTGGGTCAGGGTAAACTTCATTCACTCCATAATTTACCAAGGAATATATAAAATGAGGCATTCCTGGAAAAAATTTGAATCAAATTCTAATTAGGCAAAACATCCACCTTCCCTTTGACTGAAAGAGTGTGACGCAACTTTTATTCATTTATTCAAATTCAACCCGTCTGTATTCAACTGGACAAACTGATCTTATTTATCAATGCTGAAGCATATCGAAAATGCACAGATGGTTATTTTGTTTTTCTTAAATGGAATTTGTAAACTAGTTCAAGAGATGTCACAAAAGGAGCTATGATTATTGAAATCTTATTTTTGAAGGAACTGGGCTACCCGCAAGTTTTATCTAAAATCAAAAATGGTAGCACACTTTCCTTCAGCAAAAGAATCAAGCAAATACCCTGTAACTTTGCTGCATGTGCGTCTCCATGTATCAAAACAGGAGGTATCAAGGAAATTAATTAGCAAATAATTAACAATACTCAGAAAAATAGGTAATATATAAAAAATTATCAATAACTTATAATGACTTGTTTTATCCTTTCTAAAAGATTTTCTATATAAATTAAAAGATGATCATACCGTTTTAAGAACAGAGCAGACATTTCTGGCAGACAATGACAAACCCAATGATCAAGGGTGAGGCACATTGTTTGGCTATGACTTACAAGAAGACAGTGCAGCAGTCACGACATTGCATACAAAAAAAAAGCAAAAAAAAAAAAAAGCACCATCCTCATGGCTGCTGTACTGCCAGGTCATATCCTTGAAGGACTAGGAAGTCCACAGCCACTGCACTTTACTATGAAATATATCAGATGTTTTGAACTTTTTGATTGTGCCTTGGCTGACAAATTGTATGACATAGATATCATCACAGTGCAGATGGACAATTTGATTTTCAATGAGCAAGGAGCAGCTGCACTGTCGGTGAAATTGCCTGAAGATGTTACCTCCTTGCATGATGTTAACACTCCGCCTCACATGTCCCTATGGGGATCAGACAATTACTTTTGGGCTGCTTGTGGACAAATGGTTGAGAAGACAAATCATGTAACCGATTGGGTGAAAACTCCTAAGCAAAATGTGCAATACTCACAATCCACAGGACTATTTATGGCGCCTTTACAAGTGGTCATGACCCTTTGGGTCACGATTCATCCACTTTCTCTGTGGTAGATTTGAGTAATGCATTTTTTACTATCCCTGTGCAATGAAGAAAGCCAGTTTTAGATTGCATTTACGTTTGAGGGAAAAAGATACGTATACACCAGATTACCTCAAGGTTATTGTGAAAGTCCGACCATTTTGTCACAGGAAATGACTGCTCTAATGGCTAAAGTTAGCCCACCAGCCGGTTCAAAAATTATGTTATATGTGGATGACATTTTAGTTGCCTCCCCCACTGAGGAACAATGTCGACAGAACTCTTTGGCCCTGCTGCACTTCCTGTGTGAACATGGACTAAAATGTAGCAAGAAAAAACTGCAGTTTTGTCAACCTGAGGTTAAAATCCTTGGCCATATGCTTATTGCCGACGGGAAAACATTGGAACCAGATAGAATAAAGACCATTCAAAACTTACCTTTGCCACAGACAAAAAAGCAAACTTAATCAGCAAATTTAAAAGAAAAAAGTCATAAATTTACAACAAAAAAGTTGTAGATTTATGATGAAAAAATGTGTGAATTTATGAGGAGAAAAGTTACATGTTTACAAGAAAAAAAAATTAAAATTTATGAGAAAAAAGTTGCAGATTTATGAAAATAAGTAGCAAATTCATGTGAAAAAGTTGCAATTTTACAACAAAAAAGGCACTATTAGGTACCTTGAACCACTGCCGCCAGTGGTTGCCAAACTCCTCACAACACATGGCTCCACTGTACGCACTACTTCAGGGCCCACGAGGAAATTTGCATGCTAGTATGAGCAGAAAAACATGACTATGCCACACTAACAGTGTTCATGTAATTAAGCGTCTTTCTGGTATATTTAATTGTTAAGCAAATTTATTGAAACAGTTCAAGATGTATTTTCCTTCTGCAAGAAAAACAAACAAATTAGTGTAAAGGTCATAACAGCAGTTCAAAAAGAAGAAAAAAAATGTTTACCTTAGAGTCACAATTATATGAAAGAAAGCAACTATGTTGTTCACTTATGGAACACAGATCCTGCAAATAATATAAAAAACACTTTACACATAAGAGAAATAATAAATTATTTTAAAAATGCAATTACACGGTACACAGAAATAATTTTTTAACTAATACAACACTAATAATTTCAACTGCCATGCTACCAAATTTTCACACATACTTAAATGCCAACAAACTTTACTGCACTGCTGCCATGTGCCAACAGGAGGGATATGATTAAGATAGCTGAAAAACACTTCTTCTGTCCAGGAATTCTAAAAGAAATGAAAAAGTTTGCAGTCAAAATAATGCCCAAGGTGCAATGAGAACTAGACAGAGGAGTTTTCCACTACCAAAAGCACCCTTTTCTCAATGGTGCATGGATTTTATAGAATTATCAAAAGTGGGTCAACCCCAACACTGCCTTGTTCTCAATGACACATTTACAAAATGGACAGAAATACATCCTACTGCTAAGGCAGATGCAAAAGTTTTTTTTGTAAGGTTTTGCAAAATAGTATATTCCCAACTTTTGGAATACCAGAGATCATTTATGCAGACAATGGAATGCACTTTACAGCTCAGATGGTTGAGGACTTAGCCAAAGCTGTAGGGAAAAAAATGAAATTCCACACAGCCTACCATCCACAGGGTGCTGGATTGGTAGAAAGGAAAAATGAGACAATCAGACAAATGCTGGCAAAAACCACGCATGGTAAGGCCGTTACGTGGCCTGAAGCTCTTAAGATAGTGAAACTAAACAATTAATACCATCCCAGATAAGAAAACGGGACTGTGCTTTTCACCACCCTTATGTACTGCCAGGTCTGTCATTACTAATACCACACAAAAATAAGAATACATTGATTCTGTTAGAGCTCTCTCCACTCCACAGGAGGAAGTGATCAACCCACTGCAGCCTGGTGACTTTATCTTCGTGAAAAATCATCACCGGCAGCATTGGGACTCAGTAAGGGTCGCTGAACGACCATCCTGGATCCAACTTTCACACGTGAAGAGACTAAAAGTGCCTGCAAGTGAACTAACCTGCTTCCCTGAGTAAGTCCAGTTACAAAGGGGGGCGTGTCCTTTTAAGGACACGACCGTCTCAAACCTGGTGAAGACAGAGGCCTGGAGGGGTACTCTCTCAGGTGGAAGTAAAAATGAAGGCACTGCTACTTGCCGCTGGTGTGACAGGTGTATTTGCAGGAATAATATGGATCACTTCCCCCGACGCCAACTTGATAACCAAGAGGGAGACGACAGCCCATGACAGCATTCCCCTCATTTGGAGTGGCCTATTTGAGTCACAGAATGAATGATGTATTTTGGGCTTTGGAGGACCTCACTGAGAGAAAGGAGGTTAAATCAATTGGCTGAGAGGACTGCAACAACACTTGAATAGCTTGAAGGATGTGCCACAAAATTGGGACCTGTCCTCTTGGTTCCTTTCTGGTCAATGGTGGCAAGTTCTGTTGAAGTGGTTAACTCCAGTAACAGTTGCATTGATTCTATCTTGTGTACTATTCATGTGTGTCATTCCCTGTATTAGGTCCAGAAAAGTAGAGCTCTTGCAATACACTTTCATGTTACAATCTGTTATGCTCCAAAGGGAAGTTCCTGTACAATATACTGCCTTGAGACAACGAAGTGATGGTGATTGTGATGACAGAACCACTGTTTAGATTTGGAAGTGATGCTCAATGATGACAATGTAGAAAATAATGAGAAGATACATTGTACTGATGTTTGCATGTGAGCAAAACAATGATAAAGATGATAAACAGGAGGGAATGTCAGGAAATTCCACATACGTGTTATCTTTTGGAGAAGCAAGTCCTGCAGAGCAAGAGGATACAGGGTGCCCCCTGCAGAGCAAGAGGACACAGAGAGCCCCCTGCAGAGCGAGAAGGGGAGCAGGGTCCTTTGTTCTTTTAAGAAAGTCAATGCACTTGGGTCAGGTATAACGAACTCTGTTAATAATGTGCCAGACCCGTTTCACTCCTTTTTGTCTGTGATGTATTCAGCCGAAACCATTTGTGTATTGCAACTGCCTCTCACATATAATTCAATTCAATTCAATTCAACTTTATTTATATAGCGCCATTTCACAACAACAGTCATCTCATAGCACTATCAACTGTAGGGGGGAACCCCCACAGTTGCAGAGAGACCCCAGCAATCAGGCGATCCCCTGTGAGCAAGCACTTGGCGACGGTGGAGAGGAAAAACTCCCTTTTAACAGGAAGAAACCTCCAGCAGAACCAGGCTCAGGGAGGGGCAGTCATCTGCTGCGACTGGCTGGGGGGTGAAGGGATAGAGAAGAAGAAAAGAACAGACATGTAGAGAGCAAACAGCACCATGGGGACTCAATCTATGGGAGAGAACAAACAAATGTTAATGACCAGCAAAAAAAAAAAAAATATTTCATATAGAGTGAGGAAAGGAGTGAGGCCCAGTGCATTACTGGAGGTCCCCCGGCTGACTAAACCTATTAGCAGCATAACTAAGGGAGGGTTCAGAAACACATGATCCCTCCCTAATTGTAGGCTATATCAAAAAGGTAGGTTTTAGCCCTATTCTTGAAAACAGAGATCGAGTCTGACTCCCGAATCCAGATTGGCAGCTGATTCCACAGGAGAGGAGCTTGATAACTGAAGGCTCTGCCTCCCATTGTACTTTTGGAGATTCTAGGTATTACAAGTAATCCTGCATTTTGGGAGCGTAGTGCTCTGTTAGGATAATACGGTAGTATCAGATCTTTTAAATAAAAAGGAGCCTGATTGTTTAGAGCTTTGTAAGTAAGAAGAAGGATTTTAAACTTAATTCTAAACTCTATGGGAAGCCAATGAAGGGAGGCCAGAACCGGAGAGATATGATCTCTCTTTCTAGTACCTGTTAAAACTCTTGCTGCAGCATTTTGGATCAGCTGAAGACTTTTTAAAGATGTTTTAGGACAGCCTGATAATAAAGAATTACAATAATCTAATCTCGAGCTAACAAAAGCGTGGATCAGCTTCTCAGCATCACTCTGAGACAAGATGCTCCTAATTTGTCGGCCTCCGTCGGTCTATGATGACCATGGAAGAGAATCCTAAACGTCTACTCTGCTGGAACAGCACCGCCTGTGGCTGAACAGGCCGATGCGCGAATGACAGTCCCTGTCACACAGGTCACACTTGTGGGTGGTCTCCGTGCTGCTGGGTCTGTGGCGGTTCTTCCTGCGGGTCCTTTTTTCATCTGCTGCAGCAGTCAGTCTCTCTTCACCCGCCTTGAGCTGTCTGGTCAGGGTGCCTCTCCATTTGGAGCGGTCCGTTGCAAGGTCTTCCCAGCGCTCTGTGTTGATATCCAGGGCCTTCATGTCTCTCTTGCAGACATCTCTAAAGCGCAGCTGTGGGCGGCCAACATCTCTCCTGCCAGTTGCCAGTTCTCCATAGAGGACGTCTTTGGGGATTCTGCCATCCTCCATACGGTGAACGTGGCCTAGCCAGCGGAGCCTGCGCTGCCTGAGTAGAGTGAACATGGAGGGAAGGCCGGCGCGGGACAGAACTTCTGTGTTGGGCACTTTGTCCTGCCAGGATATGTCCAGGATGTGGCGAATGCAGCGCAAGTGGAAGGAGTTCAGTCTCTTTTCCTGCCGGGCGTATGTTGTCCACGTCTCACTCCCATAGAGCAGTGTGCTGATGACGCAGGCGTTGTACACTGCCATCTTCGTCTTGACAGAGAGTTTGGGATTCTCCCACACTCGTGTGGTGAGGCGAGCGAGTGTGAAGGCTGATTTTCCAATCCTCTTGTTGATCTCTGTATCAAGGGAGAGGTTGTTGCTGATCGTGGACCCCAGGTACGTGAACTGATTCACGACCTCCAGCTTGTAGTCATCAATGGTGATGGTTGGTGGTGCTTCCGTGCCTTGCGCCAAGACGTTAGTCTTCTTCAGGCTGATGGTAAGCCCGAAGTCCTTGCATGCCTGGGAGAAGCGGTCCATCAGGGTCTGAAACTCCTGCTGTGTGTGGGTTGCGACTGCAGCGTCGTCTGCGAACAGCATGTCTCTGATTAGAGCCTCGCGTACTTTGGTTCTGGCTTTCAGGCGGGTGAGGTTGAAAAGCCTGCCGTCAGATCTTGTGTGCAGGTAGATTCCCTCTGTTGTTGTGCTGAAGGCATGCCTCAGGAGCATAGCAAAGAAAATCCCAGAGGGTTGGCGCAAGTACACAGCCCTGTTTCACTCCGCTGCGTATGTTGAATGGCTCTGAGACGTTGCCATCGTGCTGCACTATCCCCTGCATGTTGGTGTGAAACGATTCGATGAGGCTTTGCAACTTTGGTGGGCATCCTATCTTTGGCAGGATCTTGAAAAGGCCCTCTCTGCTGACCAGATCGAACGCTTTGGTGAGGTCGATGAAGGCGACGTACAGAGGCATGTTCTGTTCTCTGCATTTCTCCTGGAGTTGGCGGATGGAGAATATCATGTCTACCGTCGATCGCTCAGCGCGGAAGCCACACTGAGACTCGGGGTAGACACGTTCGGCAAGCTTCTGTAGACGAACGAGAACAACTCGTGCGTAGACTTTGCCAACAACGCTGAGGAGGGAAATGCCCCTGTAGTTGTTGCAGTCGCTTCTCTCCCCTTTGTTTTTGTAGAGGGTGATGATCTTGGCGTCCCTCATGTCCTGTGGTACGGCACCTTCCTTCCAGCACTGGCAGAGGACGTCATGCAATGGCAGCAGTAGGGCGGTCTTGCAGTGCTTGATCAGGTCAGGGGGTATGCCGTCGTTGCCGGGTGCCTTGCCAGCGGCCAAGCTATCAATGGCCTTACTGAGTTCGTCGATGGTTGGCTCGGCGTCAAGTTCGTCCATGGATGGCAGGCAGTCGATGGCATCAAGGGCTGACGGTGTCACGGTGTTCTGTCTAGAGTAGAGGTCGGAGTAGTGTTCCACCCATCTCTCCATCTGCTTGTTCTTCTCTGTGATCATCTCCCCAGTGGAAGATTTGAGGGGAGCCGTCTTGCTCTGAGCCGGACCAAGTGCTTTCTTGATGCCATCGTACATACCATGGATGTTCCCTGTTATGGCAGCGGTTTGAATGTCTTGGCTGAGCTGAGTCCAGTACTCGTTGGCACAGCGCCGAGCAGTCTGCTGAACTTTGCTTCTCGCAGCCCTGAGAATCTGGAGATTCTTCTCGTTTGGGTACTTCTTGTACTCAGCAAGTGCTGAGCGCTTGGCTTCAATGACGGGGGTCATCTCGGTCAACTTGGCATCAAACCAGTCCTGTGACTTCGAGGTCTTCCTCCCAAAGGTAGCCAAGGCTGTGCGGTAGATGGTGTTTCGCAGCTCCTCCCACTTCTGCTTTGCAGATTCTCCTCCTTGTGGTACACCAAGTTCCTTCTCAAAGGTGGAGGCAAACTGCTCAACAAGTTCTGGTTGGGCCATCTTGCTGGTGTCAATCCATGCCTTTCCAGGTTGTCTAGCACGATGGAATTTCTTCAGCTGCAGCTTGACCTTGCAACACACCAATGAATGGTCTGTGTCGCAATCTGCACTCTGGAACGAACGGGTGATTAGCACGTTCTTCAGTGAGGTGCGCCTGGTCAGGATCAAGTCTAGCTGGTGCCAGTGCCTTGAGCGCGGATGTTGCCAGGAAACCTTGTGTTGGGGCTTGGTCTTGAAGAATGAGTTTGTGATGCACAGATCGTGATATGTGCAGAACTCGAGCAGCCGCTGTCCGTTGTCGTTCATTCTGCCCACGCCAAAAGGTCCAAGACAGGAGGGCCAGGAGTCGTGGTCAGCACCCACTCTGGCATTGAAGTCTCCAAGGAGAATGAGCTGTTAAGAGTTGGGGATGATCCTGACAGTTGTTGCGAGATTCTCGTAGAACTCGTCTTTTGTCTCTGGTGTGGCTGTCTGTGTTGGGGCATACACACTGACGAGGGTGACTGGGCCTTCAGTGGTGTTCAGGCGGAGGGTGAGGAGTCGTGCAGAGCCAGTGCTGCCCGGTTCCACCATCTTCAGCAAAGTGTTCTTCACTGCGAAGCCCACTCCGTGTTCCCTGTGTTCGTCACTGCCCTTTCCCTGCCAGTAGAACGTGTAGTCCTTCTCTCTCAGTGTGCCTGCATCAGCTAACCGTGTTTCCTGGAGAGTGGCGATATCCACTCCCAGTCTCTTCAGCTCATTATTGATGATGGCAGTCTTCCTGGTGTCGTTGATGTCCTTTAGGTTAGCAGCGAGTCCTGTCATCATAGTGCGGACGTTCCAAGTTCCCAGTTTTAGAGTTGGTCTCTTTTGTTTTATTGTCTTGCCTGGTGCGAAGGTTCTCAGCCTGCTGTTTGGATTTCTCCTTATCCCCATGCACCCAATGAGGAAAGCAAGCTGTGGCGGGACAACACCTTATTGGCTGGGGGCTGCCCAGCTTGAGGCGGGCGGTAGCTGTCCAGTGAGATCTGATGATCCCTCCCACCGTCGGGAACAACCCCTGGCGCCACGCTCTACGCCAATTGAGCAGTGGCTTATAACCGGTAACTGTCATTCCCCGTGTTTTGTCTACGCCAAAGGCGAAGCTGGAGTGTCCTCTCCAGTGATCCGGTGTTCTACCTTCCAGCGTTGGGCGTTGGTAAGATTCAAGCCTGGGCAGGAAGATATGGAGGACAAGATGTTGCCCATGCAGCATGTCCCCCCTCTCCACGTCACTGATGAATCCAAAGGAACAGCAGGGCTGCTACAGTTTGGCACCAGCGCCGTTGCAGGAGCTGCCAGAACGATGTTGAGCACAACATAGAACTGCCTTAGGGACTCCGACTCCGGATTTTTCCTCAGGGTTGACTCCCGAAGCCTTTCCCGTGACCGGGTATGTCACAAGGCAGCAGAGGTTTGAAATCAGGGTTTACCTTCCCCTAGATGGGCTACCTTCCCAGGTTGACGAGCCACCATCTACCCGAAGCATCTGGTTTTAAGGCGCCAGAGATCCGCCCTCGCCCCTTCTCCTATTAGTAAAAGCAGTTCCGCCGGGCTTAGAGACTAAACCACACGGGCAGGCTAGGAGTTGGACTTAGTTGTCAGAGGCTTTTCGAGACGCATGCCATAAGGAGCATTTTATGAGCACTGGGAGCTTAACCCCAGTGCCGCTCCTGGCTATGACAACCTTGGAACCTGGACAAGATGCTCCTAATCTTGGCAATATTACGCAAATGATAGAAAGCAGTCTTAGAAACAAATTTAATATGTGAATTGAAGGACAAATCCTGATCAAAAATAACTCCAAGGTTCCTCACAGAGCTATTAAGAGAAAGAGTAACCGCATCCAAACTGAAAGTTTGATTTGGAAAGGAATTTCTAAGGTTTTTTGGACCAACAAGAATGACTTCAGTCTTATCTGAATTTAATAGCAGGAAATTACAAGTCATCCAAGCTTTGATTTCCTTAAGACAGGCTTCCAACTTGGCTAATTGATTACTATCATCTGGCTTCATTGACAGGTATAATTGTGTGTCATCTGCATAACAATGAAAATGTATACAGTGCTTTCTAATAATGTTGCCTAAAGGAAGCATATATAAACTAAAAAGAGTAGGGCCTAGCAGAGATCCCTGTGGAACTCCATGACTAAGCTTTGAGTTGAAAGAAAACTCATTATTTACATGAACAAACTGGAACCTATCAGATAAATATGATCTAAACCACTGCAACGAAGTTCCATTAAGTCCAACATAGTGTTCTAATCTATCAAGTAGAATACTATGATCGATAGTATTAAAAGCTGCACTAAGGTCTAAAAGGACAAATACAGAAACTAGTCCATTATCAGATGCAATGAGGAGGTCGTTAGTGACCTTCGCTAAGGCTGTTTCAGTACTATGATGGATTCTAAACCCAGATTGAAACTCTTTATGGCTGTGTTGTGAGACATGTATATGTTGGACACTGCATATGTGATTTAACCTCACGATGAAGGAGAGCCAGCCCCCTGCGGTGCGGAGCCACAGAGCCTGGACCCCCTGCGGAGGACAGGGGACAGAAGACTTCCTGACCACTGAGGCTCGAGAGGAGAGAAGGGGGAGTTATGTAAATAAAAGGCTAATGAATGTGAATAAAGAGACTTTGATATCAGAATCAGAATCAGAATCAGAATCAGAATCAGCTTTATTGGCCAAGTATGCACAACACATACAAGGAATTTGACTTTGGCTAAAAACTTGCTCTCGTTGTTCAGGTGAAGGATTTAAATAAGGATTCAATGACAACCACAGTATGTACAGTAAATTACAGTCTGTCCACGTTTCTATAAAAGGATGCAAATATATACAGGAATATATGCAGTTATTTACTCGGACTAACCACACTTTGCAGAAATATATGAAAAAATATACAATCACACAGTATTTCAATGTGGACTCTGATTCAGTGATATAATGTGAATGAAGTAAAAAGCAGTGTGAGAGTTATGTGCAATGTAATAATGGATGAAAAGTCATGAGTACAGCAACAGGTAGGACTAGGTGAATGTTAGGAGTTCATCAGAGTGATGGCTTGAGGAAAGAAACTGTTCCTGTGACGGGTGGTTTTGACCTTCAGTGATCTGTAACGACGACCAGAAGATAGAAGTTCAAACAGTTTGTGGCCGGGGTGTGATGGGTCAGCACAGATGTTTCCCGCCCGTTTCCTGGTTATGGACCGATATAAGTTCTCAATGGAGGGTAGGTCGGTACCAATGATCCTCTCCGCAGACTTAATGATCCGCTGCAGTCTGGTCTTGTCCTGTTTAGTGGCAGATCCAAACCAGACAGTGATGGAAAAGCAGAGGACAGATTGGATGATGGCGGTGTAGAAGACAACCAGCAGCTCCTGAGGCAAATCAAACTTCTTGAGCTGACGCAGAAAAAACAACCTCTGCTGGGCCTTTTTCCGGACAGTGTCAATATGGGAGGACCACTTCAGGTTCCGGGAGATTGTGGTACCCAGAAACTTGAAGGAGTCCACAGTGGACACTGTGCTGTTGAGGATGGTGAGTGGGGGGAATGAAGGGGGGTGTCGCCTGAAATCCACAGTCATCTCCACCGTTTTGGCTGGGTTAAGTTCAAGATGGTTCTGGCTGCACCAGAGGATCAGCTGCTCCACCTCCCGCCTGTATGCAGACTCATCATCATCCCGGATCAAACCGATGACTGTGGTGTCGTCCGCAAACTTCAGGAGCTTCACCGAAGGGTCCTCTGAGGTGCAGTCGTTGGAGTAGAGGGAGAAGAGCAGTGGGGAAAGGACACATCCTTGGGGGGCGCCAGTACTAATTTTTCGGGAGCTGGATGTAAATCTCCCTAGCTTCACCTGTTGCCACCTGTCAGTCAGAAAGCTGGAGATCCACTGGCAGGTGGAGGGGGGCACCTTGAGCTGGAGGAGTTTCTGATGAAGAATGCCTGGGATGATGGTGTTGAACGCTGAGCTGAAGTCGACAAACAGGATCCTGGCGTACGTCCCTGGGGAATCGAGGTGTTGCAGGATGTAATGTAGTCCCATATTCACTGCATCATCCACTGACCTGTTTGACCGGTAGGCAAACTGCAGTGGGTCCATCAGGGGGCCTGTGATGACCTTCAGGTGGTTCAGCACCAATCTCTCCAAGGATTTCATGACCACAGAGGTCAGGGCAACAGGTCTGTAGTCGTTTAATCCTGTAATAGAGGGTTTCTTGGGAACTGGAATGATGATGGAGCGTTTGAAGCAGGAAGGCACTTCACGCAGCTCCAGTGATCTGTTAAAGATCCGGGTGAAGATGGGGGCCAACTCGTTGGAGCAGACTCTCAGGCAGGACGGAGACACACCATCAGGTCCTGCAGCCTTCTTGATCTTTTGTCTCTGAAAGACCCGGCGCACCTCCTCTTCACAGATCATTAGTGCTGGTGGGAGGTCAGAGTGGAGGAGGGATGGAGTTCCTGGGGCTGCAGATAATCCTTTTGTGTGGGTGGGAGGTGAGAACTGTAGGTTCTTTTCAAACCTGCAGTAAAAGCTGTTTAGGTCATTAGCCAGCTGGAGGTTTTCCGCAGGGTGGGGGGATGGTCTCCTGTAGTTGGTGATATTCCGTAGGCCTCTCCAGACAAAAGCAGAGTTGTTAGCTGAGAAGTTTTTTTGTAACTTCACACTGTAGCTCCTCTTAGCAAGCCTGGTCTCCTTCGTCAGCATGTTTCTGGCCCGCTTGTACAGAGTCCAGTCACCAGTCCTGTAGGCCTCCTCCTTGGTCTGACGTAGCTGCTTCAGTTTAGGAATGAACCAGGGTTTATTGTTGTTGTATATGCAGAAGGTCTTGGTCTGCACACACATGTCCTCGCAGAAACAGGTGTATGATGTCACAGTGTCAGTGAGTTCATTTAAGTTAATGGCTGCAGCTTCAAAAACACTCCAATCTGTGCAGTCAAAGCAGGCTTGTAACTTCAGCTTTGATTCCTCAGTCCATTTCTTCACAGTCCTTACAACAGGCTTGGAAGTTTTTAGTTTCTGTCTGTATGTTGGAATAAGATGGAGCAGGCAGTGGTCAGAAAAACCCAGAGCTGCACGGGGGACGGCATGATAGGCATTTCTTAAAACTGTGTAACAGTGGTCAAGTGTATTTGTGTCCCTGGTGGGACATTTAATATGCTGTCTGTATTTAGGAAGCTCATTTGTGAGATTAGCTCTATTGAAATCACCCAGAATGATAAGCAGAGAGTCTGGATGTTTTTCCTCCATGTCTGCTATCTGGTCAGCGAGGAGCTGCAGTGCCTCCGTTGTACAAGCAGCAGGCGAGATATAAATTCCGACCAGAATAAATGAAGAGAACTCTCGCGGTGAATAAAAGGGTTTACAGTTTATGAACAGTGACTCTAGGTTAGGGCTACAAAACTTCTTCAACACTGTGACATCAGTACACCAACCTTCGTTTATGTAGAAGCAGATTCCACCACCCTTAGTCTTTCCAGAAAATTCTCGGCTGCGATCAGCGCGAAACAGTTGAAATCCGTCCAGACGGACCGCGCTGTCCGGGATGTGTTCACTCAGCCAGGACTCCGTGAAACAAAGGGCGCCAGATCTGCTAAAATCCCGGTTTTTGTGAGTCAGGAGCAGCAGTTCATCCATTTTGTTCGCCAAACTGCGGATATTTGCCAGATGGATCGATGGGAGCGGCGTGCGAAATCCTCGTTTCTTCAGCCTGACTAATGCACCGGCACGTTTACCACGCCGCCTTCGTTTCCGGCCAGCGCCAATAGCCGCTGCTCCCACAGCTAAGATGGACTGAAAAAACTTCAGATCAGCAGCAGTAACTGGCGGAGAAGTTGCATTGGGAGGTAGTCTGAGTGAAAGTAGTTCCTCCCTTGAATAGGTGATTCGGACAGAAGAGCAGATGTCCAAAAAAACACACAAAATTATCAAAAACATCAGAGAGCAGAAGCCAGTGGCTGCCATCCGCGGCGCCATCTTGGATTTTTTTTTTTTTTTTTTTTAGAGGTGTGATTTCCCCCGCGAGGGAAATGGTTTGATGTGAGAATGTTTAAATGAGAGAACTTTGGTGTGTTCACTCTCTTTGTTCGCTGCTCAGGAATGAGAGCAGACAGTGGAATGGTTACTTGAAATAAACTGAAATTAAAGGCAATTCGGTTTCGTTATTCAAGTCTCCCCACATTGGTGACTGACGACGTTGAGAATGAACGAAGAAATTCTCAGGGTCCCGGACTCACAGCGCTCAGAGCTGGCGAGCGCAGTGGCCGTTAAGCTGCCTGATTTCTGGCAGGATAACCCACGGTCGTGGTTTCTGCAAGCAGAGTCGCAGTTCGCGCTCGCAGGAGTAGCGGTGGATGACACTAAGTTCCACCATGTCATCGCTAAACTGGACAACAGCACAGCTCGGTGCGTGCAGAGCTTGGTGGAGCAGCCACCCGCGACCGACAGGTACGGCAAGCTGAAATCCACCCTCATCAAGTTTTTCACCCCCTCGGCTGAAGTGAGGGCGAGGAGGATCCTGTCTTTGCTAGACCAAGGTGGACACAGGCCGAGCGCCCTGATGGAGGAGATGATACAGCTGAGAGGGTTGGACAACGATGATTTCATTTTTCAGTTCATCTTCCTCTCCAACCTCCCGGCGCATGCGAGAAGCACGCTGGCCGGCAAAAAGTGTCACACCCTGGAGGAGTTCCGGGAGCTGGCCCAGGAGGCAGATGGGATCCTGGATGCCTGCGGCGGACAAGCAACCACAGCGGCGACCCGAGACAGCGGGGAGCCAGAGGCGGCAGAACCAGACTGGCTGACGACGGCGGCAGCACGGCCGCGACGAGGTGGAGCCAATAGCCCGGCGGCAGAGGCGCGGACACGACACAGCGGAGGAGAAGATCTCTGCTTTTACCATCGGAGGTTCGCAGAGAAGGCACGCAGGTGTGTGCCGCCCTGCATCTTCAGGAGTTCGGGAAACGGCAAGACCGGGGGTCGCTAGCAGCTTCGACCCTCGGAGAACGCAGCAAGCTGCTCTACATCACGGATGCGCGCTCCGGACGAGAGTTCCTCATCGACACCGGAGCACAAGTGAGCTTCATCACCCCAACATACGCGGACCGGGTGGCTGGACCCCACGGTTGCGGAGCTACAGCGGCAAATGGCTCAAACATCAACACCTACGGGAGAAGGACCTTGCCTTTGTGCTTACATGGCCGCACATATGAATGGACTTTTGTAATAGCGGCGGTGAGTTTCAACATGTTGGGCGCGGATTTTTTGTGTTCACACAATCTGTTAGTCGATCTTGCTAATAGACGGCTAGTAAATGCACTCTCTTTTTACTCTCTCCCCTGTTCAGCTCGAGTGTCCCCGCCACCAGTACAGACCCACGTCGCTACAGCAGGTGGTAAGTTTCACACACTCCTCACCCAATTTCCAGCGCTCACTGTGCCCACTTTTTCAGCGACGGTCGCGAAGCACGGGGTGAAACACTTTATCCCCACGTCTGGTCCTCCCGTGTTTGCAAAAGCTCGGCGCTTGGATGCAGTTAAGCTCGCCATTGCGCGCGAGGAGTTCGCCAGCCTGGAGAGGCTGGGCATCGTTCGTAGGTCGAAGAGCCCGTGGGCTTCGCCGCTGCACATGGTACCGAAAGCCGATGGCTCCTGGAGACCGTGCGGGGATTACCGCAGGCTAAACAACGCTACGGCGCACGATCGTTATCCCATCCCGCACATTCAGGATTTTTCGGTGCACCTGGCGGGGGCGCGCATTTTTTCAAAGATTGATCTAGTTTGCGGCTATCACCAAGTCCCGGTCCAACCGGAGGACATTCCTAAAACAGCGGTAATAACCCCGTTCGGACTTTTCGAATTTTTACGCATGCCGTTTGGTCTCAAAGGGGCAGCGCAAACATTTCAGCGGATGATGGATGCCGTGTTACGCGATCTCCCTTTCGTGTTTGTGTACCTCGACGACATTTTGGTCGCGAGTACTTCAGAGGACGAACACGAAACGCACCTCACAGCAGTTTTTAGGAGGCTGGGAGAGCACGGCTTAATAGTTAACCCAGCCAAGTGCCAGTTCGGCGTCGAGCGGATCGATTTTTTGGGTCACTGCGTCTCCCTGGAGGGAGCGATTCCGTTACCAGAGAAAGTACGCGCGGTAGCGGATTTTCCCCGTCCACAAACGGTCAAATCACTACAGGAATTCTTGGGGATGGTGAATTTTTATAACCGATTCCTGCCCCACGCAGCTCAAATCATGCAATCGTTATATGCCGCGCTCAAAAAACAAAAACCGACCCAGGCGGTCGAATGGTCCCCGGAGCGGGAGCGCGCGTTCACAGAGGTTAAAAAAGCCTTGGCTGACGCTACGCTCCTGGCCCACCCAGACCCTGCAGCACGTATCGCGCTGACGACAGACGCTTCAGATTTAGCCATAGGGGCCATTATTGAGCAACAGGTAGCCGGAGTTTGGCAGCCTTTGGCTTTCTTTAGCAAATCTTTAAGCGCGGCTGAACGAAAATACAGCGCGTTTGACAGAGAACTGTTGGCGCTGCATTTGGCTATTCGTCATTTCCAGTTCTGGCTGGAAGGACGATGCTTCACCACTTATGTGGACCACAAGCCGCTCACATACGCCATGGCCAAAATTTCAGATCCGTGGTCCGGCAGGCAGCAGAGGCAGCTGGCCGCAATCTCGGAATTTACCACTGACATTAGGCACGTCGCGGGCAAATTCAATGTAGTAGCGGATTGTCTCTCACGCGCGTTCACGACCCCAACACGCGCAGAGGCAGAACGGGCCACCGTGACCGCGCCGCAGGAGAGCGGCACGGTGGCGCGCGCAGCCCCGGTGCACGTGGGTATAGATTACGCAGCCATGGCAGCGGACCAGGGGGCGGACGCAGACGTGCGCGCGCTCCAGTCTGGACCAACAGGGTTGAGGCTGGAGAGCAAGTGTTTACAAACCGGTATGCCCCCCCTGATCTGCGACATGTCGACGGGGCGCCCGCGTCCGGTGGTTCCGGCCACGTGGCGCCGCCGTGTTTTTGACTCGGTCCACTCACTGGCGCACCCGGGGGTGCGCGCGTCGGTGAAACTAGTGGCGGAAAAGTTTGTTTGGCCGTGCCTGCGCAAGCACGTGAAGGAATGGGCAAAAACCTGCATTTCCTGTCAACGGGCCAAAATTCACAGGCACACAAGAGCCCCGTTAGACCCGTTCCGCATTCCGGCCAGAAGGTTCGACCATGTGCACGTCGACCTTGTGGGCCCCCTACCGGCATCACAGGGGTTCACGTATCTTTTGACAATGGTGGACCGCACCACACGTTGGCCGGAAGTGGTCCCACTTGCGACGACCACGGCCGCGGAGGTGGCTCGCGTTTTTTTAACGGCTTGGGTGGCGCGCTTCGGGGTTCCGTCGGACATTACGTCCGATAGAGGACCGCAATTCATCTCTGAGCTGTGGTCAGCGATGGCCAACGGCTTAGGAGCCAAAATTCACCGCACTACGGCTTACCACCCTCAGGCCAATGGTTTATGCGAGCGTTTTCACAGGTCTTTGAAGGCAGCACTCAGAGCGTCGCTCACGGATGCAGATTGGGTAAATAAACTTCCATGGGTTTTATTAGGGTTGCGTTCTGCGCCTAAAGAGGACTTAGACGCCTCCCCAGCGGAGCTGGTATTCACACAAACTCTGAGGCTGCCGGGCGAGTTTTTACCAGAGCACCCAGAGCCCCCGCCTCTCTCTGCTCTGGGACCGTT